>OW240923.1:57286205-57886205 GCA_933207985.1 Pelobates cultripes
GATTAAACTGATAACAATAGTACTAAACACACCACTCCTATCTGGTGGCACATTAGATTGCACGCGCAGTGCCCCAAATTTGTTGTGATCTGTGAGTAAGGTAAACGGTTGTCATACAAGTAGGTTGCAGCTTTTTGAGGGCCCACACCACCGCTATGCACTCCTTTTCAATGGCAGTGAATATACTTCACTGTGCAAAAGTTTACGGCTTAGATAAGCCCCGGGTTGCTCGCCACCATCTGCTCCGACTTGGCTCAGTACTGCTCCCAATCCAAGCATAGAAGCGTCTGTATGGACGAGAAAGTATTTAGTTGGATCAGGAGAAGAAAGTACAGGTGATTTAATGAGCGCCGTCTTGAGCTGTTGGAAGGCCTGTTCACACTCTGGGGCCCATACTACTATCTTGGGGAGGTTTTTACACGTTCCTATATGGCACTTACTGGGCTTTAGGGTCAGTCCGGACTCCCTAATCCGGTCTATTACGGCTCCTATGTGGGTCAGGTGTTCGGGCCAGGAGCTGCTAAAAATGTCTATACCATCCAAGTAGGTGTGTATCAGTGTGTATCAGGGATCCTTAGGACAGGTGTCAATCCATATCTGCCAAGTGACCCTATGTAGGGGGAACAGTCTCTATTCTGCTCTGTGTCAGTGTGTATCATGGTCTCTGAGGACAGGTGTCAATCCATATCTGCCAAGTGACCCGATGTAGGAGGAACAGTCCCTATTCTGATCTGTGTCAGTGTGTATCAGGGATCCCTAGGACAGGTGTCAATCCATATCTGCCAAGTGACCCTATGTAAAAAAGGCCTGATGAGATGAGCTGCCTTGGGCTAAAAATGGTCCACACGCTGCTGTATTTTAGCTCTGAATGCCTGTTGACTTGCGTGACTTATCCGCCACCAACTTGGGTTCAAGCCACCAGTGTGTACTTTATAAATGGCTTTATAAAGCAGTGTGTACTTTATAAATGGCTCCACCTGCCACCCGTACAGCAACACAGTCTCCAGTTAGGAGGACCAACCAAGCATCTTCTTCCATCTGCCTGTTATAGAAATTACTGCCGTGTACACGACCACTGATAGGAGACGCGGAAGGTATTAAACTGATAAAAATAGTACTAAACACACCACTCCTATCTGGTGTCACATTAGCTTGACCGCGCAAGACGACCCACCTCGCCTCTTCTTCCATCTCCCTGTTACAAAAATCAATGCCGTGTACACGTCCACTGATAGGAGACGCGGAAGGTATTAAACTGATAAAAATAGTACTAAAAACACCACTCCTATCTGGTGTCACATTAGCTTGACCGCGCAGTGCCCCAAATTTGCAGTAAGAGGACCGACCAAGCCTCTTCTTCCATCTCCCTGTTACAAAAAAATCAATGCTGTAAGCACGCCCCACTGGGATAGGAGACGCTGAAGGTATTAAACTGATAACAATAGTACTAAACACACCACTCCTATCTGGTGGCACATTAGATTGCACGAGCAGTGCCCCAAATTTAATGTGATCTGTGAGTAAGGTAAACGGTTGTCCATACAAGTAGGTTGCAGCTTTTTGAGGGCCCACACCACCGCCATGCACTCCTTTTCAATGGCAGTGAATATACTTCGCTGTGCAAAAGTTTACGGCTTAGATAAAAATCAATGCCGTGTACACGTCCACTGATAGGAGACGCGGAAGGTATTAAACTGATCAGAACAATACTAAACACACCACTCCTTTTTTTTGGTGAGGCTTTACAGGACAGAGTGCTTCTCCACGGGACATGTTAACTCACGGGCAGCTGGCTCATCAAGGAACCACAGCAGCTTTCCATGTACAGGTAAGACACGTGCAGCCGGTAAGGGTTCAGGCTCTTCTTCCTGGAGGATACGCTGCAAGCCTGTTGAACGAGGTGACCTTGCTCGGTCCCAGGTGTACGGTTCCTAAAATGGCTTGCCATATACACGCCCACTGATAGGAGACGCGAAGGTATTAAACTGATCAGAACAATACTAAAAACACACACTACAAATATTTCTCCTGTATGGCTCCCTCAAATGATGCTTAAGATTAGAAGCTGCTGAAAGCATTTCACACCAACAAAAATATATTTTTTAACATTCTCTTCCACTTGGAACGAAATGACGTTTGGGAAGAGATTAACATATTAAAAACACAGTAAGTAGTAAAAATACAGTTTTTAGCCATACACTGTAACTTTAAAACTACACATCCCATCTCATAATTACATATTTGGAATCAGCACACTTAAAACATAAACATAACCAAAAATCAGCCAAATCCATCCAGGGGTTAAAAGTTAGCTGGAGGTCCCTTTATGACCGACCGCAAGCACATTTTCCTGCCCAAAACAGTTCCATAGATTTGGGCTGTGAGGTCGGTCTATTTCAGGCTGAAAAAACGACTAAGTCCCATCACCGAATGGGACTTAGTCTCTGCAGCTGAAAAAAGGCTGAAAAAAAACGGCTGAAAAAACGACTAAGTCCCATCGCCGAATGGGACTTAGTCTCTGCAGCTGTAAAACCAGTAGGGGAGAAGGTAGAGCTCAGCGGTGTTCGCGGAAATGTGTAGCCGATTTTAGTTCCATGAATTTGGCTACACATACCGCTGACCTCGTCGATTGATCAAAGATGGCCGCCGCCACGTGTTCGGCAAACGAACAAAGACCTCCCAGCATTGTCAATTAAGCTGCGGTTAACCGCAGCTTCTGGGAGGTAAATTGCCTGCACACTTCCGCTTCTGGGTGGTCTGCCTGTGTGGTACTTGGTTCAGTAAGCCCCATTTACTGAACCAAGTGGGAATTAGCCAGGCAGGCACAAAGGGTTTGCACCAGGTCTGGGGACACAGGGGACACCGTCTTAAAGGGGCGGTGTCCCCAACAAGTCTGGGGACACGGCCTTAAAGGGGCAGTGTCCCAATCTTCCTGATGTCCCAAAAAAGGTGTTTAAAGGGCCAGCACCAGTTACATAAAGAGTCCATAAGCCCCAATATGCCCACATACAGTCTTAAAGGGCCATACACACCAAATAAAAGTGCATACATTTTCACAATCTCCCAGGGGCCATAGTCATGCGGGAGGAGGCTGGCAAATAGGCTTCTCCACAACCCAGGGAAGCAGGGCAATTTACCATTTAAAGGGCCCGTTACAAATAGCAGTTTGTAACAAGGTGTCAATCCATATCTGCCAAGTGACCCGATGTAGGGGGAACAGTCTCTATTCTGCTCTGTGTCAGTGTGTATCAGGGATCCTTAGGACAGGTGTCAATCCATATCTGCCAAGTGACCCTATGTAGGAGGAACAGTCCCAATTCTGCTCAGTGACATTGGGTATCAGGGATCCTTAGGACAGGTGTCAATCCATATCTGCCAAGTGACCCTATGTAGGAGGAACAGTCCCAATTCTGCTCTGTGACATTGGGTATCAGGGATCCTTAGGACAGGTGTCAATACATATCTGCCAAATGACCCTATGTAGGAGGAACAGTCCCAATTCTGCTCTGTGACATTGGGTATCAGGGATCCTTAGGACAGGTGTCAATCCATATCTGCAAAGTGACCCTATGTAGGGGTAACAGTCTCTATTCTGCTCTGTGTCAGAGTGTATCATGGTCCCTGAGGACAGGTGTCAATCCATATCTGCCAAGTGACACTATGTAGGGGAAACAGTCTCTATTCTGCTCTGTGTCAGTGTGTATCATGATCTCTGAGTACAGGTGTCAATCCATATCTGCCAAGTGACCCTATGTAGGGGGAACAGTCCCTATTCTGCTCTGTGTCCGTGTGCATCAGGGGCTCTGAGGACAGATGTCAATCCATATGTCAAGGTGTCAATATGTCATATGTCAGGTGTCAATCCATATTCATTGTGATTTAGGAATGTTAGGTAATTTCTGCCCTTTATGGATTAAAACCAGACTCTGTATCAACTGTGTAATTTTCCATGGGAGTTTTGCCATGGATCCCCCTCCAGCATGCCACAGTCCAGGTGTTAGTCCCCTTGAAACAACTTTTCCATCACTATTGTGGCCAGAAAGAGTCCCTGTGTGTTTTAAAATTCGCCTGCCCATTGAAGTCAATGGCGTTTCGGGCGGTTCGCCGGTTCGCGAACATTTGCGGAAGTTCGCGTTCGCCATTAGCGAACCGAAAATTTCGGGTTCGCGACATCACTAGTTGTTACTATTAGCCAATCTAATGGTACTCATTTTATCTACCTTGGAATGATGAAGGGCTGAGTCAACTGCTGGGATTTGAACCTGCAACCAAAGGGTTGAATAGATGCTACTGATGATGCATTAGCCCATTAAGCTCTCACTGGCAATGAGACATACTATTTATGTTTAGTGTTTTTTTTTTCCACTAATCAACATTTAGTGACTGTCAAGTAACCATCATTCTTGTTTATTTTATTTCTTTTGACAACTCTTGATTGGACAGGAGATCTAGCCAACATGATTGGGCAGACCTCTTGTTCATCATGAGAAACTAAGCTGCTCATTAACACTCAGCCAAAAATAAAATGGGCTATTCTCCATTCCATTTCCTTTTTTATAGTGCCAGAAATGGAACTATTAATTAAAAACAAACTGAACATTTCTAGGCTCACATGAGTTGGGACACCTGAGATTCTGCCACATGGCTAATTCTTTTAGTCACCTGATCGACCCAAATTCAGCCCAATTACAGTTCAGTACAAAACTAATCTCTAAGCCTATAAATTAACAGCAGTTAAATGATTGCTCATTATGTTCATTAAATGTACACTCCAGTCTCCTAAAGCACGTAAGCTTGATAAAGTGCTTTATGGATTATCTGTATGTCCCTTTAGACTTATTTTTAAAATCCTAATTCTAATTGTACCCTGTAGGTCTCAGATGAAGGTGCATGTAGGTCTACACCGAAACGAGCGTCGGGTTGTTTGTAATGGGTGTTTTTTTTGGGCACTTTACCTCACGTTTTATTTCACTATCATGACATCATGCTGATGTAACTGTCTCACTTCATTTTAATTTTCCTTGTATGCCTGTCTAGTAAGATTTGAAGTGAGAGAGTCTGTATTTGACATATCTTCACCTTTTACTTTTAGGTACTTTTATTTTTACAGCTTAACTACAAGCCTCTAGTATCACTATCCTCTCTACTTTCATGGGGCATAAGCAATACCTTTATATTATTAGCACTATGTGGATCGACCACTTGCAATAAAGCCTGTTTTTATACGTATATTTTTCCATAAGTGCTTTTTGTTTTTTTTTGGGTTTTTTTGAAAATTTTATTGAAAATTTGCATAATTACATCAATTGTCAATAGTGTTCAAGTTAACAAGACATGAAACAACATGACACAATAAAGTATGGCATGACAATGAAAATGTGGAGGGTACAACGGTAGTTATCAGATGAGGTGACATTGCATCGTAATAATACGTCACAGTTAGATTGTATGTACAGTATATCACAGTTTAACCTAAGGCGGAGATCGGTGTTATCATTACAATGCCGTGAGTGTACCTGAAAGTTTGACTTATGGCAGTGGGTATTCATCACATGGATATAGGATAGGGTTATTATTGTTGTTGTTGTTCCCCGAACTCTATTGACAGCTCTATTTAAAGCTATTTTGCTTTCCAAGTATGAGTGGCGGAAGGGCAGAATTGTATCCGGTGATCCAATAAAGGAAACCGGATTTCAAAAGTGGGGTGTGTGTCTGGCTCAAGGGTAATTGGTTACATTGAGTGGGTGCTGAGGTAGTCGCACCAAGGTTGCCATGTGGTTGTGTACGTGGAGTATTTATCTGTGAGGGAATGACATGTCTCCTCTAGGCCCCTAATTGTTTCGACTTTTTGTATCCGCTCTCGGATGGATGGTGGGTGCGGATGCTTCCATAGTGCTGGTATAAGTTGGTTCGCTGCAGAGATCAAGTGTGTCAGTAGGTCTGATGTCAATTTAGGTGCGTCTCGGGGAGTAATCAAGAATATGAAAAGTTCTGGGGTAAAAGGGACATGGGTGTTTAGAATCCACTGTATCATCCCATGTATGCGTTTCCAGTAACAATGGATCACCGGGCAAGACCACCAGATGTGAGTGGTGTTGCCTTCAGGTGCATGACACCTCCAACAATGATGTGAGTGTGTTGGGAATAAGGATCGTAGTTTTGTCGGAGTGTAATGCCATCTCACTACCCTTTTGTAGTTACTCTCCTGGGTTATGGTGTTTCTAGAGGACCTATGAATTTGTGTGAATATGGTGCGCCACGTTTCTGGTGTGAAAGAGGTGTTTAGTTCTTTTTCAAAGGACGAGGTGAAAGCCGGTGGGTGGTGAGACATTGTTTTAGCGATCTTTGTGTACATCTCTGAGATGATTTTCTTCTTTAAGGTATGTTCTTTGCAGAGTAATTCTAATTGTGTGTGGGAACGAACAGAATTGTGTGCCAGTGGCCCTGTATGTAGGAAGTGGGAAAGCTGTTTATACTGAAATGTTTGCAGTACATTGTGACCCCCTGTTATAGTTTGCAGAGGTTTCATCTGAGTTCCCGTGTCGTCCACAACCTCGGCGAGATGAAGGTAGTGTGAGTCATGATATTGCTTGAATGCTCTCCCATCCTCTCCCGGCTGAAAAAGAGGGTTGTGTGTTATTGGGTATAATGGGGAGGGGTATGGTGACATCGTCTGATGAGTCCTTACTTTAGCCCACATACGTAGGGTTGGTGAGATTGTGGGGTGTGTAGTAAAAATGGCTGTCCGGATTTGTGCCATGGTATTGTGAAAATGGGCGTCCTGAAGAAAGTATTTTCTATATGTATCCATTGTGCGGTAGGGTGTGGATGTGTCCAGTCATACAATCTAGTCAAGAGGACCGCTTGGTGATATCTCTCTATGTCCGGGAGGCCTAGGCCCCCTTCGTCCTTCGGTCGTGTGAGGAGTGAGTAGGTGAGCCTTGGGTTCTTGTGTGCCCATATGTAAGTCGTAAAGGTTCTCCGGACCAGCGTGAACCATGACTTAGGTAGTGCAATTGGTAATACCTGCAGGACATATAAGAGCCGTGGCAGAACATTCATTTTTAGAATGTTCAGCCTGCAGAACCAGCCAAATTGGGGTTTGTTCCAGGTGCTAAGATCCGAGTGTATGCCCTTCATCAAGCTAGGGAAATTACTCTCAAATAGGCGGGATGCCTCTTTGGTTAAGTGAATACCTAGGTATTTTATCGTGTGGGGCGCCCATACAAATGGGTGGGCTTGTTGTATAATGGCTGCGTCGTGAGGGGAAATGTTTAGCGGCAATATCTCGCACTTGCTGAGGTTGGCTTTGAAATTAGAAATCTTGCTAAATGATTCCATTTCTGCCATTAGGTGAGGTATCGACGACACTGCATCTGAGATTGTGAATAGCATGTCGTCTGCAAACGCTGCTATCTTGTGTTCCGTTGTGCCTGTTGTGATGCCTTTAATCAAGGCCTTGTCTCTGATCCCCTGAAGGAAGGGCTCCAGGACCAGGACAAACAGGAGAGGCGACAGGGGACACCCTTGTCTGGTGCCGTTCCTTATTGCCACTGGTTCCGATAATTGACCATTGACCCTAATGTTCGCCGTGGGGTGTGAGTATATTGCGTCGAACCATTTGAGCCAGTTTGGGCCGAACCCCATGTATTGTAAGGTGTGCGACAACATAGTCCAGTCTACCCTGTCAAACGCTTTTTCGGCATCGATTGACAGGAGCAGACTGGGACAACCATCCCTTGCTTTTTGGTTTTGGCCCCCGTTGCCTTTATTCTACTTAATGAATAAAACATAATAAATAGTACTATTAACAAGCTGCTACAGACTAAAGTGAATGTTACATCTTAAGAGAAAACCCATAACACACAATTAATTGAAGTGTATATAGAAGTGGAGCACAAAAGGTAACAATATTCTCTAAAATAATTGATTAAAAAAAAAGATATATAGATATATATATATATATATATATATATATATATATATATATATCTATATATCTTTTTAATCAATTATATATATATATATATATATATATATATATATATATATCTTTTTTTTTTAATCAATTATTTTAGAGAATATTGTTACCTTTTGTGCTCCACTTCTATATACACTTCAATTAATTGTGTGTACACACACACACACACACACACACTTATAAAATCCACTGGCATTGGAAATAAAAGAGCTAGTATAAGGTTTAATCTCTTTAGTAAAATTAGTGGTTAAAATTGACTTAAAATTGGGTGCACCTCTAAAAACAATAATAGGTTTATCTTGTATAATGTTTAAGTATTTCATCTTATTTTAATAAATGCCAGGGCTGGCTGGTGCTTATGTCATACGTGACGGCTGCTAGCTGGCCGCACATACACAATCTTTCCCCATCTTTTGTTTGGCGAGTTCCTTCCTCCAGCCGCATTATGGCTGCCGGCACTCGCCAAACCTCTCCCTTCAGCTGACATTGAGTGTCTATATACATGCACGCTCCCTGTAAAGCCCAGCCCTCTTTCATCATGGGTGGATTAACTACATTTCCCATACTCCCTATGATGCCTACTACCCTTGCATCACGTAACACTTTACAATTTACTATTTCTACTCAATACACCATCATTTTTAGAGATGCTTGCACTCTTAGCATCTTCTATACATACATTTTCTGTTTTAATTATCCTTTGTATATTTTTATGTGTTTACTATATACTAATTCCTGATTGGCTAATTGCATTTTTGGCGCCAATTTTACATAATTTGACCCATATTTAAACACCCTTTGCCAGGTTACTACTTTTACCCCATTTGAAGAAGCCACATATGGTGAAACACATAATGGTTATTTTAATTTGTGTATTTTAGATCAACAAAAGTCTTTTGGTTATTTGCTGTGCCAATCCTCTTTTTATTGTATTTTCTATGCACTTTTATTATTTTTATCCTTCCTGGCATTTTACTGTTCCTTTACTCAAAAAAAGGTGGTGATCATACCACCAACACTTAATCAAAAGAGCTCTATGCTTGTGAGTATTTTACCTACTTTTTTTTTACTATTTTTATCATAATTGAGAGCACTGCTGCCTTTTCTATTCCTTTTTGGAGCCTTGGAAAACCAGACGGTGTTGACGGATGCACTTTTCTCTATTTATATCCTGTAAGCGGGGATTATACTGCTGAACGCCCTTCATACCAAAGCTGGCCATAGATCTTTTAAATGTGAGTTCTCTACCTCTTGCTATTTTATTGCATTTTGGATTTTAGATTTATTGCACTATTGGTTACCTCCGTTTCTCTTTTTATCTCCATATAACGAACAAACACCTTGAAACATTCTGACGCACACATTTCCACTTTAGAGTCTACCCATCTACACTCTGTCAAGTATCCCTGACTGTCTATTGCTGCTCTAGTGAGACTTTTTGATATTGGGACTATTTTATCTTTGTAGGCAGACCCCTACTCCACCTCTTTGAGGTACTTTAAGAAAGTCAGATTGCTATATTAAAATGTGTTAGAATACACAGTGAATATCAGGATGAATCAAAATTACAAAATTTATAAGGTTGCATTAAGTATATTGGGAATTGGCCAACATTATGAAAAGAGATAGAAATTACTTTTATGAAACTCTAAAATACACATTTAAATATAGATATAAATATCTATAAAACTATTATATAAAAAGAGAAGTATAAAAAAAATATAAAAAAAAACTTTTTTTTTTTTTTTTACAAATTTCAAAGTCACTATTTAATCCATTCGGAATTTGTGTCTACTTCAATGAGATCAGTTTTGTATGGATGTTGGCATTCTTTGCTATATCGTTCACCCTTTGGAAGATAACATCCAACAGTGTTCAAAGCTTGCTCCAGAATAGCTGTCTTTGTTTTCTCGTTGTTTTTTTCCCCATGCTTATTCCTTGAAGAGAGAATTGTCAGGAATTCAAAGTTAATTCAATATTTAAGGCCAAAACAGCCAAACTGGAAAATATTCTCGAAGTCAAGGAAGTATGCTTGCATTTTGGCTACTCTGTCCTTAAATTTTGAAATGCACTTTGAATACCTGACAATTCTTACTTTAGAGAATAACTCTTTCTATGTAAGAACATTTAAAGGGATTCTCCAGTGCCAGGAAAACAAACTATTTTTTTCTGGCACTAGAGGATCCTGGAGTACCCCCCCCACCCCCCCCGAATGTAAATAAAGCTCTGGGGACTGACGATATTCACCCACGAGTACTTAAGGAGCTAACTAGGCTGTATTTAATTTTTCAAGATTCATTTGTTTCAGGTATTGTACCGGAGGATTGGAGGAAGGCAGATGTCGTTCCTATATTTAAAAAGGGTTCAAAATAATTTACTGGAAATTATAGACCTGTGAGCTTAACTTCTGTGACTGGGAAATATTTGAAGGGCTACTAATGGATAATATTCAGGAATTCATTGGGAAGAACTTTGTTATTAGCAATAATCAACATAGGTCATGTCAAACTAACCTAATTGCATTCTACAAAGAAGTAAGTAGAAGTATAGATCAGGGTGTTGCAGTGGATGTGATCTACTTGCATTTTTCCAAGGCATTTGATACGGTTCCTCACAATAGGTTAGTTTTCAAACTAAAAGAAATTAGTCTAGATGAATATTCTTGTTCTTGGGTAGAACATTGGCTTAAGGATAGAGTACAACGAGTTGTCATTAATGGTAAATTTTCAGGCTGGACAAAAGTGTTAAGTGGTTCTGTCTTGAGACTGCTTCTATTTAACATATTTATAAATTATCTTGAAATAGGCAAATATTGCTTTGCTGCAGAAGGATTTGGATAGATAGATTGGGGGACTGGGCACTAAAATGTCAGATGAAATTTAACGTAGAGAAATGCAAAGTTATGCACGTCAGAATAAAGAATGCACAAGCAACTTACACCCTAAATGGTAGTGAATAAGGGATAACCACACACATGAAGGATTTGGGAATTGTTATAGACAACAAATTAGGCAGCAATATGCAATGTCAATCTGCAGTTGCTAAGGCCAGTTAGGTTTTGTCATGTATAAATAGGGGCATAAATTGTCGGGATAAAAATATAATTTTGCCTCTTTATAAATCGCTGGTAAGACCACACCTTGAATATGCTGTGCCATTTTGGGTACCTGTTCTAAAGAAGGATATCAGAGCACTAGAAAAAGTGCAGTAACGAGCTACAAAATTGATAAAATGAATGGAGCATTTTAGTTACAAAGAAAGGTTAAAAAATTTTAAATCTCTTTGGTTTGGAAAAACGGAGCCTCAGAGGGGATATGATAATATTATACAAATATATTCGGGGCCAGTACAAACCATTATCTGGAAATCTATTCATAAACAGAACTATACATAGGACACAAGGTCACGCATTTAGGCTGGAAGAAAGGAGATTTCATCTAAGGTAAAGAAAAGGGTTTTTTTTACAGTAAGAGTAATAAGGATATGGAATTCTCTGCCTGACGAGATGGTTTTATCAGAGTCCATACAGATGTTTAAACAGCAATTGAATAAATACTTGCAAAAACATAACATACAGTGATATAATTTCTAATAAGTGAGGTAATAGTAGCTTGATCCAAGGAGACATCGGACTGCTATTTTGGGGTCAAGAAGTTTTCCTAGTTTGTTGCAAAATTGGAAGCGCTTCAGACTAGGTTTTTTGCCTTCTTTTGGATCAACAGCAAAACCATGTGAAGAAAGCTGAACTTGATGGACGCAAGTCTCTTTTCAGCTATGTAACTATGTAACTAGTTTACAACAATCCGCCAACAATTCCACCAGCACCCACTCAGACCTTAGATCAGGACTTCCAGGTTCTCCAGACCTCAAATCAGACGGGTGCACAAGCCAGCCTGTGCCCAGCATTTGCTTCGTTTTAGAAACTTTTCAGTCAGAAGTCTGATTTGTTATTTTCCCTTGAGGAGACTGAAAGTCTTTTTCCAGGGAAAAAGGGGAGGGCTTGCTAAGGATGCAGTTCATAAAACCTACAGCTTTTGTAAACTGTTTTATGATATACCCTCAATGAATACATGGACAAGTGTGTTGAAACTATCAACTAGCCCACACCCTTTCAATTATGAAAGAAAGTTTTCATGTTGGGCCATACCATTTCTAGAGTCAAGGAAGGGGGGCAGAGTGAAAGAGCTTTATTATTTCACTGTTAGCAATACAATAGTATTCCAGAAGTTGATTGTAATAAAATCCATTTCTTCTGTGTGTTTTTCCCATTTGATTGGAATAATTATTTTATGTATATTTCTTCTTGGGTAAAAGGCTTGCAGGTTGATATAGGTCTATATTAACCAAAAATACTAAAATGCAATCTGACTTACGGTTTCTTCAGGTTTATTCTTACAGTTACAGATACATATTAAAACAATAAAGGATATTACAGGATAATGGATGTTCAACAGCAGGTGGACTCCTGAAGGGAGAGTTACATTGTTACATAGCTGTACAGGAAGAAAAGAGAGAGAGAGAGAGAGAGAGAGAGAAAGAGAGAGAGAGAGAGAGAGAGAAAGAGAAAGAGAAAGAGAAAGAGAAAGAGAGAGAGATTCTGCAATATTCTACATTCCCTCTGTTTATGGTTTGTCTTAAAACCATAAAACAATGTCACTAACCTGTCCATTCCTGCATAACTTGTATCACATTCATATCAGTCATTGAGCATAAGAGAAGATGTAGTCACAACTTTCTGTTGTATGAGAGTTATTAGAAGGTCAAGTTTCTACCCTCATACTGCTTACTTTACTTCAAACTCCCTCTGTTTCAGCTATGCATTGATATTCACATCCATTTTGCATCATAACTACTTGAACATAATATGTATATATAACAATAATAAATGAATAAAATTAAATATTTACAAGTGTTAATCCAATAAACAATATAAAGCAATGAGAAAGATCTACCTGCTCTGGTTCAGTCATGTCTTTCTAGACAACAAAATCAATATCTTGTAACTTTCTAAATTATAACTGTGCATCACTATCATATTCCTAATACAGACACATATAACAAAGTATTTTCATTCTCAAGTGCTGCTGGGAGGAAGTGACGGCCGGTATCTTCCTCCCAGCTTACTCCGCGCGAGGGGAGAGGGAGAGCAGAGGAGAGTAAAGGACAGGAGAGGCATCCGCTTCCATCATCCCCAGCCACCCTCCTACAAAGATAAGAGGAGGCAGTCTGATAAATGAGGTGTGTGTGTGTGTGTATGTATATGTCTGTGTCTGCAAGTATGTATGTATGTCTGTGTGTGTGTGTGTGTGTGTGTGTGTATGTCAGTATGTATGTGTGTGTGTGTGTATTTCAGTATGCATGTATGTCAGTATGCATGTATGTATGTCTGTGTGTATGTTAGTATGTATGTATGTCTGTGTATGTCAGTATGTATGTCATTATGCATGTATGTCAGTATGTATATGTCCATATGTCAGTATGCATGTATGTCAGTATGTATGTCTGTGTGTGTATGTCTGTGTGTATGTATGTCAGTATGCATGTATCTGTATGTGTGTGTATATGTCGGTATGTATATATGTCTGTATGTATGTCTGTGTATGTCAGTATGTATGTCATTATGCATGTATGTCAGTATGTATATGTCCGTATGTCAGTATACATGTATGTCAGTATGTATGTCTGTGTGTGTATGTCTGTGTGTATGTATGTCAGTATGCATGTATCTGTATGTGTGTGTATATGTCGGTATGTATATATGTCTGTATGTATGTCTGTGTATGTCAGTATGTATGTCATTATGCATGTATGTCAGTATGTATATGTCCGTATGTCAGTATACATGTATGTCAGTATGTATGTCTGTGTGTGTATGTCTGTGTGTATGTATGTCAGTATGCATGTATCTGTATGTGTGTGTATATGTCGGTATGTATATATGTCTGTATGTATGTCTGTGTGTATGTCAGTATGTATATATGTCTGTGTGTCAGTATGTATGTGTGTATGTATGTATGTATGTCAGTATGCAGGTATGTCTGTGTGTGTCAGTATATCTGTATGTATATGTGTCTATCTGTATGTGTGTGTGTGTATGTCAGTATGTATGTATGTATGTATGTGTGTGTATATCAGTATGTATGTATATATCTATCAGTATATATGTCAGTATGCATGTATATGTGTGTATGTCAGTATGTCAGTATGTCTCTATGTATGTATATATCTATCTCTGTGTGTATATCTGTATGTATGTATGTCAGTATGTATTTATGTGTATGTATGTATGTCTGTTTGTCAGTATGTATGTGTCTGTATCAGTCAGTATGTGAGTATGTATGTACGTCAGTATGTCTGTGTATCTGTATCTGTGTATGTGTTTATATGTGTGTATGTCTGTTTCAGTATTTGTGTCTGTTAGTATGTGTGTATCTTTCTGTGTGTGTGTGTGTCTGTGTCTTTTTTGTCTGTGTGTGTATTCCTGTGGGCGGGATTTGGAGGCCGGGCTTGAAGGCGGGCACCTAATTCTACCACCAGTCTTTGTCAAACGTTTGGGTAGTCATTTTTTTGTGTTATTTTTCTCTCACATTGTAGTTTAGGCATGGATTCTCAGTTCCAGAACACCGCAATATGTGTTCATATGTACAGGTTTTATGGTTTGTTGCAAACTTGCAGGGGTCAAATGTAGGGCTTTTCCCTTTTCCATGTTTGCACATAGAAATTTGACAGATTGGTTTGGTGAGCCTATGTTACTTTTGAGACCGTATAGCAACCCAGGAATGAAAATTAACCCCATCATGGCATACTATTTGTAAGAGTAGATAAAGTAGCCACTTAACCACAAACGCTTGCCAAAGTTAGCGTTAATATTTGTTTTTTGCATTTTTTTTACACAAAAATTGCACTTTTACTGGTGATTTCATCATCATGATAAATTTTACTGTTTTAAACACTCATATTTGTGTTCAGTAAAGTCTCCCGAGTACAACAATACCCCATGTACAGGTTTTATGGTGTTTCGGAAAGTTACAGGGTCTATATAGGGCTTGCCCAATTCAGTTTGCCAGATTGGTTTGCTGGGTCTGTGTTGCCTTTTGAGACCATATGGTAGCCCAGGAATGTAAAATAACCCCATCATGGCATACCATTTTCAAATGTAGATAATCCAGGGTATTCCAAATGGGGTATTTTTCTAGTAGTCACAAACGCTGGCCAAAGTCAGCATTTTTATTAGTTTTTTTTTAAAATATATATATATATATATATATATATATATATATATATGTGTGTGTTCGGGGCAAATAGCCATATATGGAGTAAGGTTCCAGTATAAGCGTAGGATAGTATAAAGGGAGCAAGTCGGTTGTGGTGTGCCGAGACCGACGATACGGTAGGCCTGTAAATAAAGAGGGCCCACCAAGGAGTAAGTAAAGTAAATGGAAAGAAAAGAGAAAGTGTTGAAATGAGGAGTGGGTGGGAGGGTCATTCTGATGCTGACCTCAAGCGATATGAGTCAGGTAAGGGGTGTCCCTTATATAGGGGAGTGAATTAATTTAAGCCCCTCCCACAAATACAGGTCAAACGGCTTTAAAACTTGTGTTCGGGGCAAATAGCCGTATATGGAGTAAGGTTCCAGCATAAGCGTAGGATAGTATAAAGGGAGCAAATCGGTTGTGGTGTGCTGAGACCGACGATACGGTAGGCCTGTAAATAAAGAGGGCAAAAAGAATAATCAAAGATTTAATACAGTCAACAATATATACAAATTAACCAGACATTTCCTTAAATGCATTACGGTATTTAATTCCTTGAAGGATTTTGAAGGTAGGAATCTAGGACCGCAACTGGACACCATTTGTTGTGGGTAGGATAGTATGTTATCTCTACTGTTGGTGCGTGTTGACTCGTTTCGGAATGTGGTAGAGCCAATAGGTAATGATATATGTGTTTACATACGTGGGATCGTTGAAGACAGTGATCTGTCTGAGTGGTGGTTATGGTAGTGGATTCTCTGGCCTGAGAAAGGCATAAAAGGCAGTGTGCATGGCTGGTAATGGCCGACTTGGTAGTATAATTGAGTAGCTCTAATAGGTCCGATAAGGATGGACAAGTTGGATGGCTATTGGTAATCTCTGAGAGGAACGTGGGGGGATGGATTCCTGAAATGTTATGACACAGGTTGAGCTATGTCGTATTCCAATGAGATTCTTTAAAGCCAGGTGAATAGCTGTGTTATGCGTTCTACAAGTATGGGATGAAAGTGCTAGGTGGGATAGTGCATATATGATGAACGTGCCTGGAATATAATGAGTCAATTGTCGGCAGGGATGTATACCCCCGTCTGGTACATGAAAGTAAAAGAAATGTGGTAAGTGGCCAACCAAGTGAGTTCTCCAGCAATACCATGATCGTATGGATGATGAGTGGCATTTGTTGATGATATGACATGTGCTTAGTTGTCTGAGTAACAACGGATTGATGACCTTGACCATGATTTACCCCATGCCACAGCAGCTGCTTTTAGCGGGGAAAGAATTGCCCATTTTATGCCATGTAAGTGCCAGTTTGTAGGGTAGATGGTAGCCGTTAACTGTGTTGATGATATTGGTCTTACTTAACGAAGCTTCAACCCATGCTTGAGTGATAACTGTAAAGGTAGATCAATGGTGTGTATAGTAAGGAAACTCCTCAGAGGGTATGAGGGAGTTGAGACTTGGGGTAGCGAAGGTGTGTGGTGCCAATAAGTCTATGGTTAGTCTTTGTTTAAGGGAAGATTCCCTTGTGACAATACCAATGTGTTTGTGTTTGGTGCCATGCTGTAAATGGTGGAGATTGGAAAACCAAGTAAAAACCCCTCTGCAAATCTTGGCTATGAGTGTGTTTACAGCCGACGGTTCTGTTGTGCTGACTTTAAGTGAGGGCATGCTATATTCCTTGATGGTTTATTTATGATACCTGTATGGGAGCCCTTTGAAGCTCCAGAGCCTTAGTAAATCTACTACAAGTCTGGAAGGGTGATGAGTCAGTAGTGTTGAAAATGCATTGGTGTGACAGATGGTGCGTACGTTATTTGTAAGTTGTATTGGGACACATGGTTTGTCATGTGCCCTGAATGATTTGAACATATATGCAACAGTCTATATGCAATGCAACTACTAATACCAATTGTCTCTGGTAGTTCACAGGTGCTGGTACCTGGAGCTTGAGAGTGCTCATCCGTTTGTTTGGGAGAAAATCACAAACCAAGGGATGGTCAGTTCCCGATTTACCTAGAATCCCTGGGTCTGACCATCATAGATACATCATCATACATATTTATGCCTTGTTTCCCCAATGTGCCGGGATCATATCTGCAGGGCTTGCTAGCTAAGCCGTAAGGCGAAACGATTAGGCTTGGTGTTTTTTTTGGTGACTGGTGAGGCCCTGCTAGTTGCCAAGTGGCTTGAGAGGTTCTATGCTTGGCGCGAGGGGATTCTTTGTGGCCACCGAATGTTGTGGCAGGATGTTGGCCTCTCGGTGACAGTAACCAGAAAATAGGAAGATGAGGCCCTCTCTATGATACAATGCGAGGTGGCTAGCTCACGAGTGGCCCGAGGGGTGTATGCCTCCGAGTGTGAGGTGGGGTGTTGGCCTTGCGGGACCACTAACCGAAGCGTAAAGCAGAGAAAACAGGGGGTAATACCTATTGGGCCATAGAACCCTAATTGCCAGTACATTACTACTATTCCAGGGAAGGTAAGAGATGAAGGTGTATCACTTCTAGCCAGGGTGCTAGGAAGAGGTGATTCTTTACCATCTTTTTGAGAAATACTTAAATAACAATAAAGATTTCAATTATATATTTGTACCCAGGGATCTTGTACCGGCTTGCAAGCTAAGCCGTAAGGCGAAACTATTAGGCTTGGTGTTTTTTGGTGACTGGTGAGGCCCTGCTAGTTGCCCTGCTAGTTGCCAAGTGGCTTGAGAGGCTCTATCTATGCTTGGCCCGAGGGGATTTTGTGTGGCCACCGAACGTTGTGGCAGGATGTTGGCCTCTCGTGACAGTAACCAGAAAAATAGGAAGGGGAGTGACAGGTGAGGCCCTAGAACCCTAATTGCCAGTACATTATTACTATTCCAGGGAAGGTAAGAGATGGATAACTACGTGAGCAGGTGTACGTACCTGGTAGTATGGTATTGAACCTGACAATCCGTATAGGTTTTTTAGTAGTAACTGTAACCTGAATGGATAAAATCGTATGGCATAAGGAAATATGGCATAGACCAAGCTTATCTTAAAACATACAGTATATGTGAAAGTAAAGTGCCGTGATATGTAAATATTAGACATCATATCCATACTGGTTAAATATGTATCAATCTCAACCCATTAAGTGCCGTATGTATGTGAACCATATTACCAGTTACGTATATACAGATGCGTGTGCTACTGTGTAATATGTGTATTTATATCAGATGTTGATATACTGCTTGCTATGTGAATTGTTGTATGCCTTATTGAATGGTCAGTGAACATGGTGTTGCAAAATGCAAGTGCACTGGAGATCTGCCGAGTGCCTTATAGGTGGCAGTGTAGTTGATACTGATTGGTATGTGAAATGTTGTTTGTCTGTTGACCTATAGGGGTCAGTGTTTTGGTGTTTGTAAAACCCCATGAAAATTGTCAATGTACTTGACAGACCTGTAGGTGGCAGTGTTGATAGAACCACTGTTAGTCTTGATGTGAAATGTAAATTATTGTGAATTAAACCTGAAGTTGAGCCCGTGTTGGAGTTTAATTTATGGTTATGTTTAAAACAATCTTATGTGTAATTTATATTGGCTGGTAATTGTATATGACATGTGAAGACAGTTTTGCTGTTGACCAGTAGGGGTCAGAAATGCTGATTGTATGGTAAAAATACCCTTTAACCCCTGAAGGATACATGACATGTGTGACATATCATGATTCCCTTTATTCCAGAGTTTGGTCCTTAAGGGGTTAATCCAAATGCAAGGTTAACGTGAGATTTTGAGAGTGACCTGTAGGGGTCAGTGTGGTTTATGTGAAACATTGTTCGTGAGCTATGCCCCAGCATTATAGTTGTATGACAGGGAAACAAACAGTGCCCGTTTGACAATATACAATAAGTGAACATAATAGCTTAATAACAGTCATTGTAACAAACCAAAGTTCTGTTCGTGGGTTGTAAACGCACGAAACGTGTGTGTAGTACAATAGTAAATGCATGAACTAGTTCCCGTTTGGTAGAAAATTGCACGAACCGTGAGCCTGGTATGTCAGGGAAACAAAACTAAACGAGCAGTGAGATTCGAAATGCACGCACAGAATTGCCTAGTATGTTTAGGCAATTGAAACAGAATGTGTTCCCGTTTGGGAGTATGCTAATGCTCGAAATGAGCCAGTGACAGATATAAACAAGTGAATTTAAACGAATGATATGCATGAACATACAATGGTTTTAGGACAGATTTAGACAAAATGCAGCCGTAAAGTGAGGACCTGACCCGTGCCTGGTGCCGTGGGACTGATGCCTGGCGTAACGGGTAGGGCGACTTACGGTTTGTGAGTCACTTGGGCACCATCCACAGCGATAGATTGAAGAAAGAAGGTGGTAGGCCGGAAAAGCCTGTGGCTGAATTCCTGACACAGCTCAGCTTAGAAAACCTCATGGAGTAATCAGGTAAAATGGCGTCTGGATGACCCGGAAGTGGAAATCATTCTGATGCTGACCTCAAGCGATATGAGTCAGGTAAGGGGTGTCCCTTATATAGGGGAGTGAATTAATTTAAGCCCCTCCCACAAATACAGGCCAAATGGCCTTAAAACATATATATATATATATATATATATATATATATATATACACGCACACACACATATAATATGTGTGTATGTATATATATATATATGTATGTGTGTGTGTGTGTGTATACACACACACACACACACACACACACACTTTTATTTCCTATATACCGGTATGTATAATATATTATAATTAAAGCATTTTATAATATATTATACATATATAATGCATTCATATTATTTCATTACAAGTGTATTTTGAGATATATCTGTATATATCTCAAAGTACACTTATAATGAAATCATATATATGCATTATATATGTATAATATATTATAAAATGCCTTAATTATTTTATAATATATTATACATATATATGTATACTATATATATACATATATATATATATTTTTTTTTTTTTTTTTGCAGCCTGGGAGACTGCTGGCAGCTCCTTGACTCCTATTGCGGCGATATGATCATGGTGATCACCTGGCACTTGAAGGCCGGGGTGGCTGGAGCTGCTGCAGGGAGACTGCTGGGGTCTCCAAGATTACTGCGGATTGCCGGTCCAGGTAAGTCCAGGGCTCCTAATTGCTGCGGTCATACTAGGCACGTTGTGGTCCTTAACAACCATTTGTTTGTCAGACGTACGTAGTCCATCCACGGTCGTTAAGAGGATATACATAGATAGATATATAATTTCATTCTAAGTGTATTTTGATATATATAGTTACAATTAAATTACATATATATAATTTTTTTAAATTATTTTTAGTTTTTTATTTATTTTTAAATATTATTTATTTTATATAATGTATATACATATATCTATATACACACAATATATATAGTTATTATATATATTATATATGTACGTGTGTAATTTTAATCTGTGTATTTTTATATTAATATATGTGTATATTAATAAAAAATACACTTAGCATGACGTTATATAATATATATATATATATTTTATTTATTAATTTTATTTAAATTTTACTTTTTTTCACCAGCAGGAGGACTGCCTGTCAGTTCAGGCAATCCCCCTGCTGGTAGCACTGTGGACACCTATTTTGGCCATGTGACTGTTCTTTTAGAGCAGTCACATGGCCCCTGGGGGACTGTCTGGGCTGAGCCTCAGACGTATCAGGTACGTCCGACAAAAAATGGTCCTTAAGGACCGCGGACTGACTGGATACATCCGCGGTGACTTAGAGCGCTGGAAGCGATCATGATCACTTCCAGCAGCTCTAATGGTATTGCAGCAATGCCTCAACATCGAGGCAACGCTGCAATACCATTAGAGCTGCTGGAAGCGATCATGATATCAGGTATGTCCGCGTTCCTTAAGGACCATTTTTTGTCGGATGTACATGATACGTTCAAGGTCACTAAGAGGTTAAAGGGGCACTATAGTCACCAAAACAACTACAGCTTAAAGGAACACAAACGTGTATTCCTGAAACCATAAGTCCAAATGCGCCGTTTAGGTGACCCTATTTGATGATCTCAGCCAATCCAATGCTTTCCCACTGGAAAATATTGGGAGGCTATTGCACATGTGTGGCAAAATGCTGTACTACGGCATTCAGTATCTCCTCATAGAGATGGATTAAATCAATGCATCTCTATGGGAAGCACCTCTAGTGACTCTCTCAGTGACTGCCATTAGAGGTGTACCTAGGCAGCAATGCAAACACTGTATTTTCTCTGAAAAGGCAGTGTTTACATTAAAAAGCCTGCAGGGACAGGCTGTAGGCACCAGAACAATTACATTAAGCTGTAGTAGTTCTGGTGACTATAGTGTCTCTTTGGTATAGTTGTTCTAGTGTCAATAACATGTCCCTGCAGGCTTTTTAATGTAAACACTGCCTTACCTTCAATGAAAAGGCAGTGTTTGCCACTAGAGGTGTTAATAGGCAGCAATCAAGTCACTAAGACAGCCACTAGAGGTGCCTTAGGAGTGTGCGAACTGTGCGGTCGCACAGGGCTCCATGCAGGGGTGCACCATGGCCAACACAGCTTGCAACAACCAAGAAGTGTCCTACCTAAAAGCACCCTGGTAGGGGTGAGATGGCCTGTCCTTTACAGAGGGAGCTCTGCTTTTTTATTGACCAGTGAGGAGATTGAGGACCTCCTTTACCGGCCCGCCTGATGGGGAGGAGAGGGACCAGAGTGTTTTAGTTCTGCATCTTTCCCGGGTGCAGGTACTGGACACTTCTCGCGAGCTTGGCATTCAGAGCATTGGGTAACTTCAGCAACGCTCTGTTACTATTAGAGCGGAACTCAAGATCAAGGCTCCCGCTCTGCATCCAAGGAAGGTGCAGAAGTGAAGTGTGGGCAAAGGCTTCTAGACCACCAGGGATCAGTATCACCCGCCCTCTCTGGCCAAAGGTATGCAAGGGGGGGGGAAATCAACTTTAATATATATTAAAAAGTAAAATTATTAATATTATTTAAAAAAAAACATGTAGCTCTCCAACCCCCTTCATTTAAAGCCTTTTATCACCCTCTCCTACACATACTACATCCCTATTCCACCCCACACTGTTTCATACATTTGCTTCATCTCCATCCCCCGCCAACAAACTACACCTTTATCCCACCCCACATTATGTTCTTTACAGACACTACGTCCCTATCCCATCCCACACTATAGCTTTTCCGCGCAGGGCTCTTAAATGTGGCCCTGTGCTCAGACATCATGTCTCCATTTTCTGCATGCTTTCCATTGGATTGACATATCATCTCAGCCACAGAGATGGAGCGGCACCAGCTGCATCGAGACAGGCGCTGCAAAAAAGGTGAGTAAAATCCACCTTTTAAAAGTAAGGAGAGGAGACCCAGAACCTAAACAGTGCTTTTTAAAACTATAGTATATATTCCTGACACTATTGTGTTCCTTTAATTAAGCAGCACATTCAATTCTGGTATATCTGTTTTAGGGTCTAGAAAATCAGGGATAGGCAACCTTCGGCACCCCAGAAAACATGTGGAGTGCCGAAGGTTGCCTATCCCTGGCTCTAGATTGTGATGACAGAGGCATGTAACATTTGGTTTAGAAGGGGTTAATTGATAACTCCCTTCCCACTTGCTTACTTTCAGATTTGGGGAGAGCTACAGTCCATTGCAGGGAAGCAGGAAATCTCAGCACACAGTGACATACATCCTTATTGTCTATTTTGTGTGTTTTGCTATTTCCATAGGGCATATTTAATACATATGTTATCTTGGCAAGCTGCCTGTAACACAGTGTGCAACAAAAGGGAGTGCATATGAGGAATGTAAGTGCACACATTATCAGCAAATCACCAGGTTCATATGGGGTTGCAGAGGGTCCAGAGCTGCAATTTCAGTTGTCATCTAGAAGTAAACCTATGTCCTCTAAGAAATGGATGCAGAATGCAGCATAGTCAGTACACTGCATATTGACAATGGAATTGCAAATTTTACACCAAGTTCACATTGCTTAAAACTCAGCTACGTTTTACCAGATATAATACTTTGGGCTACAATTTCAAATGTGTGTGCGTGTGTGTGTGTATATATATATATGTGTGTGTGTGCGTGTATATGTATGTATATGTGTGTGATTATATATACATATATATATAACTTGTTTTTGCCCCCATTTTTCATGAGCTGAACTCAAAAATCTAAGACTTTTTCTATGTACACAAAAGGCCTATTTCTCTCAAATATTGTTCACAAATCTGTCTAAATCTGTGTTAGTGAGCACTTCTCCTTTGCCGAGATAATCCATCCACCTCACAGGTGTGTCATATCAAGATGCTGATTACACAGCATGATTATTGCAAAGGTGTGCCTTAGGCTGACCACAATAAAAGGCCACTCTAAAATGTGCAGATTTACTGTATTATGGTGCTCCAGGGGGGTCTGAAAACCAGTCAGTATCTGGTGTGACCACCATTTGCCTCATGCCGTGCAACACATCTCCTTCGCATAGAGTTGATCAGGTTGTTGTTTGTGGCCTGTGAAATATTGGTCCACTCTTCTTCAATGGCTGTGCAAAGTTGCTGGATATTGGCAGGATCTGGAACACGCTGTCGTATACGCCGATCCAGAGCATCCCAAACATGCTCAATGGGTGACATGTCCGGTGAGTTTGATTCAGCTTCCAGGAAATGTGTACAGATCCTTGCAACATGGTGCTGCGCATTATCATGCTGCAACATGAGGTGATGGTCGTGGATGAATGGCACAACAATGGGCTGATTACACAGCCCATTGTTGTGCTATTCATCCACGACCATCACCTCATGTTGCAGCATGATAATGCGCAGCACCATGTTGCAAGGATCTCGTCATGGTATCTCAGGCAGATGAGTTTCCCTAAGACAGTTTCTGCTGAAATTCTTTGGTTATGCAAACCGATTGTTGCAGCAGCTGTCCGGGTGGTTGGTCTCAGACAATCTTGGAGGTTAAGATGATGGATGTGGAGGTCGTGGGCTGGTGTGGTTACACGTGGTCTGCGGTTGTGAGGCCGGTTGGATGTACTGCCAAATTCTCTGAAACGCCTTTGGAGACGACTTATGGTAGAGAAATGTATATCCAATTCACGGGCAACAGCTCTGGTGGACATTCCTGCAGTCAGCATGCCAATTGCATGCTCCCTCAAAACTTGCGACATCTGTGGCATTGTGCGGTGTGATAAAACTGCACATTTTAGAGTGGCCTTTTATTGTGGCCAGCCTAAGGCACATCTTTGCAATAATCATGCTGTCTAAGCAGCATTTTGATATATCACACCTGTGAGGTGGATGGATTATCTCAGCAAAGGAGAAGTGCTTACTGACACAGATTTAGACAGATTTGTGAACAATATTTGAGAGAAACAGGTCTTTTGTGTACATAAAAAAAGTCTTAGATCTTTGAGTTCAGCTCATGAAAAATGGGGGCAAAAACAAAAGTGTTGTGTTTATAATTTTGTTCAGTCTGTGTAAATATATATATATATATATATATGTATATATATATATATATATATATATATATATATATATATATATATATATATATATATATATATTGGCAAAAGGTGAATTGTCACTTCTCTGGAAATTACACCATTGTATAAATCACCAATAATTTATGTTAATATTTTTATGCTGTTTTTTGTAGAAACATGTATTAAAGGGACATTCCACCGTCCAGTTTTTTAAAATCACAATTTATTACATATACCCCAATGAAAACATGCATGCATTTAATTACACATTTATTGGGGAGTATATCTAAAACAGCTTGCAAAAGTTGCAGATCTCTTGAGCCTTTACAAGCTCTTACATTCGTCCTCAGCCCAGACCTTCTGTGGCTATCCAATCACAGACTTCCAAATACAGCTCAATGAGCTCATAGGAGGCAGGTGCTGTGAACAAATACCTGACTCTACCAGGAAGTAACAGGACCAGTTGTTTGTGGGGAGGGGGAAGGTTAGTTTATAAAAGTGCCAAATTCTATATCAGCACTTTTTGTAAAATGAAGAATAAAAAGAAAACAAATAAAAGGACACACAGGGAAAGTGCTTTAGGAGTCTGGAGTGTCTCTTCAAAGATTTAGTAAATTATGTCACAATTAAGTTCATTTCACAGATACTTGAGAGCCAAATGTTAGCAGGGAATGCTATGCCCACAAGAATGCAAACCTTAGATTACATGGGTTAAAATCAATAGGGTGTACTTGTGTTGGGAAAAATTGAGCAACTATATCAGTATGCAGAGATAATTAATGACTATTGATCTGTGTGTGTGTGTGTGTGTGTGTGTGTATGTGTGAGTGGGTTTGGAACAGTAAAGTTATCTGATTGGAGTAAAGCCATGTTGCCTAATTTCGTGCACCCAAAGCCTACTATATGGGATACATTTTAATTAAAAAACAAGAATTTTTACAGTGTGCACAAGTGTACATTACACATTGTCCATAAGGGGGCAGTACCATCTTAATAATAATAGTTACATACTTATCTGGCACTAGAAGGGCATCTCTATAACTACATCTCTCAGTGCTTTTATTTTATGCCCCTTTCTCTCATTTTCTCTTATTTTCTTCACCTCCTAATCCTGCTCTTTTTTCATTCTATTCCCCTCCCTTATTTTCTTCCTCTCTGACAGACGTCCCTCATGGATCAATACACTGGTTCTCCGCTTTGTCACTCTGAGTCACAATCCTGGTCTTATCATGTCCAGCAGTTGACAAGTCTCCTACCTCCCTCTTTGCCTCCTTCTCTCTTTCCTCCCCAGGCTGCCTCCTCCCAGCCTTGTCTCGCACACATACTGGGTACACGCACTGTACTGAGTACATGAGAAACACTCTGCATACACCTTAGTTCTCATGCTGAGAGATATCTGTGATGCCAGTGAGCATGTTACTGTTTAATGCTGATAAGGGAATTATTGTCATTTAATGATCAATATTTCATTTTCACTCTGTCTGCCTCTGTATTTGATGGATTGGGACAATCAAAATAAACCTTTGCCTGTTGTCTGCATCACCTGCTGCCTTTGCCCACAATCTTTTCCCCTACTTAGTATTTCTCTTCAACAGCTCAGCTTCCCAATTAGTGCAGTACACACATTGACACAAGAACACACAATTGTATACAGGGATCAAGCATCACCACCTAATATCCACAACTAATAACCCCCGTGACTATTAATTTATCAGTAATGTATTATTATTATTAGTTTCGGCATTTATATAGCGCCGACTTGTTCTGCAGCGCTTTACAATATTATAATAAGGGACAATTTAACACTAAATGAGACAATTACAAAATGTTACTGAAACAATAGGTTGATGAGGACCAGGCTTACAGTTATTTATCATTTAATGTGCGCTATCGTGCAGGGGGAGCGTGCGCGTGCTTTTCTTTGTGTGTTATATTTTAGCATAACATTTGAGCTTTTTTGCAAATATCAGTTCAAATGTTTATAAAAAACATAAGGTGTATATATAGGTCTCCTGTTCTTTGTATATATAGCTCTGTTTGTCTAGCTATCTTTCCTTTCTCTTTTGTGGCCTTCTCTGACTACCTCCTTCCCTGTTTCTTCATTTTACATAGACTATAGTAAATATTACAGTGTTACTGGCAGGTGTCTGAATCTGTCATGGGACAGTTTACATGGTCTCGGAGGACAGGGGACACTGGCTGCCTTGGTGACAGTGTGAAAATTCAATGTACTGTGTAATTGTGACAGTGACAATATGGGAGGCATTCTGTGTGAGGAAAGAACAGATTGCTAAGTGTTTGGGGGAAGAGAGCGGCCCAGGCAGAGAGAACAAGGAACAGATGCAGTAAATGAGAAGAGAGAGAGACAGAAAGGTGGGCGGGAGACAGAGAGATTGAGAGAGAAAGAAGGAAAGTGAAAAAGAGGAATACAGAGAAAGAAAGGGTAGAGAGAGGAAGAGAAAAGGAGAGATATAGGAGAAAGAATTAGGATAAGAGAATCAGAGAGGAGAAAGGAGAGGGGCAGAAAAAGGGATAGGGGAAAGGCAGAGAGAGAGAAAAAAAGGCAATGGGGGAAGGAGAGTAGAGAAAAGGGAGATGGCCAAAAAGAGGGGGAGAAAAAAGGACGAGGGGAAAGGAAGAAAGAAGAGGGAGAGGAAAACAAGAGAAAAAGAAAGAGAAAAAAGGGAGGATAAGGAGAAAAAATTGTGATAAAGGGAGAGAGTGAAAATGGAGAGAAAGGTAAAAGGGGAGACAAAAGAGATAGTGAGGGGAGATAATAATAATAATGTTGTGAGATAGGTACATAAACATGACAGAAGGACAGAGTTTAGATCCGTAATGGCTAGCCTTGGGCAGTGGCACTCCAGCTCCCATGGACTACATTCCCCATGATGCTCAGCCAGCCTGTACCGGCTGCCTGTGTATGAAGGAAACATGTAATCCCAGGCTAGCGCTAGCAGTGCATGTTGACCGTGACCCGTTGTGGCTTACACTAATGGAGGCTGTATGGGCGAAGTGTGGAAAGAAGGTTAAAGGAATGCGGTTTAGGAAGGGAATATAAACATGCCTTCCACCCTTCACTGCCTCCCCCCGGGGGCCATGCTGGGGGAGGGCAGAGTCTATAAATGTCTGGGAGGAGAACAGAAAGCGGAGTACAGCGCCGCTAGACGTATTAAAGCAGCCACAGGGAGGGATTATTTGGGCGGAAAGGTTAAAGTGATATAAGGATTCAGTGTCGCTGCTTCTCCCTGCACTCTTTTTATGCATATTTCCGCTGGCTCTCCCTGTCCCTGACTCTATCATTCATTCTGTCTTCACACCTCTTCTCCTTTCCCTTCTCTCCCTCTCTGCTCTATCCCCCCACCCCCCCCCCATTCGGCTCGCAAACGCCCTGGCCAACTCTCCTCCTCTGATTGGTTATCTTTGCCGTCAATCAAGCTCTTTCCCCCTCCTTTCCTGCATTCCTTTTACCTCTGTCTTTGGTGCTGAAAAGGAGCAGCCTAGACGCCCCTACCAATGAGAGGCCAGAGGTGGGGCTACGGCCTTAGGTGGGCGTGGTTTGCGCTGGTCCTGATGCTGGCATAGTCTCCATTGCTGTGATACAGGGAGGTAGCAGCATCATCTTTTTTTGTGAGCAATATATGGGCCTGTATATACCTCCAAAGAATCCATCCCTATCAAGCTGCAGCCCTGCTCTGATTCAGGTACTCAGAAGGGAATGGGGTGGATATAGAAGGAATAAGTGCAGAAAATGGCAAGGGTGGCATTGCATTTGAAATACATACATTCCCTTTCACCCCCTCCTGTTTTTAATCAATTATTCTCTCATTGTAAATGGATAGACATGCATATTACCTTGAAGTTACTGTGCAGAGTATTGAGAGGTTGGGTGGACACATCATTCAGTGTAATATATTGTATAAGTAGCTAAGTGCAATATGATTTAAGCCATTTGAAAATGTTATGCTCAACCCTGTTAATTTTTTTTCTATTATTGTAAATGGGAAATGTGCAGGGCAGCCTGTAATTTTCCCCAGGGGTATTTGAAGAGGTAGAAAGGCAAATCATCTTCAAATACTGCAGGGGGTGGAAAATGTATTAAAGTCTGAACGTGATGCTTCACAGGGCTATTTTTTTTTTTTTTATTGAAAAAGGAAATGCTTAGATGGATGTCAGAATGCCAACCGTAGTTAAACTGGACACATAAAAAGGGGGTGACATGGCCAGGGATACAGAAACATGGGTAGAATATGCATTCTAGTCTGCATCATTTGGGAATGTCTTATTGAAAATCTATAATGCTAGCCTCACTCCATTGTGCAGGTTTACCTCAAATGTGTTGCTCTGTGGCATTGGGGAGCATAGGGATACCATCAACATACCATGTTTAATTATTTGGAATCTTCTGTTGGAACCCTACACCCCCTTATGTTCTTATTGGGAAGAGTTATATTGTCTTATTCCTTATAATTGACTGTCTGCAAACTCATACCACAGAAATTGTGGGCAATTATCCTTCGAAATGATGCTAAACACACTAGTGTTAAATCGTTTTGCCTTAAATATGATCTAATGTATTGTATAGTCTTAGTCTGTGCAGGGTCATGAATATGTGCTTGCTTCTGTGTATGTGTATGTAGGAAATTAGGGGTCAAATTCACATAAAGTAAGAGGTAAAATAATATGTACAGGAGACAATGTGTTGTAAATCCTACCTTTACCAATACACGCACATATGTATTCGCATGTAAATACACACACACACGTCTACATTTTAGGAGCATATATTTATATGCATATTATGTTATTTTCTTGTTGAAGTAGTGCAGTTCAATCACATATCTGAAAATAATAAACTAGCATACACGTGGAATTATTTTCAGATGCATTTTCTAGTTATTTATTAGTGTCAGAAACCTCGTTTTTATAAGGCTATACTACAAAATCTATTTTCTTTAATGAGAAATCCAGAGCCCTTGTATTGCAGGGAATATTTCAGCACATCCTATTACATTTTATGAGAGTTTATAGGTTGAATAAGCCCAAGTTATTTTACATTTAATAAAACATCAGTGTTTTCAGTTTTAACCTGTAATACCAGCAATAGGACCTAGTAATGTCTATGGGAATTTTATTGGGTGAAAATTCAATGGCATTTATTTGTCTGTCTAACATCTTTTTTTTGATTGGCAACCCTGACACCTTCTTGTAATATCCATTAAAGAGAACTACAATTTCGTCTCAAAAAAGTGAGTTTTCAGGACATGCAAATGCAATTATTGCAACTGTTGCATTTTTAAGGATTCTGAATATAGCAAAAAATATATATATATATATATATATATATATATATATATAGTAAACATGCAGCCTTGCTAATACCGAATGTGTTTGTTACAAAGATTTATATTTATTCATTTGGTTAATACTTTGTATGAACAAATATATTTTTTTTCAGCTGCTACAGTTATAGAGCCATCCAAAAAGGAAGAAAATGATATATTTGAGGAAAACAAAATCCTATTAATATTTCCATTTTATTTGTCATCATTCAAGTAGCTAAAAGCAGATTTATTGTCTGTGCATTGTGCATAAGGACAATGCAGAAAGGCAGAGCTTAATAATTTGAGGTGTTTTGCACAAATCTTGTATTTTTTATTTTTTATATAAAAAGGGAAATACATGTAATTTTTAGCTGGCAATGATTTCTATAAAAAATAATAGCTTTTTGGGTTACATAAACAAACGATTTTCTCAAGGTAACATACACAAAACAAATATATCACGAAAAACAAACCTGTGTACTCGGAAGGTTGTTGTAAAGACACAAATGACGGGTATTATTTGTATTGCCTTGAGTGAACTGTTATTAAAAATAAAAAAAATAAAAATACAATTATAGTGTCAATTTCTAAAATAACAATGGCTCAGTTGAATTTGGCTGTCTGTTTCTTATTTAAAACACTTGCTATAAATTGTTTTATTTATGAAATATGCAGTGACACCAGGGCATGGAAATGTTGCAGCTGTGATGTTTGACAGCCTTTGGTGCAGTTTATAGGGGGAGGCGGCACTGGTAGAGACAGAGCGAGGAAGAAACATAGGGAAGGGGAGAAGGGAGGGGGTGGGGAGAGACTCAGACAAACAGGGTGAAACATAGACATAGAAGGAAGAGTGGAGGAAAATAAAAGAAGATACATAAATTAATTGAAGGTATCGCTGTGTAGCGTAAGGGTTATGGTAAAAAAAAACAATGAGGGGAATAAAGAGAAAAATACTGTGCTTTATAAAGAGAAGACAGAGAAATCTATGCTACAGAGTTTTACTGAAAAAATACATACTAATATAGTGTATCTATCTATCTATCAAGCTAATTTACATTGAATTTACACTATAGCGTTCTCTCTGGTATAAACAGATGCAAGAGCATTATGGGTGTGAGTATAGTATGTAGATATTGCATGTGAAGCTACATAAATATGTATGTATAAATATAATATCTAATAGTGTGTATACATAATTTACACCCACACATTCACTAACACAGGAATGTAGAGAGTCAGTCATGTGAGAGCTTGTTGATACACATATAAACATTATACAAAGTATAATGCTAGAAATAAGAGTTTGAACTGTGCCCTTGTTTTCTTAACAAGCACATATTAAATGACTAGTGCTCACTTCTATCTACGTACAAAATAACAAAACAAAATAGTAGGCTGAGTTCTCATATTTCTCTTCTGTAAAGATATGCTCATTGATCCTGCTGCCAAATTACTGTGCACCCTCAGCTCTCTGGTTGCAGACATGCTCCAGTCTTTTCCCACTTTCTCGTAATTGGAAAACCGGTAATCCCAGTTGTTACCAAGGACCACCTTTCATCTTCATTATCCTAGATGCCACCATATACTTGGTAGTTGGATGTGTTCTAGCTACTATATTGTAATTAGCAATAGCAAAAGGCTAGCAAAGATTACTGATGGCATTGTGTCACATAGATGTATGTACCAAATCAATATCAAACCATTTAACATTGATAATATTTTAAACATAAAACAATTACTAAATTATAAACTGTTGAAATAATAAATCATTTTGTTAACAATATATGTCTAATAAAAGGATTCATTATTTCAACAGTTTATCCTTCTAAAATTGTTTTATCTTAAATCTGATCTAGTCAATGGTTCCTTTAAATGGAGTATTTTGTTTTACATTAATGAAAAGAACTTGTTAAAATGAAAAGGGAAAACACCTCATCCCTCCAAACTGCACTGCACTTCAAGATTAGTTTTCAATATGGTATTACCACTTATTTTGCAAAACTGTTGAAAAGAAGCAAACAAATAATATTAAATTTTTTTAATTTTTTTTAACACAATAGTACTTTTAGTTAGAGAGATATTTGTGATTGTTTTTGTATAATAACATATGAATGTGTCTCTAAATTCATTTTGGGACAAACAGTGAAAACCCTCTAAATATGTATACCGTATGTATATATTTATGCATGTATTTCTGTCAGATGTGTATGTTTAAATAAATAAACAATTTAAAAATAAAAGATATATATATATATATATATATATATATATATATATATATAGTATGCACACCATACTACTTTAACTCTTAACTGCTTGCTGACAAATGCTAAGTCCATTTATAAAAATCCAATTTCAAAGTGCTTTATTTAGTGATTTAAATCAACCCTGTCAAAATCAATGCTGTGCATTGTATGGTGTAGAAAATTGCAGTTGTATATTCATACTGGTTTCAGTGTGCCGGTGATGAGGATAAGATACTGAGCTATCTACTAGACATTGATTTGAATTGCACAATGAATTTTTGCCACAGCAGAACCACATATAACCTCTAATATCTAAGCTCAGAATGGCTGCTTGTCACCTACTGAGCCTCTTCTCGGCATACCAATACATCATATCCACAAGTGTAATTGTGATGCAAGGGGGGCATGGTTGCTTTAAGAATGACATATATCAGGTTCATATATTTAACCCCTTAAGGACACATGACATGTCATGATTTACTTTTATTCCAGAAGTTTGGTCCTTAAGGGGTTAAATATTACCTATTTCTGAGAACAGATTAAAATACTCTTTATTTTTCTAAAAATGCATTTTTATCTATATACAACTACTGAGCCTAGTGCATCCACTCAGTGTGTAGTGTTTCTGGGTTGACCTATGACCTGCCGATGGAGAAGCATCCCTTATTTTGCATGTACAGCAGTCTCTACATTAACATGGCTTGTGGTTGCTCTGTGGAAAGTGTACCCGAGAAATAAGCAAGAATAAAGGAATCTCTAACCACCACAGAGCTACTGTATGCAACAGGCATTTCTAAAGCACCACAGGATATATTTACAGCACAGTAGCCAACCACTTGACAGCTTGCCATTCTACAAAATGTCTTCTCACAAACAGATCTCACATACTATACAGATTAACAGTGCTCCATAAGCCATCCCTCCATAAATGGCAAAATGCATGATAACCTTTTATGACATTTAGTGGCCATTATGCTAAGTCACAAGGCACAACACAGTGATTAACTGTAAACTAGTAATGAATTGTAATGCCCGGCAGGTTGCTGATATATCCCATCTTGGATTCTATCTGCATGTGGAATCCCCGGTCTTCCGCAGTGACTGGAATCTACATGGAGACAAATAAAATACTTCAGTGGCAGACACATCTCCTTTTCATGAGCTAGACTGACTAAAATATGATCTAACAATACTGGGAATGTCACCATCACCATAGGTACATAACGTATCATAAAAGTCACATACATGTTTACGTCATGCCTTGCTGCTTATTTCTTTGCAAAATCCAAACCTATCAGATGTGCTCTTTACACATTAAGTTCTAGGTATTTTCATGTTATCAAGGCCTGGAGTGATTTTGTACGCAGTAAGCAATGAGGCATGGTGAACATCCAAAGGCACATGTAGGTATAATTCAGGTGTAAGAACACTACTGAACCTTTGTACCAATCCTTGTTGTGATGAAGGAGGAGGACATGTAGTAAGCTGCAGCGAGGGGTGAAGATGACGTGGGTGGGAAGGATCATAGACTAAAAATATGGAGAGATCTAGCACTACTAAATGATATGAAACATGATCTCACAATGTAAATAGCAAAGTTATCCAACTGGTGGATCATCTGTTGTTAAATTGGAATATCCATTACCTTTATCATTTTCACAGAAGACCAGCTGTTGGCCAACAATCAGGGGAACAGTTAACTTTGGGCAGATATTTTAATGTGTGCAAGAATGATCAATATATGCTTATACCGTGAAGTTACCTCTAATGAAATTTAGTAAACGTAGAGGACAACTGCCACCTCAGATCTATTTTTAATATTAAAAACATTGTAATCAAGTTTTTTGAAAGGAAATAGATTTTTTTTAATATACTAAATATATGTAAAAAAGAAATCCTTATCCCTACCTTTAAAATATGACAGGATACTTCAGTCATGAACTGTCAGATATTTTTCGAACACTGACAGTCTTTGAGGTTGTCTCTGCTTTACTCCCTGTTGACAAGGATGTGTTTTTCTAATTTTCTTACATATATTAAAAAAACATAAAGTATATTTCCTTTCAAAAATTGATGAAAGGATAGTAAAAAAATAGGTTTGAGGTGACAGTTGTCCTTTAACTGCAATCACACCACATGCTTGGTTTCTCTAATAAACACTTGTTTTCCATTTTATGCATGATTACGCTTTGAACATGCTGAAGTTATGTGATAAATCAGCGCTGGCTAACCTTCAGCAATCCAGATGTTGTGGACTGCATCACCCTTAATGGGAGCCATTATAATGGCAAAGCATCATGGGATATGTAGTCCACAACATCTGGAGTGCCAAAGGTTGCCTAGCCCTGACATAAATAATGCTATATGATAAAATAAAACTTGCAGCTAATAGTAAAAGAACAATGGCAATATTGTATGAATATCCAGTAATGTAAAAACATAATGCAATAGATGCAGGAAAACATATAAAATTAAAAAGTCACTGAGCATCAGGCTTTTCAGTTGTTTATCTATCTCAATTTGCATATATGTCCAATTCATAAATACTGCATTTAAAGGACCACTATAGTGCCAGGAAAACATACTCGTTTTCCTGGCACTATAGTTCCCTGAGGGTGCCCCCACCCTCAGGGTCCCCCTCCCACCCGGCTCTGGAAAGGGGTAAAAACGTACCTTTTTCCAGCGCTGGGCGGGGAGCTCTCCTCCTCCGATCCTCCTCCTCTCCGCCCATTCGGCTGAATGCGCACGCGCGGCATTCAGCCGGTCTCATAGGAAAGCATTTACAATGCTTTCCTATGGATGCTTGCGTGCTCTCACTGTGAAAATCACAGTGAGAATCACTCAAGCGCCTCTAGCGGCTGTCAATGAGACAGCCACTAGAGGAATTGGAGGAAAGATTAACCCATTTACAAACATAGCAGTTTCTCTGAAACTGCTATGTTTATAAAAAAAATGGGTTAACCCTAGCTGGACCTGAGTGGTCCTAGAACCCCTTAAGGACAAATGACATGTGTGACATGTCATGATTCCCTTTTATTCCAGAAGTTTGGTCCTTAAGGGGTCAAGAAAGGGATGCAATCTAAGTTAGTGAACACAGAGTCCGAAACAAAATAATTACAGACCCATAGTGTTCACTGCTAACATCTTTTTTCTCCCACACAATAAAATTAGAAACTTAAAATGTGAAGCAGGATAGATGGCTCTACAGGAGACTGAGCTCATACCTCCCCTCTTAACAATTGGAACACTTCAGGGTATTCCGACAGAGCCACAAGATCTCTGTACCGGAACCTGTCACAGCATGTGTTCCAGATACAACCTGTTAGATATAAATCCTATGTTCCAACTGTCTTCTTAAAGAGGGAGCTTCACAGTATACACGGCACCTTATGCGTTTTGTGGAGTGTTGCTACACTTCATCAGAGACATATTTGTACTACTGTACATGTTTACAGTGATATTTACTTTAAAAACCCCTTTCTGACATTTTGTGAGATTTGGTTTCTACTACATTGATTCATATTTTTTCTTTAAAGATTTTTTTTTTACAGTTCACTATGAATAAATACACATTAGCACATATGCTAGGAAAACATCTACTTTTTACTAGAGTGAAAACAGTGGGTGACTAAAGAGACAGGTTTGGTGTAGTATTTGTTCAAACATTTCTTTATTTTGTGCACAAAGATCTGAACATGCAAAAATACAGCACATTACAGGGACACTCCATTGCCCAATTACAATAAATAAATAAAACTATTTAGTATATATGTTGCCAAAGAAAATATGGATGCTGTAACAGAGCTCCAGTACTCCGATTGGATACCTCCGTTAAAGGTTCCCTCTCTTTAGAGAAGGCAGTCATAAACTGAATATAGCCCTTTCCCCAAATACTAGATGACACTTGGTAAAGGGTAAAGCACACATAGTTTAGGGACAATCACAAAAGGGGTAATAAACAGTGGCAATAAGTCCCTGGTGCTGCTGTGTCTGGAAGATAACCAGATCAATTACACATTACTCTAATTAGCTTCCAGACAACAGGGCGCGTTAACTGAATATCCCTTTAAACATACATTTATACATTAGTGGTATCCCCAGATAGTTCATCCCTGAGTGATCTGACGCAATTCTGGCTATCCGATTAAAGTTTCAGCGGGTTGTGCCTTTCTGCTCAGTAGTTCCACACAGTTTCTAGGCCTGTCCTGATTGGGCGCATGGAGACCTCATAGCTGATTAGTTTATGGAAGTCTGGTGTGGGCAGGACAGAATGGGTTTCCCAGTCACCCTGTGCCATTAATAAGCACAAGGTAACTTAGACATAAGAGGGGACTGGCAAGCTGAGAAAGGGAGTTCCTGTTGAATCTGCATTGGCCTTCCTCCCAAACTCAAACCTTCCCTGATAAAACCCCATTCTAATGAGGTTACCATGAACACTCAGAAACCCAGTGTTTCTAGCCCAGGATAGTTCCTATCACTCATGCATTTAATTATGTTTTTTTATTTTTTTTTAGTGGACTGCAGATATTTTGTCTGAGGCCTTTGCAACCCCCCCATCCCCACCCCCAACAGACTTTCCAATACAGCTTACGAAGAATTCTTTGCACGGCAGGTTCTCTAGTCAATTACCTGCTTCTTGAGTTTAGCTCCACTGAGCTAAACTATCAAGAGGTAACAGTACCGGTCTTCTGATTGACAACTTGAAATCTGTACCTTTTGTAAAATTCCCCCAAAAAGCTCTTCAGCAAGCTAAAGTGATTTAGGGGTCAGGAGTCTCCCTTCAAATGCCGTAAAGTTGTATTAGTGCTTAGTGTTCCTTTAAGCTTAGAACACATAATGTTAATATGCGAGGTATCTGCATTAAAATGTATCTAGTGTATCTAACATAATCTTTTGGAAAAATTCAAGGGTAACTTAATATGTGATGCAGTCAAGAAGGTCTGGCTTTTCCCTCATTTGTAGCCAAACTCGAAATTGCTTAAAATTGTAGACTTTCTCACATGGTCAGGCCACAGTAAATGAAGAACTGTGACTAGTTAAGGCTTATAACCAAGAAACAATGGGCTACTATTCAGCTTCACCATTGTATCACTAATGCTGAAGCAGAATTGTTTTATTATAACACAACAATGAGTTCACTTGGAAAATAACAACTTATTCTGGTTAGCTGGCAGACTGAGAGATATAAAACAATTTTCTCATTCTCTCAACACGCTGTCTGATGTTCTAACAGCCTTTTTGCTGCAGTGCACATAGAGCTGTCACTCACAGCTCTATTCACTATTTCTTTTCTTTGTCCAATCCTAAAATGTCAATATTAATCCTTAAAAAAATGTTTATTTTTTAAATACTTAATGTTTAGAGAATTTTTAACACTCCTTTTCACACTTGTATGAGAAGCAACATTTCTTTTTTCTTTTTTCCTTTATTGACATTAGTGATGTCATAATGCAATTACAAAAATCACCCAGGGGTTCAGGAATTTCCTGGAAGTCTTATTTTTGCCCCAACGTGCACATGGTCCCATGCCCAAAACAGTTCCATTCACTCAACGACAAAACACTGCTGGACAAATTAAGATGGCCGCCGCCGCATGTTTGAATCTTTTCCAGTTAAAAGTCCAAGGGGCAGAAACAGTACTTTTGAACATGGGTTATCACAGGGCCCATAGTCCCAGGGTAGGAGGCTGGCAAACAGGCCCCTCCAAAAACCAGTGGCAAGGTTACTTTCGCCACAATATTTATTTACTAAAGTGAGGATTCTGACTTAAATAGTTTTTCCATTTGGGCTACTTTGACTTTAAATTTGAAATTCACCTGGGGTCACTCTTTAGTGAATAACCTTGGTAGTTTCAAAATTATGCTTTCTAAATAGGGGGCAATACAGCCTTTTGTGTTCTTCCTTTAAATGAATTAATCATTTCTTATCTCTTAAACAATTCTCATTAAGTTTTATTTTATCCTGAACACAATCTTTGGTGGTTCAGTTTTGCACAACGGAATGTGGTGCTGAGTTTGAGAAATGCCCACATATTAATCCCCATATTCTTCTGTGTAAAAATATTGGTACATTTTGTGCAATGTTGAAGTCTACCTATTAAATATGAAGTAAGCTATTGTAAACAAACATATTTTTTATGTTAATTGGCTGTTTAATACATCTTCAGGCACACTTAGCATCATAACCACTATGGTTTAGTGTAATATTTATGGAACAAAGATCCCTTTGGCATAGTCTATTTGTTTTTTGTCCATTCTTTTTATTGGGCGTTTGCCACAAACCAACTCTCAGTTTCCTCTGAGATAATACAAATTATTCACTTCTGCCTCTTACATCCAAATCTGTCTAGACTTGGATGGTAAAGACCAGCTCTGCGCAAAATGCTTCCTGTTAAGAAGCAGCAAATTATTACCAAAAGGGAAGACTTGCTGGTAGTGGAGAAGTAATAAAATAATTAAATGGAAGCAAGTGTGTTGTCCTCTCTACTATTCCTATGTGTCATTTTGTGTTTTAACAAGACCTTGAAAACCTATGAGAATCTATGCCAGAGTTGCCCAAAAGGTAAATCCCATAGATGTAGAATTCAACTCCCATTATACTTTGCATGCCTTTTAGAATGACAAAGCATCATAAAAGTTGTAGTTTTAAAACATGTTGTGATTTAGCTTTTGGGCACCCCTGATCTATGCCATCATAACAGTCATGTATTGTAATATTGTGTTCCTTAACAGGTTGTCCTACTCCTTTAATGAGAACAGGGCTGTTTAAAGGAGCTAGTGTTAAATTATCAGGACATTATATAATGAAAAGGGGTCTTAAAGATTAAAATATGATAGTGGTCAGTGGAGATGTGCAAACCTTTCAATATGTCAAATTGTAACCTGTGGGATGGGGATTAAATTAAATGTTTTCCACATATCTTCCAATTAACCATCTTAGTGGTTCCCCTCATCCTATATTCTAAATGCAGCAAAGTTTGGACTTATAGTGTGGAGCTAGGACAGTCATTGTTTGGAGTGGGGAAAGCCATTCATGCACATACTCCTGCTCCCATTTTCTTTGTAGTGAAGTGTGAACAGTTAACTTATGTCCAATGAGGTTCCCAGTCCACTAACTCATTAAGTGTCTGCCATAACCATATAAAACAAATTGTAAAAGGATTCCAAGCCCCCAGCAAGCTCTGATGGTGTTCATACACCTTTAAATCAAGGGCCAGTAGATGCGTGTCCTGAAACTTAATACCAACTAAATATGTATATATTAGATATAGACATATTAACATATAGACTAGAGCCTGTGGCTAAAATGAGTGCTTCGTATTTAATGTTGGAGAGTACTGTGAAAGGCTGGACTGTCCTAGCAATATTTCCTACTAACTGTGCCACATTGGTATTGTATCTACTAGTAGGGGTTATCGACTGTCAATGTAGGCCCATAACTAATACATTTCACAATCTAGAAACATATGAGATCCACTTTCTATGAACCCCCCTTTCATACATCCTGTGAAATAAGAGAAGAAGGTGAGGAGATCCATTTTGTCAGTGTTATGTGACACAGAGACTCTGTTTTCAGCATGGTAATTAAGCAAGACTGTGCAGTCAAATTCCTCAAGGTTATTTACTACTTTTATATTAGAAGTGTGAATATTAGTCATTAGTCTATTTGCTGCAATCATTAGGTTAACAGAAATATGACCACATTTTATTGGGGTCAAGAAGGATTTTTTTCCTAGTTTGTTGCAAAATTGGAAGTGCTTCAGTCTAGGTTTTTTGCCTTCTTTTGGATCAACAGCAAAAACATATGTGAGGAAGGATGAACTTGATGGACGCAAGTCTCTTTTCAGTTATGTAACTATGTAACTATATTTATGAAGTAAAAGTGACAATTATTTTCTTTAGTACTGAATATATTTTTTATATATATATATATATATATATATATATTATATGCTATATACTCTGAATTTCAATTTAATATAACCATTGAATATATACCAGGTAGTCAGGTAATTAAACAGCTACATTTTGCAATTAAATACAGCAATGCATTACTTTTGATGGGCTAGTGGGAAGTGTAATGGTTTTTGGAAGGTTGCTCAACATTTTAGTAGCTTTGTTAAAAATATGTTTAACCAATCTCCTTTTTGTAATATGGAATATAAACTAAAGTGCTGGTAATGGATCGCAAGTTGTAGCAGGTGAGAACAGCTGGATTGAGCATACTGCATTGGCAGTGTGTCATTTTTTCAGAGAAGTGGTTGTGAATGAGGTAAATGTAAACTGAAGGGTATATCTGTATTCAAGCATTAGCCGGTTACCTTATTTTAACATATCACAATTACATATAGTAGTAAACAAAATGGTATAATGAATACTACAAACTATTGAATTTACAGACAGATTTGTCATGCCAATGTATGTACACTATCTTTATATTTTTGTGTCTGGTAATATAATTTCCCAGTCCTTTCAGAGCACCTGCTTTTTAAAAAAGTTGTGGATACCTGGTCGATGAGTATGAAGTGATCAAATGAGATGTTAGCTCTACCCACATATTCACAAACCAACAACACATGGAGAGACACAATTGTATTAAATAGCTAGGTGCAAACCATACAAACACTCCCTCAAATGTTTCAAATATCCAAATATCTATATAATATAGAAAGCACACTATAACAATCTCAAAAAACTAGCTTTATTACGTACAAAAAGTACCAAAGTAAAAACATACAGGAAAAATAAACACAATGACAGAAGCAAGGGCAAATACAATAATGTAATGGTAAAATACCAAAAAGATTCTTACAAGCCACAAGACAAAAACAAGAGTTACCAAACCCCCCAACGTTTCAGCACCAACTGGCTGCCTTTATCAAGGGTATGTTGAGCAACCTTCCAAAAACCATTAAATTTCCCACTAGCTCTACCCACATATCATTAGAGCGGCTTTGTAATGTTTCCTTTTTTAATGCTTGTGGTATCTTAACTATTATACAACCCTATTTTCCACTTGCCTTTATTTATATTTATTATCTTTTCTTACTTGTGCTGGATCTTAATACTTGGCTGCCTCCATATTAATGTTGCATAATTTTGTTATGTATGATATAGTTTTTGATATTTAATATGTTGGAAAAAATTACTTCAAAAGTTTGTCCAAAAATACTAAATCATGTGTAAAGCGGATTAAAACAAGGCCAATGACTGAGTTCTCTTGTATTATACTGATTTTAGAATAATATTCAGATGATTGTTGATCATAATGAAGTCCAAATGGGAGGCCAATATCTTGCCCAGTGTTTTATATGTATATATATATATGTAAGTATGTGTGGTGTCCCTGTATGTATGTGAGTATTTCTTGATAAATTGAGGTAATGCTGATATATCAAAAAAATAGAAGAGTCGTGTGCTTTAACAAGACTTACTAGGGAATGTGGCTGTGGAGAAATGGGCTGGGGTGATGTTTATTGAGGGATGTAGCTTCAGGGAGATGTAGTTATGGTAGGATGATCTATTGCGGTGTGATCTGTTGGGGATGAAAGGGTTCACACAAGACTATGGCAGGGACTGATTAAAAACATTTTCTACTGAGGTGAACTTGGAAATGCTTGGATGAATATTATTTGAGATAACTGTACTGGAAAGGGGGTGGGCTATATTCAATATATCAGCTATTGATAAGTGGTGGGATATTTGAAGTGGGGGACACAATGAGATATGTACTGACATGGGCACACTATTGCAGGGACATATTAATGGAGATGAGAGGTAAATGGGACTTGAAATATGAATGGGTTGCCTAAAAAGCATCCTTTTTATAATGCATTGTGTGTAGTAAGTACTTTGTATGGTTGTGTGGTTTCATGAGGTATTCTTGAGGGTAGGTGCAGCACTTTGAACCACAGCATCACAATGTCTTTGGCCAGTCCTGTCTATATTAATCCTAGATAAACACAATGTTTAACAGTTAGCTGCATCAGTTCCAAAAACACTGGATGTTGTAAAGGTCTGAGGTTTCTCTGGTGTGATACCATTAGGATAGCTCCATCAAAGAAATAAAACAAACAAAGAAATGCAAACATCAAAATATTGAAAGGTGTTAAACACAATCTTTGAACAGTGTGTGTGTTAAAGATTAGATTAGAGGGTGTCAGTCCTGTGAGCAGTGAGACAAAGAGACTGGAATATACCATTTAATAAATGAAATACACAGAAAGCAGAGATCTCATCCTTGGAAGGAGCACATCAGAGAGGAATACATAATTTATAAATGCAGAAAGTGGGAGGCGTTATTAGTAATGTCTGAAATCGAATACCTTGACATTGGCATTGTGAGTCCTGGGAGCAGTAAAGACTATGTCATCGGCACTGGAACCAAAAAGAGAATTCTTGGGAGAGAACAGCCTTTCATAACAAATCCAGTGCCCCTTAGAGAGCTATAATTGAACAGTTTAGTTTTTCTGAAGGTTTATTGTCTATCTACTATCGTTGGTTATAAGAATGACTAATGATAGTAGATAGACAATTAGTAGAATGAGTTGTAGATGTAGCCTATTTACCTCACCTTACCTTTGATTGTATATTATATGCAATTATCAATTATTCAAAAAAGACTCAGAGATAAAAAAAATTATATATTTATATATGGAAAAATGGATCAACAGATGAATGGTAGATGATACATATATAAAATAGAGGGAGAGCACTTAAAGGACTTCAAATGGTGTACTGCTTTATTTAAGCCGTGTTATTGTTCGCACCTTCTTGTTAAAATATAATTATTTTAATCTCAATGTTGAGAAGGTAGCGGACGTGTTTAAAGAATGTTTTGCTATTCTTGTATTGCTTCCATAGTTAACATACAATTTTAAAAGCTACAAAGCTACTCTCACAAAACCTGTGGGATCTTACCCATCGTGCCGCAGTGAATAAAGGGTTAAAAACGCATTATTTACTTACCTGTTTCCAGCGCTGACATCCCACGATGAGCGAGCACTAATACTCACTGAAGGCAGACTTGGTGCTGCAATGTAAACATTGACGTTTCTCTGAAGTGCAATAGAGACACTGGACCTAGACCACTTCAATGAGCTGAAGTAGTCTGGGTGCCTATATTGTCCCTCTGACATACTGTTAACAGCAAACTATATCTTCACTGGAATGTACACCATTGTATAAATCATGGAAAATCACCTACAACTAGTGTTTGCCTTTTTTTTTTTTTTCACGAGAAGCTCTGTTTTCATTTTGTAAATGACATCACAAACCAGTTCAGCTAAGGCAAAGCCAGGGAAAACATTGCAAATGAAAAGTAGAAGTAGAAACATTGTTACTATATAATATATAACTTACTATACTATACTATCTGCTGACTGCCATGGACAAACGCCTATAAAATTACTGACGGAGTCCCAGCTACATAACAAAGAGGTGTGATTTTCTACATTTCATTTTACTTTAGACACTCCAAAATGCATATTTGGAAAATATTGGGATAAGTAAACACAAAAATAAAAATATCTATCAAATAAGCAGCTTTTGGTTCTCATGATGGATAAGAAATCTGCCCAATCATGTGCGTTGGGCCTCCTGTTCAACTTAGACCTCCTGTCCAAGATGATTGATGGTTAGGGGACTAAGTTTAAAAAATAAATAAAAAATTCAGTGACCAATAGAGGGAAAAGCTAGGAGTAATAAAACAACTCTATTTCCATGCAGGATTCTTCTAGTTACGTTGACTTCAGCTAGTGAGGGAGGGAGACCATTACTGCCAGGAATACTTTAAACAACTTTTGTGTGGGAGACGGGAGATTGGTAGTCATGTTGTCATTGATCCTAGTTTGAGACTATGTTACATTGTTCAGTTTTTTTTTTTTGTAGTTTTGTTTTTTTAACAGTTTGGAGAAACAAAATCCTCCTTTTTGGGGAGTGTGGTGCTCAGTATCAATGGAAAAAAAAATATCTTGCCTATTTTGGGTGTGCTAATAGCGGCTAGTTGAAGTGCTTTATGGGTGTGGAGTTGTCCCTTAATATGTTAGCCATTGGCTTATGTGCTTTATAGTAATGTAATCATATGCCTTAGCGTCTATATTTCAAAAATAGGTATAGTCCATTTTCGAGTGCTTTTAACATTACAGATTTTAAACTCGCCCTCCTTTAAGTAATTGCTGAGTAAATTACAGACTCAATTGCCGTGATTGATTTACCTGTAAATAAAGCTGAAGCTGTTAACATCAATAGGTTGTGTAGCCCTGATTTATTTAAAATTCATTGCATCTCCCTTTTTCTCAAGATTAAAACATCTTTTGCGACCCTTGTGATGATTAATGTTTGTGTTAATGCTAGTTTGTAACATGTTTTTTCTATACATCATCCGATATTTTAGCATGTCTGTTTTTTTTTCTCTCTCAGTCGATATTCTTCTCTCTCATTATGTACATAGCCTTATATTCTTTCCGTGTATAGCTTATCTCACTCATATTGTTGAAACTATATACAATGACTTGTATTTCTTTCTACGGAGACTGCTTTAATTTGTCAGACATTTACACTGTGTTCCCTTAGTGCCTAGATAACGTATACTTAATATACCAATAGCTCCAAACAAATATTATAGAATCCTTAAATAAACATTACTTCATTTTGAACATTGAGATCAATATCTACTTGTCTGCTGCATGGAGAGGTATCAGGATATGGGAGGAGAATTGGCATCAAAAAGATTTTCTGTAACAAAGTTCTTATCTAGGAAATAGGAAGTAATAAGAAATATTTTATGCATCAGTAATTTTTGTGCTGCATGCATATGCTGCTGGTGATGGAATATTTCGATGAGTTTGTTTTGTTAAGGGTTTTTATGTTTAACTCTTACTAAACAAATGTGGAGTGCTCTGAGTGGAAATATATACCACTTCAAATAGACCCAGTGGAGCGCTAATATTGATATTGATAATCCATAAACACCCTTAAATAGGGGAATGGTTTTTAAGGAAAATAACTAAAAGAGAAAACAAATTGACAAAATATGGTGCAGTATATACGGATAATTGGAGTGGTTTAGAAGGTATATGTGTAACACACTCACATGGCATAGAGCCTATGCAGGATAGGCTCAGGTCACAATCGCAGTGGTATTTATAGATAATCCCAAACTTCTTCAATAGGAGGACCCAGGTGCTCAGGAGAAAGAAAGAGATGGAACAAATGCTCCTAGTGTATTATCCTCAATGCATAAGCATTCATTAAAATAATGCAGATAACTGCTCACCTTTTAGAGAGCCAAAAAAGCTGTGCTCTCAGTTTTATGTGCCTTTAAGTGGGGCAAAACTCCTTTTTAAAAGCAGGAAAGTGCAGGAACTCAAAGGTCTTGTACAGGATAAAACAATTTATTCAAACCAAAATATTTGAAACAAACAACAGTAAGCCAAATACCATGGGGTAGTAGTACCAAAGAATGTCCTAATCACCCTTAACTCTTACTACCTGTAGGATTGCTATCCAGCCTGCCATTACTGTATATTTGATCATTTTCTGTTTTGCGGAGATAACATTATAAACTATATAAACTATATTTATAGCAGAATTCAAGTGTGAAGCTTTATCTAAACACAAGTTTCCTAAATGACCCCCTACTTAATATTTTGGTTTCGTAAAATGCAAAGCAGCAGGTTTTAATAATGTGTTTTCTAGTGATTCCACACACACAAAAAAAAGCAAGAATTTGCTAGATTCATAAGTATCCACTGCTATTGCTATAAACTCTAAATGATTCATTGGTAGAATTTATGCCTGAAGAAATAACATACCTCATTTGAATGGAGCCTACCAGTGCGTATTTAAAGTGTCACATGATCTAATAAATACATCTGTTTGTTGAAGGCCGCAGAATAATTTGCAGAACAAATCAACGAACAAAATTATGAAGACCGAAGAGCTATCGAAACAAGTACGGGAAAATATTGTGCAGAAGTAGCAATTAGTGTTCAGTTATAAAAAATATAAAATATCATAACTTCCCCCATAGCACCATTAAATGCATTATTAAAAGAAAACCGTGCCTCTGTTGAGAGAAATCCATTTACCAGAACCAGAGACCAAGTAAAGAGGGTGTAATTAGAGAGGGAACCAAGATGAAAATGGGCTGTTCTTCATAGACATGTGTCCAAAAGAAAACCATTGCTGAAAAAAAGCATATCCTGTTTTAAAATTGCAAAAAAAGCATGTGGAAAACACAAACAATATGTAAATAAAATGGCTCTCTGTTCTTAGGAGACCAAAGACCGAGTACAAATTGCTATCTACCACAGCCAGCATTGCTGATCATCGTAAAAATGCCATTTCTATGGAAAGGAATGATCTTGGCAGTGTCATGGCATGGGGAAGCTTTTCACCAGCAGGTGCTGTGAAACTGATCATCATTCAATGCAAGGTTTTATAGAGCCAAAGACAAAATATTTATAGCTGAAAATGTATGTTTCTGGCAGTTGTTTTCTTTGTTCAGCAAGTTAAGTATATAAACATACATCCAAATGACCAAATCAACATTAAAGTGCAATACAGGGTTGGTCCTTCCATATCCCCAAAAGCATTTCAGCTTGCTGGAGTGCTTTATGTGTGAATAGTACGCCCTCTTTTTTTCATCTTACAAAAAGTGCAGATTTCAGTAGAAATTGGTGCTTTCATAAATAAGGCTTGTTACACTGCATGGCTGTCAATCATACTACCAGTCCTCTTACTTCCTGGTTTGTTTATCTCAATGTTGCTAAACCCAAGAGACGGCCATTTACCCTGCAAAGACTTCTCATTAAGCTGTGTTGGGAAGTCTGTGATTGGGTAGTTTCAGAAAGTCTGTGCGGGGTTAGAAGGGGAGAGTTTGCACAAGTTGTAATGCATAATTAAATGCACGTGTGTCTTCACTCGGGGTATATCTAGGTAAAAAGCTATTTAATTTATTTATTTTGGTTAGTGGAGTGGTCTTTTAAGCCACTTAGGCGGTTGCCTAGAACATTATTGCTCAGGGGTACCCGAGGTGTGCTGGCAGCTGTACTGGCATCTGGGCAACTGGCCGATTTCCCCAGGTAGCCGCCAATATCCTTCTCTCACTTGGCACAGTAGGCACCGGCCTACCCACATACCCTGCTCAAATATACTACTGAGGGAACCGGGGGTGGTGGGGGAGCTCTGTATTGATATATTCTTGCACCACTACCTCATATGCTCTGTAGCGTGCAGGAAGCCATGATATGATAACACTCTGGCATCAGCATCACTACTAGGTGCAGATCGATCTTTGTAGGAAGATCCCAGCAGCCCCAGTGACCACCAGGGAAAAGATCCACTTTAGCCCAGACACAGGTAGGGATATGGGTTGGACCTCTTAAAAATAAATAAAAATTATATGTGTGTGTGTATGTCTGTGAGTATGTGTGTATGTGTGCATGAGAAAATGTTTTATCTTAATGGCAAACTTTCAGATGTTCAGGGTATAGCTTCCTAAGTTGGTTCTTTTACGTGAGATTGCTATGTTTAAGGATAACAAATTAGTATAGCAGATAGCTCCATTATTTGCTTTCCCTAAATATGGAAATTCCACATAAGGATAGCAAATTAGGGGTTATCTACTCAACAATTAAAAAAGCAAAGAGATTTTCTTATTTATTATTTTTCTGCTGTTTAGTTGATAACCTAATTTCATGTCCTTAACAATGACAATTCTGCATGACGATACCAAATTAAGAAGTTATCTGACAGTGTAGGACATCATGATGTCACACCATGGCCGGAGCATACGGGGCAGCATATCTTTATTTTTTTGCCTTAGGCAGTAGAAATCCTTGCACCAGCCTTGGTGTTAAACCCTGAATGTCTCAATATAACCCACTAATCAAGACACTCTAGACCCCTAAAGCACTTTAGCTTGCTGAAAAGTTTTGTGTCTGAAGTGTGTGTCCTATTTTTTCATTTTTGGAAAAAGTGCAGACTTCAATAGAAATTGACACTCTTAAAAATGATACTGGTTACACTCCTCTGGCTTTTCAAGCAGACAACAGGCCCTGTTACTTTCTGGTTTGGCTAGTTTTATTGCACTAAACTCAAATGACAGCAATTGCCCAAAGCATCTGCTTTGCAAACACTTCTCATTAAACTGCACTAGGAAGTCTATGATTGGACAGCCACAGAAAGTATGGGCAGGGTTTGAAGAGGAGGGCTTGCAGAGACAGCATACAAGAGATCTGCAGTTTGTGCAAGCAGTTTTTAGATATAATTCAAATGAAAAAAGTTTTAATTTGGGCTATATGTACTAAAAAATGATCTTTATTAATTTTGTATTTGTGCAGTGGAGGGTCCCTTTAAGTTTAGATGTGCGATGAGAATATGTGAATGTCACAGAATTGAAAATTGCTATTCATCAATGCTCTCCACATAACCTGGCAGAGCGTTATCAATTTTGCATAGAAGAATTGTCAAATGTTACAAGACTCAGATGTGCAAAATTAATACACTTAATGCAGCCAAAGATAGTTCTTCCAAGAATTGACTCATGGTATGAATACATATGTAGCTGTAAATGTATTTTATTTGTATTTATTTAATAATTTTGTCACAAAAATATGTGCACCTTGTGTAGAAATTACAAGGCATTCCTTTTAATTCCAGAAATTAAAACACAATAATGTGGCCATATCAAAGTGGAATAGTTATACAAGGCACTGTAAGTTAGATGGGTTTCATGGTTTTGGCTGGGAAGTTGACAAACACTAGTTTTCTGTCATTAGAATAGTTGTTTCTGTATCATAACTTTAAAACTAAGTTCTTACTTATGAAAACAGAGGTTCGTAGACTACTTGGTGAGGACCCGAAATTGGTTACTGTAAAAGTATTTTTTGCCTTCTATTGTTGACTTTTCACTTCCCGATATATCATCTCATTTATTGGAGCCATGGGTGTAAATCAGAATCACAAACCGAAGTGGATATGCCTGGCCACTGCTTATTTCGGGTTTCAAAAATTCAAATGTATTGCAGTTTGAGCAGAAAATAATCTCCAAGTCTAAAAATTACTGCCAGCATCTCTCATCCTGATAAGCATATGAGCTGAGTTACATTATATTGTAGGCAGATGTTAAATAAGGTGCCATAGACTGATTAAAGGGATTCTGTTACTTAAACAAATATGTGCAGTCTGAAATTATACTATGTTTGTTGGTTCTGTTTTTCTGTGTTTGTTGTTAGTTTTCATGGTATAATATGTAACCAGTATAGAGATCAGAAAGAACCATTCAGCCCATCTAGTCTGCCCAATTTTCTAAATACTTTTATTAGTCCCTGGCCTTATCTTGCATATAGGATAGCTTAATGCCTATCCCACTCATGCTTAAACTCCATCACTGTGTTAATTTCTACCACTTCAGCTGGAAGGCTATTCCATGCATCCACTACCCTCTCAGTAAAGTAATACTTCCTGATATTTTTAAACCTTTGCCCCAGTAGTTACATCCTCACTTATTTTACACATTGCATGGCAACTTAGTTAGTTAAAGAAGCACCCAAAGCACTATAAACAATAGTTCACAGCAGTGGTTGTGGTGCAAAATTTGTTCAGGTGTTGCACCATTATATATATATATATATATATATATATATATATACCCATATTTATTCAAATCTAATGCGCACCTCTATTTTTAAAACCTGGAAGCTGACAAATGTTTTTGTTGGCAAATGTAATAAGCATTTATTCAAGAAGATACTGCTATACAACATTGTGCTACAATGAAAATATGTATTGTCATAGTAACATTGGTGGTATTTCAATTTTAGTGTTAGATGTTAAGTCTATTCCTTCTTAAAGGACCACTATAGGCACCCAGACCACTTCAGCTCAATGAAGTGGTCTGGGTGCCAGATCCCTCTAGTTTTAACCCTGCAGCTGAAAACATAGCAGTTTCAGAGAAACTGCTATGTTTCACTGAGGGTTAATCCAGCCTCTAGTGGCTGTCTCACTGACAGCCGCTAAAGGCACTTCCGCGATTCTCACTGTGAAAAGACGCTGGATGTCCATAGGAAAGCATTGAGTAATGCTTTCCTATGGGCGGTTTGAATGTGCGCGCGACTCTTGACACGCATGCACATTCGGATCTGCGTCAGCAAGGGGAGGAGAGTTCCCCAACACAGAGGGAGCCTGGCGCTGGAGAAAGGTTAGTGGCTGAAGGGGTTTTTATCCCCTTCAGCCCAACGGGAGGGGGGCCCTGAGGGTGGGGGGGACCTAATGACCCTATAGTGCCAGGAAAACTAGTCTGTTTTCCTGGCACTATAGTGGTCCTTTAAGCCCTCTTTCAAGAACTAAATTTGCCTGTGTTAATTCACCTGTTTTAATTCACCAGTTTTAATTTGTCTGTTTGAATTCGAGTTTAAATTCACTTTGAATTCACTCGTTTTAATTCACCAGTTTTAATTTGCCAGAAAATTTAGAATTTTGCCCCAAATGTAATGCGCCATTGATTCTAATGGGCATTCAAATTTTGAAAACTTTATTTTCCAAAAAACGTGCTCATTAGATTCGAGTAAATACGATATAGCTAATATTATACACTATTTCCAAAATATATACAAACTGCCCAACTGGGATAGATGATGAGAGATAAGGTCACATTGGTGACAAATTGAATCAAAGTGATTTATAATGATTGTTTAGGTAGAAGAAATGCAAAATGTAAATATATTTTAAGAAGAACATTTCTTACATATATCCCGTATGTATCGATTGGATAAAATGTCTTACAAGATTATAACAAACCTCAATAGGCAAAGATTAATTTTGCACATTTGGCATATGAAATAAAAAGACGTTAGATGTCAAGAAGCGTTGTGGAATCTATAGGGAGAAACCCAGCAGGAAACTGATTAATAGGCTGAGATGCAGTAAAAGACTAAACTAGTGATAAACACATATACGTCTCTATTTACAGTGGTGCAGAATATTTTATAGATACAACTATTTTAAACAAAATAATCTGACAATTCATGTTAAAATCCAAAGTGGGTAAAAGCACACTTAAAGTGTTTAAAGTGTGCTTTTACACACTTTGGATTTTTAAAATATACCATTATATATACTTTTTGTTTATTTAATAAAGTTTATCCCTGTAAATTTAATTATTTTGAATTTATTAGGCATTTACTTTGTATCCCTTTTGGTTTCCTGAACTTTATTGCACTTCCGGACCTGCATATCCCAGGTGGGGGTTATACCACTAAAAGCTCCACTACACTAGAGCAGGTTCATGCTCTGAAAAATGTAGAGACCTACCATTTTTCTAGAAGAAAAGAATGTACTAGACATATTACACTATTGGATGTTCTTGTTTATGTCTTTACATACTCTACCAAGGAAAGCACCATCACCACTGTTGAATATACCATCACTTCTGCTGTACTTACATCCTTAGACAGGGATTATACCGTCCACATCTTCTATATAGCTCAGCTCTTTAAAGTGTGAGCTACAAATATATTAACTCCATAAAAAGTAAAAAATACTACACTTAAATAGTTTGTTATCTCTGCTTTTGTCTTTTTGAAATATCCATCTACCAACAAGATCCGGTTGCATTTATATATGTATATATCTTTATTTACATGTGGTTTCACTAAACCATTGGGGCAGATTATCTCCTCTTTTCTTTTTTGCTCTGTTTTCACAAGGTTGGGGAAATCTTGTGCTATAATCTGCAGCCCCTATCCATCTCTTAAGATATAGTAAGCACCTACTAGTGTTTCAAAACAGTAAAACATATCACAGCGATGATATTGTCAGTGAAAGTGAAGTTTTTTACATTTTTCACACACAAACTGCACTTTTCACTGATGATATCATTGTTGTGACACTAATATTTGTGTTCAGCGGAGTCTCCCGAGTTTAAGCGAACCCCCCATGTACAGGTTTTATAGTGTTTTTGAAAGTTACAGGAACAAATAGAAGGCCTGTTTCAGTTTTTTTCACATGTAAATTTGCCAGATTGGTTATGTAGCCTTTGAGAGTGTATGGTAGCCCAGGAATGAGAATTACCCCTATGATGGCATACCATTTGCAAAAGAAGACAACCCAAAGTATTGCAGATGGGGTATGTTCAGTCTTTTTTAGTAGCCACTTAGTCACAAGCACTGGCCAAAGTTAGCATTTATTTATATATTTGTTTGTCTTAAAAATGCAAAAAACTATTATCAACGCTAACTTTGGACAGTGTTTGTGACTAAGTAGCTACTAAAAAAGGTTGGACATACCCCACATTGAATACCCTGGGTTTTCTACTTTAAAAAAACAATTATGTAGATGTAAGGTGTGATTCAAAGATTTATGACAGATAAGTGTTATAATATCACTATATATGAATTTTAAAACATTTTTTTTGAAATAGCAATGTCCTACTTGTACTTATAGCCCTATAACTTGCAAACAAAAAAAAGCTAAGAACATGTTAACATTGGGTATTTCTAAACTCAGGACAAAATTAAGAAACGATTTAGCACAGGTGTTTTTGGCGGTTGTAGATGTGTAACAGATTTTGGGGGTCAAAGTTAGAAAAAGTGTGTTTTTTTAATTTTTTCATCATATTTTATAATTTGTTTTATAGTTAATTATATGATATGATGAAAATGATGATATCTTTAGAAAGACCATTTAATGGCGAGAAACGGTATGCAATATGTGTGGGTACAGTAAATGAATAAGAGGAAAATCACAATGGTATGTCCACTCCTCCTTCTATATTTTATTAGCCCCTCCCACCTCCCATGGTGGGGGTAGGATGGGATACAAAGTTACCCCTAATTTATTTTAATTAGTAGCCACCTCTTGCTGGCCATGCTTGGGGCTGATGGGTAGGCAGTGATCTGTCCACCCCCACCATTTATAATTACAGATAGCACCTGATATGAAGGTCAACCTTCATAGGCTTAATTTTTTTTAAATTTTTTTTATGTCAGCTTAAACACTGCCACTGGTTTTTAACTATTTGCCCTCTCTGATTGCCAGTGCTTCCAGTGGAAGAATAGTACTTCAAATTATTGTTCACTTGCAAACTACAGTTTGTTGTAGTGGGTATAGTGCTAGGATGCTGCAGATGCAGAGCGTTGAAGTTTGTTGAGACAGAACTGGAGGATTTGCCTTCAACTTCTTAGTACCACAACCATAACAAGGCTGCCCCTTCAAAGATGCTTAAACTTAATAACATAATAATAACATAATTCATATAATAGCGGCACCCGTATGTGTACTTCATAAGGGCAATAGTGAGATGAATCTATCGTGAAGTGTAGCTCCTGCCTTCTGACTGACTCTGCTTTTTATAGTAGTGATGGTTGGCAGTCCAGGGCTGTCTGATGTTCTTGGGTAATGTAGTTCACAAACATCAGAGTTGCAGAGTTTAGCCATCACTGATCTATATACCGAGTTACAACCACAAAATATAATTATAAGTACTGTAATGACAAAATAATAACTGGAGAAAATTACTTCCCAGCAGGGAGTTTCATACCAAGTCTTTAATGAAGTATGTTTTCATGGTTAGTATCATGATATGCGTGATCAATGCCATAAAATCCACAAATGGTTCATGAAATGTGTATCAAGCATTCCACCCAATCTAGCAATTTGCAAAGCCAGCTAGCTTTTCATCCCATAAACTTTTAAATACTGAATGAAACTATAGATGTAATTTATTCCAAATATTGATTGTTATTGCACGTATGCCAGGTTTGCAATAAAAACAATGATGCACAAAATGCAAATGAACATTTAAAAAAAAAAAAAAAAAATATATATATATATATATACATACAAATTACTGCTGGGACTGTATTATCTTTACGAGATCTTATTCAGAAAGTATGTCTACACAAAAGACAATTTTGTGTCGGATCATTTGTGCTTATGTTATTTGGATATTAAGAACTAGAACACAAAACATGCCCATGATAAAACTCAATTATGTAGGAATTAATAACTCAACATGGTAAAATAATGTTTGCAGTGCTGGTTTAAGAACATCATGGACTTGTTCTGATGATTATGATAGATCTTATTATGTAATTTATTAGACTGAAAATGCTAAAATATCCTAAAGTGTCCCGAAGTTTGCCTGACAAGTCCTGCCAACCTCTATTATGTTTCTATTGTCAGGGATACAGGATTTTGCATTCCAGCGTTGCTGTGGTTTTAGGGGTTGAAGTCTCGATTATGGGCAGGTTAGCTTTGAATTCTATACCCTTTAAATTCCATCCCTCTCCTTTATCTATTTCATTTTTGGGAAACTACACTGCTTGTAGGTTTGCAATGTTTTATGTTAAAGAAATAACAATAATCCCAAGGCACACCAATTTGCACATAAAAAAGAGTTTATTCATACATACAAAGTACATCAGAATATCTTAACACATGGAAAGTGCATAGTATAGTGCATAACCCATTAACAGTACTAAAAACTCACCCTGGATCGACTACATGGCACGCAGGACTAATAAAACATCATTCTAATAAAACATAATTCATCCTTAGCCGCGCGCTGTGGGCCGCGGGCCGGAGGCTCTTGGCCTTGCTGGTCGCTCCCCGCACCCTAAATCCTGCCTTCCCCCCCCCCCTCGTTCCCCCCTACCTTCCCCCACATACCTCAACTTCACCCCCCCCCTTCGACGATGTACGCACCCATACGGACATGAGATGGCTCACGTTCCCCGAAACCCATGGAGTGGATCACATGACCTATCACATGACCTATTATACCACAAAAGGGAATGTTGAACTCGCTGGACACGTCCGACCGCGGCAATGCGAACCACCGAGGACGCCCCCCCGCCCCTTAACACAATGTGTTTTTTTGTTTTTTTTTTATAATGCCTACTGGAGAATTCATTATTTTCCACCAGGGATTATTAAAAAACAAACACATTTCCCTTGATACAGTGCCATAGTTGCCAACATTTGGAAATAATTTCCAAGGACATTTTGCAGCACAGCTATCAATTACTACCTTGAAAGTTTACCACACCCACTGCCGCAAAACTCAGCCCATTATGTCCAACCCAAATAATTAATTGCCACCTACTTATCACAGTACAGATTAGTCTACTCAATAAAGAGAGATTTACTGGAACTTAAGACGGTAATTTTAAACTTAAGGCCAAAGTAGCCAAGTTGGAAACATTCTCCAATTCAGCTGCACTATTTCAACCATGATATTATACACACATCCCTGTATTATACAGAGAGCAGCAATATACAGGGAGCACAGACTGTCCCAGGATATTATACACACAGACTTGTATTATACAAAGAGCAGCAATATACAGGGAGCACTGACTGTATAATACAGGTCTGTTTGAGTATTATTTCTCTAGACAGTCAGTGCTCCCTGTATGGTACTGCTCTCTGTATAATACAGGTCTGTGTATAATATCCCGGAACAGTCATTGCTTGCTGTATAATACAGGGCAGTGTGTATAATAAATTGGGACAGTCAGTGCTCCCTGTATAGTGCTGCTCTCTGTCTTGGGACATTATACACAAACAGACCTGTATTATACAGAGAGCAGCACTATACAGGGAGCACTGACTGTCCCAATTTATTATACATACTGCCCTGTATTATACACACACACACATACACACACACAGACACACACACCGACTGCTGAGCCCATACACACACACACACAGACTGCTGAGTCCATACACACACATACACACAAACACACAGACTGCTGAGTCCATACACACACACACACACAGACTGCTGAGTCCATACATACACACACATACACACAAACACACAGACTGCTGAGTCCATACACACACAGAGACTGCTGAGTCCATACACACACAGAGACTGCTGAATCCATACACACACAGAGACTGCTGAGTCGATACACACACACACACACACACAGACTGCTGATTTGATACACACACACAGAGACTGCTGAGTCCATACACACACACACAAGCTTCCTCACTAGCAGACACACACACACACACACACACACAAAGCCTACCTGTTACTGGAGGCTGTTGCTGGGGGTAAGACAGCCATCTTCTAGCCTTTCCAGCAGCAGCAAGGTCTGCTGTTTAACGGCGGGGTGGGGCTTATGTGCGGGAGGCGGGGCTTTGTTTGGGGGTGGGGACTATTCCCGGGAGCCTTTCAGTGCTCCCTCCTGCCACAGACAACACCCAGCACCTCTGTCCTGCATTCCCTCGGGCTGTCACACACTGTTACAGCCCGAGGGAATATAATTTAAGCACAGCACATGGCCAGCATGTTGCCAGCATTTGGGGGGGCACAAGGGGAGGCACAGCATGATGTGGGGGGGGGGCATGGCCCCATCTGGCCCCCCCTAGTGACGCCACTGATTGAGTGATTGCTACTGATTGCCTGAAATGACATTCCCCTAGGGTGTGCCCCACATGCCTACCTTTTTATACAGTGTGACTTGGATGTCAACGGGACAACCTACTGGGTCCTTAACCCTAGTAGTCCCCGTATACCCATATCCCACTTAGTCCCACTGCATTCTGTTAAACCATATTTACTATCATCGCACCTGGGACCTATCTTCTAACCTCCCTTGGGCACACACAGACCCGCTGAGCCAATAAGCGGTCTGTATGACACTAGAGGTCGGGCACTCCCTGCACGGCAATTAACACGGAACACTCACTAAACTTGTGCCCCCGATAGTCGCCAATCCCTGGGCAGGACTCCACTTTGGATACCGATATCTCTCGCACATAGCCTACTCCATATTCTGCCATTAGTGACCGTGTTGTAATGCTAACAAGTCATGTCCTGCCAAACCACAAGAATAACAAAAGAAAGGTTTAATGGGACCCAATGGCCATGTGGGGCCTAGTGCTACAGCCTCTTGACGCACTATATGAACCCTGAGGTACCGGGAAATAGAGAACATGTTTAATCCCTTGATGGTTAACACTACGTAGGGATGGCTTGTCGCCAATGGTCTGTACAATATTATCAGTTGTTATCCCTCTGTATAACATAAAACAAAATAAAGATTGTCAAAAAAAATAGTACCAAAAACCACAGTTATAAAGTGCTAAATACAATCACCCATTAAAAAAGTATACTGACCAAGAGCAGGAGAAATAAAACCCCTGTCGTTTCGGCTATGAAGCCTTCCACTGGGGGAAGGCTTCATAGCCGAAACGTCAGGGTTTTTATTTTTATACGTGCTAAATATACCTTTTTAATGGGTGATTGCATTTAGCACTTTATTACTGTGGTTTTTGGTACTATTAATGGTTGATGCACTATACTATGCACTTTCCATCTGTTAAGATATTCTGATGTACTTTGTATGTATGAATAAACTCTTTTTCATGTGCAAATTGGTGTGCCTTGGGATTATTATTATTTCTATTATGTATTTATATCTGGTGTGGGTATGGATTTTTTTTCCCTTAAAGAGCACCCTGTACTTTTTAAACCACATATTCACCACCCATTTTCAGCTGAGTTCTTCCTATAATTATATGTGTACATAAAGAAACACTATAGTGTCAGGAATACATATATACCTGACAGTATAGTTGTAAAAATACAGTTTATTAATGCAACTCTATGGGGAGCATTCAACATCTCCATGCAAAGCGTGGAGACACTCACCCAGGAAGCACCTCTAGTGGCCGTCTGAATGATTGCCACTAGAGGTGTTCCTAGGCAGCAATGTAAACAGTGCTTTTTCTCTTAACACATCAGAACGAATACATTAAGCTGTAGTTCTACTGGTGACTATAATGTCCCTTTTTTTTCAGTCTTGTCTGCTGGACTGCCTGGGTGTAGGAGAAGACTAACTGAGAAGTGTACATGTGCTATTCATTACAATACTGAAAACTATGCACAGCATTCTGTGCACAGTCAGCCACAGTGTTTGGGCCATGCATGTTTACCATACTTTGAGATATGTTTTATTATGAGCTTTACTTTGTCTGAATTTTGGCCTATCGGGAACATCTGAATTCCTGATATAAACTAATCACGACATAAACAACTAGTAAAATGAACGAGAATGTTAATTTGATTCATAATTTGGAGTTCCACCTGTAGTGCCCAAAAGAGATGCTTTATGGGGAAAAAATATTGATTGCCTATTTTCTACCATTAGATGTTGATTTAATTCACAGATCAATTATTATATATATATATATATATATATATATATATATATATATATATATATATATATATATATTTATTTATTTTTTCCTGTATTGTTTACTTTTTCTCACTTGATCTTTGGACCACAATTTAGGAACATTTTCCTATCGGTGTACAGCGCTCCACAGGAGGGTTAATTCAAACATATTCACATTGTAATTTGTGAGTGTGAGGAATGGTGGGTGCAATTTTTCCAAAAACTACTTCTAACTTCTCAGTAACTGGGAGATTTATGTGCACTATATATATTATATATATTTAGCAGTTACATATTGATCCATTTTAACACTTTTTTTTTTTTTATTTCCTTAACCAAATAATATTTTGCAGACAAAATTCTAACTAACTAAACCTCCAAATCCTGCTTTCCCAAAACTGTTTTATTTTTTTTTAATGTTTTCTTAGGTTTATGGGTGATGTAGAGTATATGTGTGCATATGCAAAGGTAAAATATGTAAATCTTCTGTGTACCTGCGCAAGAAAGTGTATGTGTCTTAAAAAAAATGTATGTACATGAAAAGGGAACAGAGGTGAGAAAAAAAATTATAACAGAAGAGAAGCCAGGGAATGAAAAATAAGCAATGGACAAATGTTGAGGAGAACTGAGAGAGTTTAGAAGAGAGACTGACATAGCAGTAAGCTAGAACAGGACAAGGGCACAAGGACAAGAACTGAACAGAGAAATTAAATGATGTTTTCAGTGCAATTGAAAAAGGAACAGAGAACATTTAAGGGTGTGAAAATACATTTTGAAAAATGGGGATAGAATATAAAAGAGGTGGGGAGAACAATTTTAATGAAGGCGAGAACGGAAAGGAGATAGGAGGAGCATAAAGATAAATTGGGAGAGTAACTTAAAAAATAGCAGAAAACTTTGTAAATGAGAGGAAAAAAGCATTAAAATGAAACCGAGAGAAAGCATTACAGAGAGGGGAGCAGCAGAAAAGATTGTGAACAATGGGAACAACAAATGAAGAGAAGTACACAGAACAGAGTTTGGTAAAGCAACAGAAAATGGGGAGGGAGCATGAGAGGTGGAAGATGACAATTACTCTGTGTTAGGAAGAAGGACATCGGGACAATGGGGAGGGAAAAGAGCAAGACACTGGAATGAAAAAGACACATGCAGGACTAAGTGGTAAAGTTCTGTGAGGGGTCTTGGGTTGGTCATTAGGTGAGTTGTCATCAAATTTTCCTACGCCTCAATTGCTGTGTATGTTTTGAAACTAGTAATGCCTTCCCACATTCTGTCCCTATGAAACGGTGATGGGAAAAGCATGGTTCCAATGGGAAGTGGTGCCAGTGATGTACATTACATCACAGGAAATATGCCTGTGACTGCCTTTTCAAAGCTGTGTTATATCTGTACAGAACACATACAACAACACTTTCCCTCTTTAATCACATCAGTCATCTTTACCATCTATCCCATCTGTGGAAATGCTCCATGTTCTATACTTTATCATCTACTCTATTCATTTATATTTTGTTATTAAAAATGGATTTTGTTAAAAAAAGCAATACCGCCTACCTTTCTAAGATTAGGAATATAGTGGGCTTTAAACCCCTGCAATGGCATGGGGCATCCTCCGTTCACGATTGGTATCATGATGTGGAGTGTAGAAAAGATGGATGTGTGTGGTGTGGAATAGGAAGTAATGCATGTGCTGTGTAAACTTGTGCACGGTGAGAAGATTTTGGTTTGTCAAAACTGATTTTTCCATAAATAGAAAGTTTTTTGTTTTTTTTTTGGCAGAATTTCAGCCAAATATCATTTTGGTACAGAAAGCCTGATGTGTAAACAATCAGACATACCAAAAGGGGCATTTAAATGGGCTGAACAGTGCACTGCAAAAAATATATACGTAATATAATATTAGTCTGGATAATCCAAAAAGGCAATCTAGCTGTAACAATTAACGTCAGGGTGACATTTTACATTTGGTTTTAGAATTAGGATCGTTGCCCTACATTATTAAAAAACTAGTCACAAGGATTAGTATTTTTAATGTAATTCCTAACTATAAACAGAAGGTTTACAGTTAACTAAATTTAAGAGTGTGTAGGCTAGACGGTAATTTGAAGAGGAACAGAAAGAATCAGGATTAAAAATGAGATTTCGACATGCCAGAAGACATGAGAAAAAGAGATGAAGTTTCAAGGGCTTGAACTACTGATGAAAGATTAAACGCACATAAAGTCTAGAGCCAAATTAATAACAAAGACAACAAAAAATCTGTTCCTGGGCACGTGCTGCTTTTAGTTTTACTTTAAGTAAAATGCATGGCTGATATTTTGATAACAAAATTGATATGTTAAGTGCACCGAGTAACTGTCAATTGTTTTCTTAATTTAGACAAATGACAGCATTACTGGACCTACCATCAAGATCAAAAAGTGCAAATAATACATTATATCTCCTACTAAATTGCTTGTACATGCAAAAACCTTCTGTTTAGTGTAGGCTAGATATTTAGTTTTCACCTATTTTTATTTATTTTCTAATACTTAATGGGAATAAATTCATCCCACACAAAGCTGTCCATTTTTACTCTTGCAGTTCATCGCAAACTCTTTCTTAACTTCTAGACATTCCAAAATGAATATTGACACATATGGTCCAAAAGGCCACTACCATTATGTGCGAGAACCTCAGTCACATATGCAATTGGGTCCATACATTATTTTCTCCCTTATTTATGACTTTTTAATTTGTATTGTAAGGATATATTTAATAACACTGAAGGGTATATGGAATATCTACGGTGATAAGATAGCCAATCCTTATGTATGTCTTTGAACACAAAAGAGAACTTTTGAAAAGTAAGTAAAATTTCAGAGCTACATTAAAAATATATTAAATAACTGAGCCATAATAGTTAACATATGGACCACATATGGAAAATGGTTGAATATGATTTATTTTGAAAACCCCACCCCAAAACAATAAATGTTGGAAACATACCGGAAATATTTATGATATAGATGTCAAAAATGTTACAGCTAATTTAGACAAATGGTAGTAATATTGAGCATTTTGTAGAATTTTAAAATGCGGAACTGGCACTGCTACTATACAGTCATTAATAGCTAATTAAATAAACATAGGACTTAGTACGAAATATGACTCAATCATATCATACATGTTGAATGTCAAGACACAATTTAAGTTACCTAAATAGAGCACAATTTGTTTACTCTCACCGCTACTAGATAATATACAGGAGAAAAATGTATGACTGTTTAACATTTTACTTTTATAGACATTTTGAAAGCATGCTTTTAATTTGCTTGTAGCTGCTACAATAATGAGACATTTGTGACCCTGTAGCATTATCGCAATATTCTCACCTACTCACCTAGCAATGTAAATCCTCACAAAATATAAATATAACATTATTAAACAAATTAAACATGCATATAATCCTGTGTAAAAATGTAATATCCCACAAATAGTTTATTAGCAATTGGTGGTACCATCTTGAGCAGTCACACTCTGGAGTGTTTTTCAGCTACGCTAGTTAAGCTCCCAACACCAACAATTCTCTGAGTTACGAAAACAACAGACATGGTCTGTTTTATTCGAATATATATTAAATAGACGTTTATTTCTGCACATAAGGTCATACTGAGCATTTAGATATTGAATACTGCATGCTAATTATCCCTTTTCAGTGATGCTATATATTTATATGTCTGCTATTTTAAGATACAGGTATATGCTTATGTTTTACATAGTTACCATGTATTTAAAGATATATGTTACTTGATTGATCTGCACTATATTTTATTTATAGTTTATTTTGTTTTGTATTACACATTCACTATTGTAAAACTTTGAGTTGAGAAACAAATATGATATGTATTAGTCACTGAGCACACCCCTATTTGTTGTTTTTGTTTCTTTAAAAAAAAAAAAAAAAAGTAACTGCAGTATTTAGGGTATTTTCTTTTCTGCTCACATTTTTTTCAATTGTATTTGTGCACCAAATATTGACTTTTTTTTATTGGCCACACATTACGTTTGGTTATCTGCAGGCTCTGGCAATGCCTTCCTCTGACCATCTCAGTTGGTGGGAATTATTGTGATTAATTTGGAACTCTGTAAATATCCCACGGCTGCAATTAGATGTGAAATGGTTAACCACTCAAAGTATAACAGAGTGGTATACAGTTGATGATTCAGAAAGGCTACACAGCTGTAACCACTGTTACAGTCTACTAGATGGCAAAACCTTACAGCCAAAACCATTGAGGGATGAAAGTCCAGAACCTGGGCAGGCAATGCCCTCTGGACTAAATCAAGGGGAAAAATACTTTACTTGAGAAGTGTTGATACACTTTAGCAGCTCTCCATTGTTGGAGAACAAGTAGTTAACAACATAACTAATTTTTACTCTCTAAAAAGATTGGGAGGGTCAGAACAAAGATATTTAATAAGCACATTAATATTTAGGCCAGGCATGCAAAACATACGACCTGTGGACTGCTTGCAGCCTGCCAAAGGTTGCACCAGGGCCCACACACGAAGGGGTCCAATTGGGTGGCCCATGCCCTTAGGGCCACCTGGTGGGCATGTGTCAGCAATGGCTCGGTCAGGCCACTTGCTTATCGGCAGCGTGGGACAAGTGAAAGAAGAAGTGGAAGTGGCACCGAAGAAGTTAAGCCTATTTCATTTTGGCCCCTACCTATTGCCAAGTTGTGTAGGACTGATTTAGGCAGTGCACACTGCACACATCAGTGCACACATCAATAGGTGGTGCTGTTGCATAAAACCCAACGTTCTATACCACCTGCAGAGCAACCTGTAAGGACAAATAGACAGGGGTATAGTGGCCATACAATAACAAGAATATGCATGGAGCAACTTCAAAATTAAATCTTTGCAAACAGAATTGTCATGCATAAAGAAATACATTTTATGATGCTCCCAAAACTCACCCTATACCATGCCCTATGTCCAATTCTATATCCTAAAATGTTCTATAAAAACCATTGTGACACAATGTAAAAAAAAATATAAAATTCAGAGTATTCTATACATCTGTACTTATAAATTCCACATCTGGTTGTTTCTCAATAGCCTCCAAATGCTTTCCTATGGGAATTAAATTGGCGTTGCCTGAGAGCATCCAGTTGTCAGCCAAAGTGAAGAGCACACTCTTGTTACTTCAAAATAAGCAAGATAACGTAATTTTCTTTACTTCTGTGCAATAACATACATTCACAATTTCAGTCCATATATGAAACTTTCCTTAACATATCAAGGTAGTTGGACTGAAACAGTGATTATATGCAAATGCATGACTATGTGGGCTGGGGAGGGATCCATGAACGTGAACCCAGCCCACCCAATAAGACACTGACACTCATGGATATGGGTCAAAAATGTCAACAACTTTAATGATAATAAAATAATACCTTATGAAATACAAATATATAAAGAGCATTACCTGCCACACCTCCAATATTTAAATCAAGGCAATGACCCACAATATAACATAAATCACAATATATAACAACCTTATAAATATAACAGGTAAAGTGCCAACATTCATCAATTTCACTTGGTATGGGTGTACCCATATACCCCTACACCACCGAGGTTCTAAACCACCAACGGACTTGAAACCTACCAAATCTTGTACGAACAGTGTACCCTTCTTACCAATCAACTAACTGCCCTTACTCCTATATTAACTAAGGCCCATTTTTCCTTAATATTCCTTACCCCGCCCCGCCACAAGTTCAGACCTTGAAACCTTAAGCCGTCTGAGCTCTGCCATACCGCAGAAATAACGCCCTGGTCAAACCTTCCTGCAATTCTAGATTAAACAGGTCCCACCCCACATCTGAGAGATGGATCCCATCAGGGAAGAACTAGCCCACTAACACGTCTTTAAGCTCCCTGTGCCAGACCACCACTCCCCCCTGACAAATCTTCCTGACAAAGCTAGACATTAATCCGTTCACTTTAGCTCGGCAGCAACCAACCACTGCTGGGTCCCGAGCATGCCACCATCAGAGCCGTGGAACTATTTCTGACCAGACCAGCTGCATCCCAGGGACCATCGCCCTAATCCAATAAATATCCTGCTTCATCTGCTTAACCAAAAGATACTGCAGGATATTATCTCCTGCGGGAAAGACAAGCAGAACTGGCCTCCTACCTCCTGCTACCATCCTGAACACCTCACTGCAAACCTCATGCCACCCGTAGTCCCTGTAGCCAAACCAGAGCAACCTCATCCGGTCCTCAAGAATTCCCAGCTGCTGACCCTAAAAATGAGCTACAGCTCTCCTCTTGGCCCAGAATATGAAAGAATGGCCCACAATCCAAGCCACTTGACCTACAGGAACAAGAGAAACACATCAGCCCAGGCACACAGCTGACCCCCCAAGCAAGCAGTTTGTTAAAACAAATGTAAGACCGGAACCTACCAATATTTTTCACAAGCTCGTCACCCAAACCTAACCTCGTTGCCTCCGTTGCGGCCCTTATCCTGAATGAGTGTGTCCCGAACCGGCTCGGCTGGAGTCCCAGCCTGTGGAGCCCCATCCGAAAGACCCTGAGAAACTGAAAACAGGAAAGCGAGGAATCTCAACATGCACCAAGAATGAGCCACCAGACGTTGGATGCTGAGACAAGTATCTAGTAGTACTAGCCACCGGGCACAAGAGGCATTCCGGAAAAGCATGTAGCACCACATCGACACCTTTACCCTTGACATCAGTCTTAGACCGTGCCAGATCGATCACAACCCGCGCGGCCTCCACCCGAAGTCCGTGAGCAGTATCCCTCCTTGACCGGTTAGCTTCAGAAAGCACCGAAGAAGGCCAGCAAGAATGCCACTTCAAACAAACCCGCTTTGTAACTGTCATAGCAGCTATCCTGGAGGGAAAGCACCAACTTCTTAAGGAGCGCAATGGAAACCGGCCTCTTGGCATCCCAGTTTTGTTCCCTTTCAGGAAGCCCTTAAATGCTTGTCTTATCACAAATTGCTTAGTAAAGTCTACCCACTCCCGCAGCACCTGAACAACTTTAGCTTAATGAAGCAGTTTTGGTGTATAAAACATGCCCCTGCAGCCTCACTGCTCAATCCTCTGACATTTAGGAGTTAAATCCCTTTGTTTATGAACCCTAGTCACACCTCCCTGCATGTGACTTGCACCGCCTTCCATAAACACTTCCTGTAAAGAGAGCCCTATTTAGGCTTTCTTTATTGCAAGTTCTGTTTAATTAATATTTTCTTATCCCCTGCTATGTTAATAGCTTGCTAGACTCTGCAAGAGCATCCTGTGATTAAAGTTCAATTTAGAGATTGAGATATAATTATTTAAGGTAAATTACATCTGTTTGAAAGTGAAACCAGTTTTTTTTTCATGCAGGCTCTGTCAATCATAGCCAGGGGAGGTGTGGCTAGGGCTGCATAAACAGAAACAAAGTGATTTAACTCCTAAATGACAGTGAATTGAGCAGTGAAATTGCAGGGGAATGATCTATACACTAAAACTGCTTTATTTAGCTAAAGTAATTCAGGTGACTATAGTGTTCCTTTAAACCAAAATGCCAGCTAAGCCATGTGCCCATCAACCACCGCCAGGGAGGGGCCCCTGCTCATCAATTGGCATGTGTACCAAAGCAACACATCCAGACCAGCGCCAACTGCCTGTCACGTATTTATGTGCACATAAAAATGTGGTTAATGGCATTTACCATCCTGACAAGAAAAGTTGTGCCGAGCAGCATTACCGTTCCTGACAGATAAAGTTGTCCCGAGCAGCCATCAATAGGTTTTGGGGTCAAAGGCCAGTTACAGCCAATCGGATCCACAAGATGGGTATTTAAACCCAAATCTCCTTTTGCTCATTGCCCTGTCGTGGTTTCATCCTGATGATAATCCGAGAGTGCATTCCTGATCTTGATTTTCTGGTATTTGACTTTGGCTTCATTTTGACTTCCCTGAATTCTGGTAGCCTTGACTTTTGGCTTTTCCTCATCGTTGTGTCTGATTCTGTGTTCCTGACCTCGGCAAGTATTTTGACTATTCTTGGAAATGTTAAGTCTGGCCATTCTAAGGTCCGGTTATATGTTATCCTTTGTCCTAGGTGTGACACAGTTCTGCATGCTGGATCAACTTGTAATCCTGACACTGCCACGTCCCCGTCCAAACCCTCCCGTGACCGTTCCCATGCATCCCAAACTTTACAATATGCCGTCCAGGTACCCGGGGCCAACGATGCCCTCAGCAATCCACCAAGCAGGACGTCCTGAGCTGCCACATCTCCGCCGGGCAGTCTTCCCCATCCACCGCCTGACACCCTGATTCCCGCTTCACTACCCATTCCAGAAAAGAGCTGAACTTTTCAAAGTACGAGCAAGAAATGGAACAACCTATGGGAAGGCAAAGGTCAGCAAAGAATCACCCCTCGAAGAAGCAACCCAGCAGGTTATGGCTCGCCGGGTGAACGAGTAACTGAAACGCCACCTCGATATCCACCTTGGCCATCAATGCCCCCCGCCCGACCCTCTTAACCAACTGAACCACCTGGTCAAATGATGCGTAAGAAACCGAGCATTGTTACCTAGCAATGTCATCGTTTACAGATGCCCCCTTAGAGTGAGATAAGTGATGGATAAGGCGATATTTCCCAGCCTCCTTTTAGTGGACCACCCCAAGAGGCAACAGCTGCAGGTTGGTCAACAGGGCGACCCCAAATGGCCCCGCCATCCTACCCAGCTGGACCTCCTTACACAGTTTTCCCAGACCCGGAAGCCTGCGCTCAATAACAACATGTCCTTCCTATTACCGTACAGGCTTAGCCACGGCTGCATTGCGGCGATGCCCACTGGGGTTCTCCCTGGGGGTAGCGGGTGCTGCTCCCAGCAGGGCTGCACCGCTGCCAGACCCCCCTTTACCCTTCCGAAAACACCGGTGGAGTCCGTACCCACCCCCGCAGCCGGAGGACTCGTGCTTGTATTTGCAAGAAGCCCCCCATTTGCACTGGCCTTCGTTGAAGAGCCAGCAGAAACCCTTCCTGTGGGCAGCCAACGCAGGGGACTTGTCTCCCACGCCAGCCACCTGCTGAAAGGGCAACGCTTTTTGAGCCATCATGAGCTTCATCCACAACGTCAGGTCCATTTGGTCCCACCGCATACCAGGATTAGCCACCAGTCGCTGGCGGAAATGCTTGTTGTATTTCCACATGTCATGTCCCCATACATCCTATACGCCTCTTAGATCCCATCCATAACACTGGCGAGGATACAAAGCGCTTGCAGCCAATTCCCAAAGGGCTTTGGTATCTTGCGATACCTTTTCTTCTTCTCCTTCTCCTCTTTCTTTGCATCTTTTTTGTCCTCCTCCTTGAGGTCAATGTAGTCCCCAAGAGGCAACGGGGCAAAAACCTCCACGAACTCATCCTGTTTAAGGTCATAAACGAAGCATTCTGCCGTGCCACATCAGGAGTGCTCCGCCCATTCACTCACAGCGTCAACCGGTGCCGTTGCCCCGTCACCCTCAGCTTTTGTCCCTACCGAGCCCAGAGCCCCCCCCCGGCACCCTCAGCTACCGTCCCTACCGTGTCTGGAGCCACCGACCCGGCACCCTTGCGCGCAGCCTCTTCCGGCACCCAGACCTGAACTGCATCTGACTTATTAGTACCCCCTTGTCCCCAAGAGTCAATAAGGTGTTGTAAAGAGGATAGTAAGCCAAGTGAACATGTATTGGTAGACTCACCGACCAAGCCCTCCACCTGCAAAAGTCCGGTGGCTGATGCTTGAGGACCCATGGAAATGGACGGAGAAACGATCAAACTCCCTCTCCCTGCCCCCACTCGTTTCTAGGGGACCTGTTACGCTGAGACCTACGCCCGGCAAACCACGACTGTCGCCGACCCCGGGGCACATCCCCGGGGCACATCCCTGTGAAGCACGACCCCTGTGGTCCATCTGCCCACTGCGGGCAGCAGCAACATCCAAGGTGCGAACCCGGTGGCTCATCTGAACCAGGGCAGCCCCTCCTGCACCCGAGAATGCTGCTGTAACAGGAGACCCCTCAAGGACCTCAGGGGGCTCTGCCGCCTGTCTGCGCTCTATCCTGGCTTCCCCCCCTTCTGCGAAAGACCTGCCCCGCTGCCCCCCAGTGGACAACCCCAAGGACCCCTTGCCACTGGCGGCCAGGTGCCCCTGCTCAGGGTTAATGACACCCCCAAACCAGAGGAGGTTAATGATACCCCTCAAACCAGAGGAGCCCACTGCCTGCCTCAATGGAGAACCAGAATGCGCAGTGGGTAAAGCCCTAGAAGGCATGCTCCCACCCCCAGCCATGGAGGGGCCTGTTGTTAACCCACCAGGGCCAGTACTTGCCTGGGACCCTCCTTCTGTCCGCCTGGCAAAACACCTCCAGGGGCTTCTTCTCCACCAGTGGGCTGCACCACTGCTGGAACTCCTAGGCCCTTTAAATCAGCCAACCCCCAAACACTAACCCACCAATCCCTACTATTGCTCCCGTCCCTAACACGGCTCCTAGCCCTGTCAGGGCCCTATTCCCAAAGCTGCGCTTTCTCCATGGGTTTCATGTCTGCTTACAACAAATCCGCTCTTTTGTTTATTTTTAAGCCCTATGAGTGCTTTCTTTCACGTTTGAGTGATAGTTTTTAGTTTTAAGTTTTTTTCCCCACTTTCATATCTGAACACTATGCTGGCGCAATGCATTATGGGGCTGGTATAGAATCTTGTTCCAGCCCTGGATTATATGAAAAAATAACAAATACGTCATTGGATCTCCAACTGTGCTGCAACAAATATAGTACATATGTCTTTTGAATGCAAGAGGTTGTTGTAACTTTCACAGATAAATATGGGAATACACATTAGCTAACAGAATGTAGGACATTTTAATGTATGTTCTCGGTTTACCAGTGAAAGTTGTATTACTTTGTACCTTTTGTTTTCCCATTCAGCATCCTGCTCACAAAGCACTTGAGAACTAAAGTATGTCCCATAATACATGGAAATATGTTTATGCATTTCAAAGCAAGCATCTTCAAAAACGTTTACTAATGCATGTACATTTTATCCATGTATATCTTTCCTAATGCTACAAAACACTCTGTTATAGAAAGTAACTTACCTAAATTTCTTAAAATAAAGAATTGTACAGAAAACAGGTAATGATATCTTTTGAGCCAGTTGGAGCAATTATGAAATGTAAATCAAAGGGGTTTATTCACTAAACTGGTAATTGTGGATGACTAAGTCTGTGTGTTTTTGTGTGTACACATATCTGTCTGTTTGTCCTTACTTGCCAAAATAGAACTGAAAAAAGTCTCCTAGTCTATTTTTTTCATTTCGACTAATTTTTTGAAATATTTTATTTGGCATTCACTTCGAATTCCAGGCAACTCACACTTTAGTGATTAAACATGTGCGTCTTCAATTAATATAATATATGATTGACAATCTGTGTGTCTGTGACTCTAAGGGACTATCTGGTTACATTTTTGAAATAAAAAAAACAGCCTTTTAAATCTGTTGAACAAAATAATAATTAATAATAATAATAATAATACCCATACTAATTTATCCTAGTGGAGTCTAGTGCTATGGTAATACAACAAACACAATTGACCTGAAGACCAGCAGTAAACAACTACTATAATTTATTTAATTTAAAATAATTCATGTATATTTATTTCACGTAGACCCATTGGTCAAAATGTTTCTGCTTTTTTTGCTTAGTTGTGTTGATTGACTTTAATAAATATATAATTTTGTTTTGTTTTCATATATTTGTTTTGTTTTCCTTTCATTATGCCCGCTGTATCTTAATGATATTACCCCCTCTATTGCCACTTACCTCTGTTAATGTTTATTATCTTTTCATCATTGAGCCATATATCAATACCTGGGACCAGCCATTGTGTTCTCTGTATAAAATGCCTGCTGTTTGCCCTTCTGTGGGATTGCTTTTACTGATGGGCTGTGGGTAAGATTTTATTGGCACCAGCAGCAGAACCTTGCTTTAAGCTCCACCCATTGTCAAATTTTATCAACTTGACTGCAATACATAAGGAAAACTGCTCTGTACATTTGCTTATGTAGTTTATAAAAACTATAGTGCTCAGGACACATAAAAAAGAGATTCAAAGGGGGAGCTATAAAAAAGCTGTTTAGATAAAGTTTATTTTTGGTGACAGAACTACTTTAAATACAATTAAAAACAGCTGAACTTGGTGTCCTTGTCACATAGTGAGATACAGCTGGAGACTATGCCCAAGAATGCTAGTAGATTCTCTTTATGTCAGAAGAACTGCACATTTCCATTTATTTGTATAATGAATTTCAGAGCAAGTCTGTGATGTTACACACATACTTTGTATTTGATTCCTCCTAGGAATGATGGTCAGGGATTGAAACAGACATCACTGGTCCCAGATGGTCCCAGATCCCAGAGGTTTGAAGAAAAAGATATTTGGAGGATATATACATTAAAGTGAAACTAGTATTATGGGAAATAATGCCATTTTGAGGGGTTACAGAGACTTCCTAATAAATCACATGACTGAAAGTCAAGTGGTTTGTGAATATTTGTAGAACCCTGAGATGACATTAGTGTAGTTTTATCTTGAATATTATTATTATGTTTTTAAATAAAATTAAAGTCAGTAATACGTTTCCTCTCATCTGCATGCCTAAGGATACAGAATTGCACTATTTCTTGCTCCTCAGTTCCTTACCCACAATATAATTTTCAGAAGAGAGAGGAATTAAAATAGCAGTAGCTGCAAATGACAGTTCCTGTCCACTCCCACTAGTCTCAGGCAAGTCAGGATATGTATATACTCGCTCTGACTGAGATTAGGAACCCTTTCACTGCACAGTGTCAAACAAATTCTGCATTATATATAATCATGGATGACTTCAACCTCTGTGCAATATGACATTGAAAACATGATATGCCCATGATTTGTAGGCAAATCATGCAATATATATACTAGCATATTTTAAAGGAACACTATAGCGTTAGGAAAACAAAACTGCATTCCTAAGGCTATATTATACCTCTGATACACAAAATAGGATAACTGTGAATAACAAAGAAACAAGCTGCACTGATTGTAAGGTAAACCCTCAGCTTCTTACTAGTGAGCAAAAAACAAGCAATATAAAACACAGATACAGGGTGCGCCAAATTATAAATCTAATAAATCCAAAACTGCTTGTGAATTGTCTTGCTGAAACTGTCTGGACTTTGGATAATTGAGTATATATGCAATGAAACAGAATAACCGGTGATAGTGCAGACTGTCTAAGTGCAGGTCTCACAACAAATATATATATTCTAGCACTCACATTTGACATTTGATAGAGCTATAAATCAGCTTTAAGTAAAACAGCATGCAGTGGTAAAATCCCCACTGATGGATATGCAGCTCTATGGGTCATTCTCTAAGCATACCAGATGTATATGTAAAAACAGGAAATAAAAGCAAACAATAGGGCTCATTGTTTTAAAAACAGTAAAAAAAGTAATAATAATAATAATAATCTACTCACATCTGACAGAGCAGTAGCACTGCTCAAATATTAGCACTTGGGTGGTGTGATCTCCACCAAAGATATAATGTAGAGTAGATTCTCCAGGGAATGGTCCTCACCAGGATATAGGTGTCAAATAGGTGTTTAAAAGGTACTGATGTGCCGAGGAAAGAAATGTTAAAACGTTTTTAAAAGCATAAAAAGTGTAATAAATGGTAAGACACACTAAAATAGCTGAATGCCAAATATACTTTGTTAAAAACAAACATATGCAACACAACACATTTCACCAAATAGCTTCTTCAGGTGTAAACCGTCTGAACATCACTCTCACAGAAACCTCCAATGTCTTGACCTAGAGCATTTCTCCACTAATCTCCAAACTCTCCTTTTACCTATCTCAAACCTCACCTGTCCTAGTTCTGCAACCTCCTTCTACAATTCCATCCTCTCCTCTCAACTAGACATCATGGCACCTTGTACATTTAAACGCCGCAGGCCCCCCAACAACAACCCTGGCACACCAAGCTCACTCGATACCTCCAAAAATGCTCCAGAACTTCTGAACGCTGTTGGAGAAAGTCTCACTGTGCATCTGACTTTCTCCACTATAAATGTATGCTGAGCTCATACAGCTTGGCTCTTTCCTCTGCAAAAGTTAATTACTTCAATACCCTCATAACCACACTCTCCCGCAAACCCAAATGACTATTTCACACATTTAATTATCTTCTTCGCCCTGCTGTTCCTCCTCCACCTACAAACTTGACCGCCTCAGACTTTGTAACTCACTTCACTGACAAGATCTCTACAATCAGAGAAGAGATATCTCATCTTTCTTCTTCCCCTTATAATACTTCCCCTAACTTCACTCCCTCTGCTGTTCTATGTTCATTCGCACCCGCTACATTGGAAGAAGTTTCTACTCTGCTCCAGTCCTCCCGCCCCACCACCTGCTCCCTAGATCCAATTCCATTGCATCTCATCCGTACTCTGTCTTCTTCTCTTTCTCCACCTCTCACTAAAATTCTCAATCTCTCTCTCTCCTCTGGTATATTTCCATTGCCCTTCAAACATGCAACTGTAACCCCAATTCTAAAGAAGCCCAATCTTGACCCTAACTCCCCATCCAACTATCGTCCTATCTCGCTACAGCCTTTTGCATCCAAGATCCTTGAAAAAATTGTGTATGCGAGATTGACAGACTTCCTTGAGTCCAACTCTCTGCTAGACCCACTTCAGTCTGGTTTCCATGCTAAGCACTCTGTGGAAATGGCTCTGCTTCTTCTCACCAACTCCTCTCTGTTGGTGTCCCCCAAGGTTCAGTCCTTGGTCCTCTACTGTTCTCCATCTATACTGCCCCCCCTTGGTAAACTCATTAGCTCCTTTGGCTTCCAATATCATTTCTATGCAGATGACACGCAAATCTACCTGTCCTCTCCTGATCTCTCCCCGTCCCTCTTGACTAGTGTCTCTGACTGCCTCTCTGCTGTTTCTAACTGGATGGCTGCCCACTTCCTTAAACTAAACTTGACCAAAACTGAAATTCTGGTCTTTCCTCCCTCAAGTGTTGTTACTCCTGTGTCTGTCTCCAGGGCCAGATTAAGAGCCCAGTGGGCCTGGTGGTGACAATTATTATGGGCATAATTACAGAATCATATCGACCAAAAACAGTAAAACACTCCCAAGCATCATGTATCTGATGGAGATGGTGCTGGAGAGATAGAAAACAGCAGCTATAAGAAAACACATACCCTAGGCTAATCTCTCTCTAATTTATGTTTTCATCTTTCAAGTAAATCCATAACCCCTAACAGCAGTGTCCAGTCAAGCAGGAAGGTAAAAGGGTGTGCCATTGACACAAATCACGTAACCTGCCAAAAGGAGCGAACATGCCAAAAAAGAGGACATGTCTGCCCAAAGAATTAGAAGGCCAGCCTGGCATGAATGCATGCCAGGCTGCCTGCCAATCATGCAGCTGGCCAACTAAGGGCAAACTATGCAGACAGCACTCTGAGCTTGGCATAAATGCATCTGATGATGCGCTCACTCAATGCTTTCTAAGGACTGTCCCCCTAGCACTCGCTGGTCCACTTGTCTCCTTACCTTCTTAGTAGCAGGCAGAAGCTCCTGGTATGTAGTCTGGGACAGAGAAAAGCTGTATGTAGTGAGTGTAGAAGAAAGGGAACATGCCACAGTGTTAGAGAGACCAAAGTCATCACTACCTTAAAGGATCACTATAGGGTGAGGAACACAAATACGAATTCATGACCCTGTTAACACCACCATCTGGCCCCCTTGGGCCCCTCATGCCTCCATAAATATAGAAAAATATTACTATATTCAAGCCTGAAGCTGTAACTCTGCATGCTGTTAGACTCATAAAAACAAGCAGTCTGCTGACCTCATTAGAAGTGGTCGCTTGATCCAATCACAGTGCTTCCCCATAGGCTGACACTGACAAAGAGGCAGATCAGGGTCAGAGCCAGCATGATTCAAACACAGCCTTGGCCAATCAGCATCTCCTTATAGAGATGAATTGAATTAATGAATCTCTATGAGGAAAGTTCAGTGTCTGCATGCAGAGGGATGCACTGAATGTTTGGATGCATTTTAGGCAGCCATGATCCAGGAAGGATCTCTAACAGCCATCTAAGGAGTGGTCAGTAAAGTTATCACTAGGCTGTAATGTAAAGACTGCATTTTCTCTGAAAAGACAGTGTTTACAGCAAAAAGCCTGACGGTAATGATTCTACTCACCAGAACAAATTCAATAAGCTGTAGTTGATCTGGTGACTATAGTGTCCCTTTAACTATATTCATTGTCAGCCAGTCCACACACATTTTGTTCGAATACATACCTCTTAAGTTTCCATACTTAAGTAAGAGTATGTGAAAAGTAGTTAGGGTTGCCACCTTTCTTGGAAAAACATACTGGCCTTACTAATTTGCATAATTAAATATGTATGGGTGACATCACATGATGTAAATCACAAGGAGTGACATAAGAGAAAATGCTGTAAAATCACCCAAAAACTACTTAGTTTGATTCTGCTGTATAGTTGGATTCCTCCCAGTGCCCCCATGTCTCCCAGTGCCCTCATGACTCAGTGCCCCCATGTGTTGATTACTCCAGGTCTCAGTGTTCCTATGTATCAGTGTCTCAGTGCCCCATGTCTAACAGTGTCCCCTAGTGTCATGTCCCCAGGTCTCCCAGTGATCCTATGTATCACAGTGTCTGAATGTCCCATGTCTCCCTGTGTCCCCATGTATTCCAGGGTCCCCATGTCACTAGGACACTAGGAAGATGGGGAGACCTGGGGACATGGGGAGACCAAGGGACACGGAGACACCAGTGACACTGGGAGACTAGGGGACTCTGGCTGGGACACATGGGGACAATGGGAAAATAGGGGACACTTGAAGACATGGGGACACAGACCCCAGGGACACAGACACTAGAGACACTGGCTGGGGGACATGGGGACATTGAGACATGGAGGGACTGGGAGACATGGGGACACTGAGACACCAGGGCCACAGACACTAGGGACACTAGCTTGGAGACATGGGGACATTGTGACACTTGAGGCACTGAGAGACATGGAGGCACTAGGAGACATGGGGACAGTGAGACACTGGCAGACTGGGGGCACTGGGAGACTAGGGGGCACGGAGACACCAGGGACACTGGCTGGGAGACATGGGGACACTGTGTCCCCATGTGTCTGTGTCATAATGTCTCCCAATGTCCCTTAGTGTCTCAGTGTATGTCTCCTTGCAGCCTTTCACCCCATCCCTTACTTCCCTGAGCTATAGGCTGTATCTGCAGGGTGGGAGTTGCTGTCTGGACTCTCTGTAGCTGCTCCCCTGCAGATCAGTGAGTATAGATAGGCAGGGAGGGATATGCTGGAACTTCCTATCCCTGCCTGTTTCCACATACAGTCACCCCTACTGGCCAGTGCTGGTATTGAATAGTAACCTCTTGTTACAGTCCTTAATGAATGCGGCGGCGAGGCTCATCTTCCTGTCCGCACGCACCTCCCATGCCTCACCCTTCTGTCAATCCCTACATTGGCTTCCTATAAAATATAGAGCTCAATTTAAAATTCTGGTTCTTGCTTTTAAATCTCTACATAATGCTGCTCCTACCTATCTATCCTCCCTTATACACAAGTATGTCCTGTCTAGGCCCTTACGATCTGCTGAAGATGTACGTCTATCTTCTGTCCGTACTCCCACCTTTGATGCTCGCCTTCAAGATTTCTCAAGGGCTGCACCGTTCCTGTGGAACTCGCTTCCCTCCTCCATTAGATGCTCACCCAGTCTCCACTCCTTCAAAAAATCTTTAAAAACCCACTTCTTCATAAAAGCGTATCCATTAAACTGTTAATAGCTCCTGACTGATTCCTCTTCTGCAACTGTTATTAGTCTAATACTATCCTTACCTTTTTGTGTCATTTTACCCCACTCCCTCTAGCATGTAAGCTCATTGAGCAGGGCCCTCAACCCCTCTGTTCCTGTGTGTCCAACTTGTCTGGTTACAACTACATGTCTGTTCGTCCACCCATTGTAAAGCACTGCGGAATTTGACGACGCTCTATAAATATCATAATAATAATAAATAATAATAATAAACAGCAAGAGCATAACACAAGGGGATATAAATGGGGTGTTTTCGACAATTCAAGTTAGTCAAATATTTGCACTTGTATTAATCAAAATGTATGCTTTATAAGTGAGTCAAATGACCTGAGTGTTCTAGGATGATTTTACATTCTTTGCCCCAATCCAACACGGCTGCCGCAAACTTCCGGTTCTGCCCAGAAGTTCAGTTTCAGTCTCTGCTATTTCGGGTGGTATAACTTACTCAAAAATCCTTGTTTTACTATCTTGAATTTACAAGTGTTGTCCCCAGTGGCTCAATACCAGCAGCCACGTGTATATAGCTGTTTTTTATGTGTATATATTTTCCCAACGTTTAATATAGCAATCTGTCACAGGTCGTGTGACTCACTTATAAAGCATCAATTCTGATTATTATAAGTGTAAATATATGTTTTATTGTTGTATCAACCCCTAATGTGTTCACCTTTAAATTTCTGTAAGTTATTAAAGATACATTATTTTTTACCTTTGCACTACAGCATGTGACCTCAGTTAAGGTCAAAGGTCACATATGACGACATTTTGGCACCAATTTGTCTAATTTGAATTGTCAAACACCCTATTTATATCCCCTTGTATCTTGCTGTTTACAATTGAAGAAGTCCTCTATTCAGAAAAATGTGTTGTAGTTTATATATTTGGTCGATGCTTCAGAGGTAACCTCCTTGAGACCCTCGGCCCTGGTGGGCATTCGGTACTTGTAGCTAGTGCAGGAGGGTATGCTTTACCATGGACAGGCCCGCTCCACCTCCACTCCCCATCTCCTGCAACTTCCCTCTGTGGGTAGGGAGGGGCCAGCTGGTCCCAAAAGTGTTGGAAGATCAGGTCCAGTCGTGTGGGTGATGACTGTGTGAGTGCAGGCATCGATGGTGTTGCGTGTGTCAAATCGGTTGAGACTGGGATAATCCCCGCCGATCCATTGGGGGGGGGGGAGGCGGTGGCTCAAGCTTTGCAGTATGTTGAGTCAGCAGGAGAGCGGCCATCTCCACAGCGCCCGCCATGCTTGTAGGCCGCGGTTTCTGAGCGGTCAGAACCGTTTTGAAAGTCCACTTGTGTGGTATCATCGTGTGAGTCTCATTGTCCCAGATCGCCTAGCAGCCAAAATAAATTGGGGTTGTAGCCTCTGCTCAGCGTAAATCAGCACTAAGTGCGTTAAGATGCGAGAGCTGCAGGAACATGCAACTGCTCTGCTCTGCACTCAGGCCCCACCCCCTACATTATATTCTTGCTGGGGATCCTACCACCCAAGCGCTAATATTTGAGCTATGTTACTGCTCTTAAAATGTGAGTAGATACAGAAGTGATCTATGTGCCTATAGTGTCCCTTTAACATTATTTATCAAGTAGTATATATATATATATATATATGTGTGTACATATACATATATATATACACACACACACACACATATATATTTAATGTGTGTATATATATATATATACACACATATATATATACACATACATATATATATACACATACATACATATATATACACATATATATATACATATATATATATATATATACACACATATATATATATATATATATATATATATATATATATATATATATATACATACATATACACACAAATATATATACATATACATATATACATATATACATATACACATACACATACGATAAGGCTAGGGACTAATGAAAGTATATAGAAAATTGGCCAGACTAGATGGGCTGAATGGTTCTTATCTGCCGTCACATTCTATGTTTCTATGTTTCTATTTCTTTTTTTTATATATGTATCTGTATACTGCATTCAAAAAGGTGGTAAATACTCCAAAGAGCTGCACTTTAAAGCTGCTCTGACACTTGCCAGGTTTCTTTTTAAATTGATTGTTTTTTTGCCTTTCTGTATGCCCTTGTTTTATTTTTAGAAATTCACGTTTACTTTTTAGCTCTACAAAAGAAAAATGAGCACAGCTTTTTTGTATGGGGCCGTGATCTTTAACATTTTTTGACAATGGACTGCAGAATGCTCCACGGACAGAGCCTTTTTCCTCTCAGATATCACAAGTGATGGCTGGGGGCTTGACAAGGCTTGACAAAAGGTAGTCCCTACTTTGTCTTCTAGAAGGTAGTCCCTACTTTGTCTTGTATATCTTTTGACTGAGTTGTAATTTCAGTGATATTCCAACACAGTCAATGTGAGTATTTCATAAAATTTTTATCTTATCAAATCAAAGCAAAATTTTAGTTGCTAAGCTAATTTACCCACAATCCATTAGTCCAAAAGATTCTACAGAAGGGTAAACTGCAGAAATCGTGTGCAGAAGGGGACAGAATGGCAGCAACAAGATTCTACGATCCGGAACGCAAGGGAAAAAATATAATAAATATAAATAGGCAACTGATAAAGGGGCAGTATAGACTAGGAAACATAAGAAAAGGAAAGCTGAAACAAATATAAAACATACAAACAAACATGAGATAACCACTTTAAAGAGTAATAAAGACATATCCCCCTAAACTTGATTAATTTCTGCCTGCATTGTCTCTTTCTGCAGTTTTAACCTGTCCTTTCTGTCCACCACACATTACACACCAGAGTAATGTCCTTGCCACAAGCATTACATTTACCCAGTGCTTTATTTTCCCACTGAATGGAACACTGAGGAGGTGTCCAGGCAGGATGTGATTGTTATTACTTAGTAAACATAAGAGGGATTGAATAAAATGTTTTATTGCAATTTTATCAATTGTGTTTGCAAAGAAGTATATCAAGTATATCATTCGTTTTTGATTGCATTTCTTTAATCTCAGCTCAGCTTTGCATTTTTTTCCTACAAACAGTTTAAAAAAAGAAAATGTTTGATAAAACCCATAAAAATGACTTTTTACATTACGTTTTTAGCTTCCTGTGCATATCTTCTAATTATGCCAAGGTTTTAATTACATTTTGAATTCTAAGCTTGATGCTCTTCAATTTAAATTTGATAGGTGTTGTGCTGGGATCTCCATTGAGAGTCTGCAGAGAATCACTGACTAGAATCAAACTGGAGTTTTAGGAAGAGGTTTTAGCCCTTTCAACACCGAGTATAATAGGGGCGGGGGAGATATTTTTTTTTGGAAAAAAATACAAACACAATACATTTAAGTATAAAATACTGTTTTGGGATTTTTGAAAAAAAAAGAAAGAAAATAAACTGTAGTTACGCTAATTTACATAATTTTATATTACAATGTAATAGTTAAACATTTGCAGAAAACTGTGGGTATAAATTAATAGAGATTAGTTGGAATTCTAAAAAATTCTGAATATAGGTTGGATCATAACAATTTAAATGGTAGTACAAATTCCCTTTATGTTGGATAATAAAAGAGTGAAAACATTTTGGGGATTCGAATCCCTAGCACTAAAATAAACTGTTCCTTTGACACGATTTTAACAAGGAGACAGTTAATGTAATGCTAATATATGTCTTAGAGCTGATTAACAAAGGGTTATTGGAGACGCAGCAGTAGACCCCTGCTTGCATGGAAATAGAAATTCAACATCTCTTATTATGCTCGTCAAATTTTTCAACTCCAGGTCCATTTAAATCTAAATCATGTGCGGGTTTTGTTACAACTACTTGTTTTTTATTCCACCTATTGGACAGCAGAGTGGGATTTGTACCACAATCAGCATGTGGGTCGATGGCTGGATGCTTTTGCCAATATACATTAGGCAGAGTGGGGATCACTTCATAAATGTGAAGTCCAATTAAACTCATCAGTACACCGGATGGGGCACCATGTGTAATAAAGCAAGCAGGCGTGATACTGCATTCCCCCATTCTTTGCTATTGGATAAAAAAAATACAATTATACAGTGTGTTTGTGTGTGTGTGTCAATGAGTGTGTTGTATTAATGTGACTCCTTCCATTCAATGAATGGAGAGTTATACCCCATCCATTGAGCCCATGAAGGGAAAAACAATAATTAAACATAATTATAAATAGCAACCTCAAAGCAGTGGGAAGCTCATGAATGTGATTCACGTTACAAATAAACAGCATTATTTAGAGTCTGTTGGAAAAAGTGCCAAAAATGTTCGTCTTCCGTGATTCTTTGACTTATAGTATATGATATGGACTTAGAGTTTATTTTCTTGAGCAAAGCTTTTTTTTTTTTTTATAGCTAAATCTGCATTAAAATGTTTGTCCATGATTTTTGCATCAAATATGTATGGGGTTTTTTCTTATCCTAAAAGTGTGACACTGTTGCTGTGCATTTAATACATGGTTGCTAGGTCACACTTGCTGGTGCACTGTAAACATACCTGCCAATCTTCCCTGCCCACCATACAAGGACAGAGACACAAGCAGGGTAGGAGGTGCAAGTGCTGATTGATAGCCTGTCCCCTCAAGGAAGACTTTGCACAGAGAGCTGCTGGAGTGCTCTGGGCATGGTTCTAGTGCCCAGTTCATTCCTGCATCTTAAAATTAAAATGTCTGACAAATCCCCAGATTCAGTTTTGCAGGGCAAATACCCCAAGATGTGTCTAGGCAAATATGGGACTGTTGACACTTGCCCACTGGCCTAATGGCACATATGCAAGGCAAATTAAACTGACACAAGCAACTGCACTTTATTTTTTTATTTTTGGGCCTATCAACACATATAAATCATGGTACTGCTTTAAGAGTCATGGGAATAACACTCCTGGGCAGCAGCTACTATTTGAGTCTGCTGTCCTTAATTCAGTCCCTCTGCTATTAATGACATACCAGTAGGGAAGTGTTGTTGTCTCTTTGTCCAGCTCCTCTCATGACATATCATTAACGAAGGAGGGTTCAATTAAATGAAGCATCTGCATATAGCAGCTACTGCTTGGAAATGTGAATCCCAGCAGACCAAGACATTTTATCTTGGAGTTGTACTGGTATTATACAGTTCTTATTGTACAGCGTGACATCACCCTCAGAGCATTATGCTATATGAAAAAACATAATGTCCAAGCAGGTCAGGAAATCTAGGATTTTATACATATTGAATGCTATATTACTCTATTTTATTAGTATAGTATCTGTAATTTACTTGCATTTCTGATTGCATTGTATTAGCGTAATATATCATATTGTATTAGCATTAGGTATATATTGTTGGTATTGTATGCTGTATTTCAATATTATATTACAAAGTCATGCCATACTATTGTATCCTATTATGAATCTTGTGTAATAGATACTAATGCTAAGATTGCTTATATTATTGTAATTTAGTAAAGTTTTCCATATTATCATATTTCACCAATATTATATATGATGTTTGCTAATTGCATACCTGTTATATCAAAATGTCCTATTTTACTAATTGGGTATGCCTTACTATTGCATTTATTTGCTTATATATTGTATATAGATTATGGTTTATGGTTAGATTATATTTCTATGCTACATTACATAATGATCTGTTATATTGCTGTATTTTGGGATTATATGTCATATTATATTGTGGTGTTAGTACTAAGTCATATTAATGGGGGCTTTCATGTTGCATTACAAAGGAGTGTTAATATTGTTCTATATTACTATTTGTTAGCATTGTGATATATAATTGCTAATATATATCTGTGTAGTACTACAATTGTTATTATGTGTTGGTATTACAGGCTGTATTTTGCAAGGATGGAATGTCATAATGCTACATTTATTTACATTATATGCTGCCTTACACTGTTGCAATAGCATGATAAACTATATTGCTTCTTGGTAGAATAGAGTGTGGTGCTGATGCTGATATCAGGCTATATATGCAAGGGATGCTACTGCTGCGTTTTTTTCTAATGCCTAGGGAAAAGGTTCTGTCAGGGATGTTTAAAATCAGTTTGCCAGCAAAGCCTGGAAATGTGATTGCTATGTCAGTCATTAGGATTCCACTGGCACTTTTGGCATCACCAATCATTAGTATGAACATTTTTTTTTTTTTTGAGTCAATGAACACAGTTTTTGTATCCTCCATTAACAAATGTCCAATATAGGTATAATGCTGGACTGATAAAAATAATTAAGAATTAAGATAGGACCCATACTTACAAACTGTATAGAATTGGTTCCCTTGCCATCTACTGTCATATTCACTTTTTATAATGTGTGTGATTTCTTTATGAAAATCAATTAGCATAATACAATTGCCTTATCTCCATGTATGTATTGTGTGATTCAAATCAAGACAGTGACTTTAATTATGCAGAAATATAGACGGCAATCACACTGTGACATAGTGTGAACATTTATCATAAAAATTAGGTGGTTAATGTAAAATAGAGAACAAAAAGGATTTTAGTATGATGTATAGTTGTCTTTGAAAAATATATATATTTTTTCTGTTTTGTTTGAGGGATTGAAAGAAATTAAAGTGAATTAATTAAAAGTTAGCCCCTTAAAGACAGAGCCAATTGTACATTTTCCAAAACAAACAAAATAAAAACAAAAACCAGGAATTTGATTATGTCTGTTCAACCATAATTAACTTCTTTCATATTATTGTATTTTATTTTTTTCAGAAGAAACAGGGCTTTCTTTACATATCAAATATTTATATATAAAACATAATTTTTTATGAATAAAATCTAAAAAAAACATTGTAAACATTGAAAGCTAGGAACACCTCCAGTTGCAGTCACTCAGAGTGAACCAGAGGCACCTCGGAGTTGATGGAGGCATAATAGAGCACAGGGCAGCACTGTGCACAGCATCCTGTGATTCAGTATTTCCTCCCTCTGCATACAGACACTGAACTTTCCTCATAGAGATTCATTGATTCAATTCATCTCTATGAGGAGATGCTGATTGGCCAGGGCTGTGTTTGAATCATGCTGGCTCTGCCCGTGATCTGCCTCTTTATCAGTCTCAGCCAATCCTATGGGGAAGCACTGTGATTGGATCAGGCTACCACATGTCAGCAGACTGCTTGTTTTTCTGAGTCTAACAGCATGCAGATTTACAGCTTCAGGCTTGAATACAGTAAGATTTTTACTATGTTTATGAAGGCATGGGAGGCACGGGGGCTAGATGGAGGTGTTAACACTATAGGGTCAGGAATACATGTTTGTGTTCCTGACCCTATAGTGATCCTTTAAGCTTTCACTGCAATAAAATACACATTTGTATTCAGCGGTGTCTCATCAGTACAACAGTAGTATCATATTAGTAATGCTGCCATTGAGACCGTAAGATGGCCCAGGAATGAGAATAACCCCAATCATGGCATACTATTTGAAATATTAAACGACCCAGGGTATTCAAAATGGGGGTTTTGTGTGTGTAATGGATGCAGTGTGTATAGTGGATGCAGATTGTACATTTGTATAATGTATGAGGTGTATATTAGATGCAGAATGTGTGTTTGTGTAGTGGATTCAATGTGTGTGTAGTGTATTCAGTGTGTGTATAGTGAAGGCAGAGTGTGTGTTTATCGTGGATGTAGTGTGTGTATAGTGAATGCAGAGTGTGTATAGTGAAGGCTGTTTGTGTGTATTAGAAGTAGTGTGTATAGAGAATGTGGAGTGTGTGTTTGTGTGGTGCATGTAGTGTGTGTGTGTGTATAGGGGATATAGTGTGTACATAATGAATGCAGAGTGTGTGTTTGTGTAGTGTGTGTATAGTGAATGCAGTGTGTGTTTGTGTAGTGCATGCAGTGTGTGTGTACAGTGGATGTAGCGTGTATATAATGAATGCAGAGTGTGTGTGTGTAGTGGATGCAGTGTGTGTTTGTGTAGTGAATACATAGTGTGTATAGTGAAGACAGAGTCTGTGTTTGTGTAGTGGATGTAGTGTGTATATAGTGAATGCAGAGTGTGTATAGTGAAGACTGATTGTGTGTATTAGAAGTAGTGTGAATAGTGAATGTGGAGTGTCTGTTTGTGTAGTGCATGTAGTGTGTATAGGGGATGTAGTGTGTATATTTGTGTAGTGTGTGTATAGTGGATGCCGTGTGTGTTTGTTTAGTGCATGTAGTGTGAGTGTACAGTGGATGTAGCGTGTATATAATGAATGCAAAGTGTGTGTTTGTGTAGTGGATGCACTGTGTGTTTGTGTAGTGAATGCAGAGTGTGTATAGTGATGGCAGAGTGTGTGTTGTTTGTGTAGTGAATGTAGTGTGTGTATAGTGAATGCAAAGTGTGTATAGTGAAGGTTGTTTGTGTGTATTAAAATCAGTGTGCATAGTAAATGTAGTGTATGTTTGTGTAGTGCATGTAGTGTGTGTATATGGGATGTAGTGTGTATATAATAAATGCAGAGTGTGTGTTTGTGCAGTGGATGTAGTGTGTGTATAGTGAATGCAGAGTGTGTATAGTGAAGGCTGTGTGTGTATTAGAAGTAGTGTGAATAGTGAATGTGGAGTGTGTGTTTGTGTAGTGCATATAGTGTGTATAGGGGATGTAGTGTGTATATAATGAATGCAGAGTGTGTATTTGTGTAGTGTGTATAGTGAATGATGTGTGTGTTTGTTTAGTGCATGTAGTGTGTGTATAGGGGATGTAGCGTGTGCATGTACTGTGTGTAAAATGGGGGGGGGACATTTTTATTTACCTGGCCAGGGAGGGCAGAGATCGCATTCCCTGGTGGTCCGGTGGCATGGTGCTCTGAGCCAGCTGCTGGACTCTGCAGAGGGGGCCTGCAGCACTCTCTGGCTTCACTTCCCAGCAGCTACCCTGTCTAACTCTCGTGGCCTGTGTGCCACACGGAGCGTTGCCATGGTAACCTGTGGCAACGATCTGACTGCCGCGAGGCTTGCGGGATTTAGAGACAGGAGCTACTGGGAAGTGGAGTCCCCTACCCTGTCACAGCATGCACAAGTTTTATGGTGTCTTGGAAATTTACAGATGAAATACAGGGCTTGCAAATTAAATTCTCTGGACTTTCGGCCTAGGTTGTCAGGCAGGTCCCTCAAATTGTAACTAATAAAATCACTTAATTATGTAAAAAGATTACATAAATATACATGTAGAATTTAAATATCTATCTATATCCACATATAAAGTCTACGTGCATATTTATGTAATTGTTTTTATATATATATATATATATATATATATATATATATATAATGTAAGTCTAAGTGTTCAATGGGTGCGCATGCGCATTTAGTCTCCCCCACCAGCTTACATCGGCGGAGGAGAAGCGAAGGTGGACCCTGAGTCAAAGCCAAGGAAGATTGGTGCTGGACTTAGTTAAGTGACAGAAGAGGTTTTTGAACCCTTCTGCACCACAGGGAGGGAGTGGGCACTATAGGGACCTGGAGTACTAGGAAAACAACTTTAAAGGACCACTATAGTGCCAGGAAAACATACTCGTTTTCCTGGCACTATAGTGCCCTGAGGGTACCCCCACCCTCAGGGTCCCCCTCCCGCCCGCCTCTGGGGAGAGGAAAGAGGTTAAAACTTACCTTTTTCCAGCGCTGGGTGGGGAGCTCTCCTCCTTCGATCCTCCCATTCGGCTGAATGTGCACGCACGGCAAGAGCTGTGCGCGCATTCAGCAGGTTTCATAGGAAAGCATTTACAATGCTTTCCTATGGACGCTTGCATGCTCTCACTGTGAAATCACAGTGAGAATCACGCAAGCGCCTCTAGCGTCTGTCAATGAGACAGCCACTAGAGGAATTGGAGGAAGCATTAACCCATTTACAAACATAGCAGTTTCTCTGAAACTGCTATGCTTATATAAAAAAAAAAAAGGGTTAACTCTAGCTGGACCTGGCACCCAGACCACTTCATTAAGCTGAAGTGGTCTGGGTGCCTAGAGTGGTCCTTTAAGCCTTAACATATAATTTGTGATGATTTCAGAATTCTACGACTCCTTATTTAAATTGGATATAAGAAACCGGTTATATATGAGGGCTTCATTGTACTGGGAAAAAACCTCTTAGAGGTTGTTTTTAATATAGTTCGTAGTCATGTTTATGTGAAAGATATAAATGTTGTTGCCCTGTCCATTGTGACTGATTTTTACACTTGTCTTCCATTCTGTGACTATCTGTGCATGTCCTTTCCATTGGAGCAAGAATAGCCTAACTATATACTGCTTACTAATTAATTGAAATAGAATGTCTATGAGTCATAAACATGCCTGACCATACAACCGAGAATAAACTAATTTTAATGAAACATAAAGTTTACAGAATATAATTATGCTTTTTCATGATTTGTGTAGGTTACCGGAATACCAATCCTTATAATGTCATTGCAGTCTTATGTAAAATGAGCAAGCACAAGATTTAGCCCAGAAAATATAGCTGTACAAGGTAGGTTAGGTGGTTTAAATAAACTTTATGCATTTATGTATGCATTTTAATCTTTATGATAAATTATTTATACATAGTTTTGCAAAGGCTTAATTGTTTAATAATAATAAATATTTTTTTAGGAATCAATAAAAATATACTCCAGTTTTTTGCAGTTTGGCAAGGGAGAAGGGGAGATATACTACTGAATTGATAAATGTATTGTATAAAATAAATAAAATGTGAAAAAATTGCACTGATTTACATTACTTCTTATTTTCTTATTTGCACCTCAAATGGTTTCTCCAAGTACAATGGTCACCCCAGTAATTTGAACACGAGTTCCAGGCTAGCTAATATTAATTCTGTGCATATTTCTTGGCTGAGAGCAGTCAACTAAGGCTCTCAACCAATGAATGGCTTGCAGGATCTAGTTCTGGCTTCTGCAAATCTTTTGAAGCTGGATGTTGTTGTGGGCCAAATATGACCCTTGTTGCCTGATGGGGACCCGGGTAAGAGGCCAAATAATTACTGGGAAATTGGGTCAGAGTTCTCCTTACATCAAAACCACTACAGTCCACTGATGCCTGGAGTAACCCTTTAAATGCAAATTGTCATTTGTTTCCATTTTACATTGATGCCATTAATTATACTTTAGAATCGTAGCCATTTTGTTCTATACTTTTCAATAATATTCATCTGTCAACTTTCCCCTGCCTCCATTATCCAAACTAAAATCACTCGTCACTTGTTATCACACTTCAAGTAGTGCACAGCTGAGCAGTTCCCCAGCAGTTTTTCAGCTGAGCCCATGGAACTTGTAACCACTGAGATGTGCTGAGGAGATGTGAAGACTGCTGTGAAATCTTCCCAGCTGTGCAATGCTTTGAGGGCAATAACAAGTGACATTATAGATCTGTACGTGCAGCAGTCAGGAAGGTGAGAGATCTTGGGTCTGTGGTTAATGGCTGATTCAAACCAAAGATCACTCAAAATGGCAGTGAAGGGGTAAGGTGACACAGGAAAATTCTAAAAAGAAAAAAGCCCCAACAACAAGGATGCTTAAAAAAACAATTGTTGAAATTATAGCGTCACTCCACTGCCTATATATATATATATATATATATATATATATATATATATTTATTAAAAAAAAAAAGAAATTACTATAAAATAGATATACCCCGATGAAAAAAGCGTAATTAAATGCATGCATGTTTTCATTGTGGATATGTCTAAAAACAGATTACCAAGCTGCAGTTATTTTGTCTGCAGTCTTTGCAAACCCTCCCCTTCTTATCCAGCCTATACCTTAAGCACAAACTTCCCAATACATCTACCCAGATGTAGATCCAATTGAGATTCTGTGGGATGTGCTGCAACAACAAATCTCATCCATGGAGGCCCCACTTCGCAACTTGCAGGACTTAAAGGATCTGCTGAATATATCTCGGTGCCTATATCACAGGGCATGTACAGTTCTTGTGGAGTTCATTCCATGATATTAGGCAGGTGGTTTTAATAAATAAAAGAATAGTAATTCGCTATCTAGATACTACAGATACCCTATATGGCATTCTAATGACCAGCAGTAAGTAATATATGCAAAACACTATATCAAAAGATACAATCTTACACAAATAGCTATAAAGAGAGAGGGGGGTGAGAAAGAGATAAGAGAAAATACTCAAAGAGTTATATAGTTAAAACTTGCAATTTTACTTGCAAATTTAATAACACCAACGATAGAATTCAAACAGAAGAGTGGATGGTTACCATGGCAAACCGATCTAAGAATCAAACTTACCGCAAAAGATATTAACAAAATTGGGTTTTCATGACAGCCTGTGGTTGTATCCAGTCACCAGTCACACTTCATATATAACGAAGAGATCAAAATTCTACCCAGGATTGTGTAGTTTAAATCAATGGCTATGAAGATTACTTAGGTCCAGCAGCTACAAAAGCGATCGGATCACACCAAGTAACAAGATTAAACAATAAAAGCAATATTGCTTTTATTATTATAGTAGGTTTTAATGGTGTGTGTGTATATATATATATATTTTATTATCATCGCCATCTATATAGCGCCAACAGATTCCACACACTTTACAATATATATATATTTATATATATATATATATATATAAAATGGCATATATAAACTCTGCTTTTTTTACATATTAGAATAGTATAAAGAAATATCAATAGTATAAAAATTAAAGGAAGGTTAAGTAAAGTAAAACCAGTTAAGAAGGATAAATTCTGCTCTGCAATACCTAACCGTTTTTCTACTGACAATACTTGCAAAACACACAAATGAGAAAATCTTGACTACAATATTAAAAAACAGAACATAAATAAGATATCTATACAGTTCCATAGAAAAGAGTAAACTATTGCTAACTAAAAGAACATCCTAATGAAAAATCTATAATAAACATTATAATTTTACTGACACACATAGTCACTAGTACAACACACAGCCAAATAACATGGACCCGGCTTGCTTAAGGCCATTCTCGGAGATTCACTGAGTTTATATATAAAGTATTGTTACTGCATCACTCATGATCAACCCAGATCTAATTCATTATGTGTTAAACAGCTGGACTTCGGACCATTTTTATATCATCGCACCAGTTGCCCTGGTTCTTCAAGAAAGTCACACAGCGTTGAGTGATGCAGGGAAGACTTCTCTCTTCAGATGTATTGATCTATCTAGTCCTACAGTGTAGATACTGGTAGCATCATTTTATTGCACTGCTTGGTTTTTTTCTGAGCTGCAGTATGACATGTTGAGCAGTTGAAATAAGATTTTATGTAAGAACTCTCAGAATACCACATAGAATGACCTTCTGCAAGCTGGGTCTCAAAGGCGAGAGGCACCTCTTGCTTGAGGCAATACCACACTTTAAATGGTTTTCTGTATGTTATCTTTTATGTGGATATATTTAGCTAAGGGCAGTGTGTTTTTTGCATGTTTGCCTCAATTTACTTGCATTATGGGAAAAAATGGCATACCCGCTGTTGATATGTACTAGTTAGTTTAACTCAGCATTGCTGATGGCTTTAAATACAATTCATGTAAGCCAAAACTGGTGTTGGATTTGTGATTTGATAGCTGGTGTTAGGAGATATGATAAGAAAATAATGATCCACACTACGTACTGAAATTAACTCTTTCATTGTCACAGTAAATAGTAGCATGTGTGGTGTAGGGTAAAAACATAACTAGAATGAACAGCACCTACCTTAACGCTTTGGGCTGTGGATTGAGGATAGTACCATTGTGGGTGCAATACCACTAAACAAACAATAAACATAGACTCTGTTAGAAAGTGCTAAAACTCTCACTAACTCTCCTTTACCTGAATAATCACCCATCAGTAATGTGTTCCTTACCTACCGCCCTAAAAATATAAGCTAAAAACACAGAAAGTTTCATATTCTTACATCTTTATTCAGACATAAAAGGATTTAAAAAAAAATCAACCTCTCTACAACAGAAATACAATAAAAACAGTTTGTAAAAAATTAACATGGCATAAATTAAAAACACAAAAAAATTAAATAAAAACAATAATAATAGTTATGTGCCATGAATATGGTCTTGCCATTTGAGAAGTCTTCCACCCTGTAATTAATTGGATCGACCACCTACAATTGCTGTGCTTCTCCATTCAGAGGTGGAGCTCTGTAAATAGCTTATAGCAGTCACACAAGTCTTTTATAAGACATGGCGCCTTTGTGGATGGCTTCCTCAGAGTGTCCTCCTGCACTAATATAGTGTAATAATAAGTATTGTGGGCGTGACCACGTCAAAGAATCCCAGCACAAAAGTGACACTTATTTTTCTTTGCACTAATCCTTATGCCACATGAGTATGTTATGTACTAATCTTACTTATCTTCATTAACCATGGAATCATAACACCATGTGACAAAATGTGATCATTCTTTGTGACATAGTTCATTGCTTTATGTAGATTACTAACAGACATTCCTCTCCACAAACAACCAAGGTATGTAACAGCAAGTACATCAAACACATAGAATACATTGTTTAACTAGGCCTTTGTGGACGATTTCATAGACAATATTAACACCACGTCAGCAACATATATAAGGTTCCTACACTTATTTTGCCACTAATGAGAGCTCTGATCAAGGAAAATGGAGGAGAACATACTGCCTTTTTCATGTGATTAAAATATGTTTTTAAGTCTTCCCTCAAAACATTAAACTTTGTTATTAGGTTATCATATTCAGTGAACAGTGAGAAAGTGAACTGATTAGTTTGTGATATTTTTCCTTTTAAGGAGAGGGATTTAAACATTTTCATTTTAGAACAAAGGGATTCTTTTCAATGGGTGATAAATGTGGGCCATTTTCAGCACCGAGCAGTAGAGAATGTCACGTGTGGATAAAGAAACCACAGAACATGATAAAAAAAAAAAAAAAAAGACATACATTTTCTGCAGTGACATGCCACAAAACCATTTACTGGAAAAATGCTAAAATTATAATTGTTGGCCTCAGTGAATGACTGACTGCAAATTTTTGTTGGTGTATGTAGCCTAAAATTTTGATTGTAAGTTGTGGACTTGGAAAAAAATACATAACGCATCAATATTACAGTATATTCAGTGCTATGTGCATTTTATATGCCCAAGACTAAAACAACTCCGGGTTTAATGTAGTGCTTTGCATTATGGGCTATATACTGTAAATTCATTGGTAGACAGACACCTACAGGGCAAACAGACAGAGATAGATAGACATAGACAGACAGATAGGCAGAAAGATACCAATTTGTTCCCATTAGTTGGGGTCATGGTATAACCTAAAGACTTCTGCCAGCATCATCTAATTCCTAAGGCTTTACATTTCTTGCAGATATGCGTGTGTGCTACCTGAGTAGCAGTGACATTGCTATGATGCTATGCTGTGATAAAGAGAAAAAAATAATCAGTCTCCCCTCCCTGTGTCATGAGTCCATAGACACAGGGATTACATGCGTGGGATAAACATTGAAGTTATTAAAGAATTATTTCTGGGCAGATTTTGCCTTTAGCAGTTTATAAGACTAATGCCCTAAAGCTACATGTTGTTACATTTACTTATAAAAGCAATATAATCATGATAACTGGTTCAACAGAAACTTTACTCTATCACATCAAACGGGGGGGCATATATTTGAAAGTGCACATGATTTGATGAGAGAAATTACTGCATTGTCAGTTTATTTCTAGGAAGCCTCCTTTTCAGTGGCGTACACACAACCCATGGGGCCCTGGTGCGAAAACTGATCCGTGCCCTCCCCCCACACGCGCTTACTCTGCGCGGGCTGGGGCCACAACACATGGCGGCGGGCACCTGGTCGCAGGGCTGCGACCCCTGCGACCGCGGTATGTACACCAGTGCATGCAGATACACATACACTTAAAGGACCACTACAGACACCCAGATCACATCAGCTCAATGAAGTGGACTGGGTGCCAGGTCCCTCTATTTTTAACCTTCCAGCTAAAACATATGTTTCACTGAGGGTTAATCCAGCCTCTAGTGGCTGTCTCATTGACAGGCGCTAGAGGAGCTTCCGTGATTCTCACTGTGAAAATCACAGTGAGAAGATGCTGAACGTCCATAGGAAAGCATTGAGTAAAGCTTTCCTATGGGCGGTTTGAATGCGCACACAGCTCTTGCCACGCATGCGCATTCGGAGCTGAGAGGCGGATCGGGCGGAGAGATCCCCAGCACCAAGGGAGTCCGGCGCTGGAGAAAGGTAAGTGCTTAAGACACACACACTCTCACAAACAGACGCATACACACTAGCTAACAGACACACACATTTACTGACAGACACACACTCACTGACAGACAGACACACTCACTCACTCACAAAACACACACTCACTAACAGACACACACAGTAACACACTAACAGACACACACAGTAACACACTCACTGACACACACACACACACTTAAAAAAAAAAAAGAAATTAATCCCCCCAGCCTCCCTACCTTTGGAAGAGTTGAGGGGATTCCCTTGGGTCCAGTGGTGTCACCCGGCTGGCCGGTCCTGCGGGCGCGCGAGGGAGCACTCTCCCCTGAGTCCTTCCTGTTCAGCTCCCTCGCGCGCCACGTACTGATACCGGAGCCGGAAGATGACATCATCTTCCGGCTCCGATATCAGTGCGGTGCGCGAGGTAACTGAAGAGGGAGCACACAGGGGAGAGTGCTCCCTCGCGCCCGCCAGCCAGTCAGCCTGCCTGCCAGGTGACAGCAGGGCCAGCCTCGGGGGGCCCTGAGGTGGCCGGCTCCTGGGCCCCCCAGGGGAAGAGGCTGGCCACAGTGGGTACATACTGGGTCGCAGGGCGGCCGGGCCCCCTTGTGTGTGCCGGGCCTGGTCGCAGCCGCAACTCCGGTATGTACGCCACTGCTCCTTTTCTATATGTGTGTTTACAGGCTACAAGATAAAGAAGTTATATAGAAAACCAGAGTTTACTCATTCTCATAGAGTAACAATTTAGAGAATCATATTTACTTTGCTGTAATTTAGTTTGAGTCATAAGGTATGAAGACAGAGTGTGTTTAAATGAATACTTAAGAATTAGTAATACAAACCTGTATTCCTAACTCTTTAGTGTTACGGTGTCGATATAGACAGGTGTCTGTCCCCCCACTCAGTTCAGCATAAAATCTTTAAAAGAAGCTCATTACTGTGTGTGTAGTGGATGCAATATGTGTGTTTGTGTAATAGATGTTGTGTATGTGTGTGTAATGGGTGCTGTGTGTGCTTGTGTAGTGGATGATTTAGTGTGTGTAGTGGATGTAGTGTGTGTTTGCGTAGCGGATACAGTGTGTGCATATATGTGGGGTAGGATAAGGGCTGCATTCTGTGGGGAAAATGTTTTTTTTTTTTAATGTATTATTCATTTATTTTATTCCCTCCTCCCTGCCTTGAAGGCTGCCTGGCGCTGGACAGTGGGGATGAGAGGGCTCAACAACCGTGATCTGCAGCTTCCAGTGCTCTCTCCAACTCTTGCAAGTCTAGTCTGCTTTGCGGAGCGTGCCATGGTAAGCTGCGTCAATGCTCTAATGGCAGAAGGGCTCGTGAGAATAGGAGAGAGCTTCCAGAATATGTAGATGTTTGCTTGGCCCACTCTTTACTACAAGCAGCCCTGGGCCTGCAGGGGCACATTTGTATAGCGATATTTATTAGGAAATTTCGGGCCCTGGCAACTGGCCCCCCAGGTTCGCTGGGCCCGTGACAACTTTCACAGTTGTCACACCCTGATGGTGGCCCTGTGCAGATACAAAGAGGCATACATGCAGATATATTGACACACAGGCAAATACACAGACACATAGGTACACACACTGATACACAGCTACACAAACTGCCACATGCAGACATATATACACACACACAGCACACACAAAGATACAACCACTGACGTACAGACACACACATGCAGATGCACAAACACATAAACAGATACAGATACACAGAGGCACACCGACACAAATACAGATACAAACACTGACACACAGATACACACACAGGTCAAAATGTAAACATTTGTATCTACAATCCTGTTTCATACCTTTTGAGGTGCACTTCTGCTGGCTGAGGGTGTTGAGAGTTAGGAGCTGGTTCACCCAATCTGCATCTCCTCCACTATCCCTTCTTCCCTCTGTCTCTCCTGTGCAGCTCAATCTGTGTTAGCTGGGAGGAAGAGCCCAGTTCTCTCTTCCTCCCAGCAGTGGAGGGGCACAGCACACAACCAAGCCCCTGAAGACACATGCCCATCGGGTGGCCATAAGTGCATGGGCTACTAGATGTGCTCCCTCAGTGTGCAGTGGTTTTGCCTCTGCACCCATGCCACTTCATTGAAATGTAGTCGTGTGTGACTTTAGTGGTCCTTTAAAGTGCAAATAATTAGATACACATGATATAAAGCCAAAAACTCACCTAATCTAAAAATACAATATGTGTATTTTTAAAATGCAAATTAAGCTCTCATATGTTATGAAGCAATAGTTCAGCAGCAAAAAGGAATACAGTTATGCAATGTTAGGCACTATTATGTGGAGAAGACATGCTGTGAACCTTTTTTAACCACTTAGGGACACATGACATGTGTGACATGTCATGATTCCCTTTTATTCCAGAAGTTTGGTCCTTAAGGGGTTAAAAAACAAAAACAAAAAAAAACCCCAAAACACCTTTTTAACCCCTTAAGGACCAAACTTCTGGAATAAAAGGGAATCATTACATGTGTCCTTAAGGGGTTAAAGGGTTTTTGTTTGAAATGTATTGTGTTCCTTGTCTGCAGGTAGCATGGTCCTCAAGGGTAAATAATAGGCACAGTCCTTTGGTTTCCATATAATCCAGGCACTTTATTTGTAAGTCCACACAGGAGACAGCAGCAAATGAAAATATAACACAAATCCCTATAAACAAAAACCTAGCTCGTCTGAGCACTTACTAACATCAGGTTCCCTATCTCTCAGGGTTTAAACTAGAACAAAACAATATTGGTTTCACCAACCTAGTGTCTTTGTCAGCTCTCTGCACTCCAGTGCTTAGTCAGCCTGTTGCTTTTCTTTCTACACTCCCAGTGCTCCAAGCCAGCCTTGATTGCTTCCTTCTGCGCTCCCAGTGCTCCAAGCCAGCCTTGACTGCTTTCCTTTCTACACTCCCAGTGCTCGAAACCAGCCTTGACTGCTTCCTTCTCCACTCCCAGTGCTCCAAGCCAGCCTTGACTGCTTCATTCTGCGCTCCCAGTGCTCCAAGCCAGCCTTGACTGCTTTCCTTTCTACACTCCCAGTGCTCCAAACCAGCCTTTACTGCTTCCTTCTCCACTCCCAGTGCTCCAAGCCAGCCTTGATTGCTTCCTTCTGCGCTCCCAGTGCTCCAAGCCAGCCTTGACTGCTTTCCTTTCTACACTCCCAGTGCTCCAAACCAGCCTTGACTGCTTCCTTCTCCACTCCCAGTGCTCCAAGCCAGCCTTGACTGCTTCATTCTGCGCTCCCAGTGCTCCAAGCCAGCCTTGACTGCTTTCCTTTCTACACTCCCAGTGCTCCAAACCAGCCTTGACTGCTTCCTTCTCCACTCCCAGTTCTCCAAGCCAGCCTTGACTGCTTCCTTCTGCGCTCCCAGTGCTCCAAGCCAGCCTTGACTGCTTTCCTTTCTACACTCCCAGTGCTCCAAACCAGCCTTGACTGCTTCCTTCTCCACTCCCAGTGCTCCAAGCCACCCTTGACTGCTTCCTTCTGCGCTCCCAGTGCTCCAAGCCAGCCTTGACTGCTTTCCTTTCTACACTCCCAGTGCTCCAAACCAGCCTTGACTGCTTTCCTTTCTGCACTCCCAGTGCTCCAAGCTAGCCTTAACTGCTTTCCTTTCTCCACTCCCAGTGCTCCAAACCAGCCTTGACTGCTTCCTTCTCCACTCCCAGTGCTCCAAGCCAGCCTTGACTGCTTTCCTTTTGCACTTCCAGTGCTCAATCTCCTTGACTCTCTCACTGGAGAGAACAGCCTCTCTCCCACCTGCTTCCAGGGAGGAAGCCAGCAATCCCCCTTTACCTGCCTAGCAGGGAGGGGTTTATTCCCACTGCTACAGCTGATTATCTGCAGCTGAGCAGTGGGTTGGAGACAGTTCCAAAAAACTCTGGCCTGGACCTTATTTCTCCCAGTTGTGTATAAACTGAGGAGTGGAGCATTGGCCCACCCTGCTCTCCAAGTGCTCCACCCCAGGGGCCCAGAACTAAACGTAGCTTTGTGTTGCACACCACACACACAAGACGTACTTCCCCTGGGGTTAAATGTTAAAGATACTTTATCACAGTATCTTCTTAAGTATAACTGAGAATCCCATTCATTAATGTAGAAAGATTGCACAAAAAGCATAGCCCTTAATTGCACGTTAATTCTTGCCGGCCTCGTTGACCTATACTAAGCCCAAATATGCCACTGTGGGACTCCTAAAAACACCTCTAATTTGGAAACAATGGAAACAATTTTATGTAATACTTAGAACAAAATTAACATTACGGCAAATGTAGATGTAACTCTTAAGGCCAACTGTCAGCTAACACTTTGTGCAGTAATAACTCTCAAAGCCTTGACTGGCATTATTCTTCTAAGTACCTTTCATACTGTTAGGTTCTCCTTCACAACATATCCAGATACCTAAGGCCATAGCAGTTGATGCCCTGGATGTGGGACTCTTCCAGGGCATCAACTCAGCTCCATATCACTACCAATAGTGGAGGGGTCAGAAGGATATAATTTTTTTCAAAGTAATTGCCAGATAAAAAATAAAAATAAATCAACTAGTATGGTGCTCCAGAAGGCTCTCGCATGAGAGGGGATGGTGCCCCCTTGTAACTGTTGGGAGGGGGCTGGAAACAAGAACTTTTCTTGTAGGTAATATGGTGGCATTGAATTGCATGCCTATGCATGTTTAACATTATTTTTATTGAGATTCCAGAGAGCATCAGAAGCACACTGCTCATGGGTAGAAATGAGGGAACATAAAATGCAGGTCATGGCATACCCCAACCTATTTGTTAATGTAGGACTTATCATGTTTTGTTTTGGGTTCAAGCCCCAGGTGTTTATGGAACCTAGCAAGCTTACAGTTTGAAGTCTTAATGCTAGTCTTATTCTACTCCCCAGGCTTCAAAATGTATTTGCCATTGCAAACAACAACATACTCGCCATGGGTGAACACACCAACCTACTCACCAAGGGTAAATTTTCACTTGCCCAGGGGGAGTGAATTCGCAATGAGACTAGAGTTGTTTCTATCAGAGAATACAAATTCATATTTAAAATGTCTTTGTCAGTTCCTTGTAAATAAACCCTGTCTATGTGCAAAGCACGAGCAGACCATTGGTATCTTCTAGTTTCTTAAGAGTGTCTTTCCACTGCATACAAACACCCAGAACCTGACAATTGTATAAATGGGAGAAGTCCTAATGTACTGAAAACTGGTCTTCTGTCAAGAGACACTTCAAAACTAACCATAGGACAGCATAAATCACCATCTAGTGGCATTAGCTTTCCATAGCATCGCCTAACCCTTATACTCTATCTACCTTGTAGTCTGGCTGCTATCATTAGCCAGCTCGGAATGAGAGTTCTGGGCTAGCTAATGGAATTTCTGTGCAGCATCTGGCTTCTGCAGCTGTGCAGATGGCGCATGTCATTCAGCCAGTGCTAATTGTGGCTTGGTGCTCAGATACGTAGTAACTCTTTGTCAAATGGTCTACCCCTTTACCCGGAAACAGCACCAGAGTACTTCTGGAAACATATTCACTATTACAGGCTTTAGTGGTTATAATGCTTTGAGTAACCCTTAAAATATGCGGTCCGAAATTTGGTTGTAGATTCAAACAATTCACTTTTTTTATGGCTAGACTACTTATCTTGGTTTTTTTTTTGCAATGCAACAGTGCCGACAAAGGAACACAAGCAGAATAGTAAGTTCTTTAATGTGTTTTGCATTGTCTGGTCTATGTTAAGGAATGCTTCAGTTCCTGGCTAAAAGAAATTGTACATGTGGGCGTAATTTGTTTACATTTTCCTTTGCAGGGCTTGAATCAAAAAAAGGGTGACTGAATATTTGGGTATTATTTGTAAAAACAGTGTTGACTAGGCTTATAGCCTGTGTTTTCAGCTCAACTTAAATATTATTAAATATACATTGTCATGGTTGTATATTTTTTTTTTACAATTACAAATAATTATCTTGTATACGTAGCTTTTTTTTTAAATGCTTGTTAGAATTTTAAAATTTATTTTTATAACAGTAATTTCTTGGTGTCAATAGTCATAAATATGTCTCGACAATGGCTTTTCTGGATTCCAAAGGAGCCTTTATGCAAATACTCACAATGACAGCTAATATCGCCAAGCCCCCCAAAGCCAGTGAATGTCCTTAACTTCCCCAAGGTTAGTTAAATTTAGCATTCTCCTGCATGAGTAATGTTGTCATCAATAGACTCTCCCCAAAGTAAGGACCCCCCCACCCCAGCAAACTAACTTTTGCAAAACACCTCTATACATTTTATACTCTAATTTCTTTTAAGCCAGTTAACCCTTATAGCCAGTAAATATTGCACAAAGAACGTTAAATCCTTCTCCCACACAATACACCACTATAATCACGTTTCATTCATCTTCTCCTCAGTACCCCTCCAAAGCTAGAAAAAGATAGAAGGTTCCTCCCCATGGGATGTGTTTATCTTCTTCCTAGAAGAAAGAATAGATAAAGTTCTGTCTCACTGCTGCATGCCTCTGTGATTTATAATCCAATGACATCACATGAGGAGACCAATATTTTAGACTTTTATTGTGCCTGCAGGCAAATAGTTACGTTGTTACTTAGTTACATAGTAATCTAGGTTGAAAAAAAGACTTCGATCCATCAAGTGCAACCTTTCAAACATCTGTTTCTGAATGTGCCAGTAAAAGGGAAAAAAATCCTTCTTGACTCCAGAATGGCAATCTGTTTCTCTTTGAATCAACAAGCTGTTAACATACATATTAATTATTAGATACTTATTTATTCAGGTTTTTCCCAAAAAGCACCCAGATCTTAACCCCTTGACGGAAACATCCCCTTGAGGACCGATGGCAGTCCTGAACCGTCATAACGGTCAGCGCTCCTCCCGGTCCAGGGAGACTGCCTGTCTGCCTAGGCGTCTCCCCACGGCAGATCAGGACCCCGCGGCCACGTGATCGCTCGATCACATGACCGCAATAGGTGCCTGTGTATCTGCCTGTAGGGGGACTGTCTGTGCTGACAGGCAGTCTCCCTGCAAGTAGAAAATCATATATATATACATGTATTATATCTATATATAATATATGTGTATATATATATATATATATCATAAATATAATGTCATACTAAGTGTATTTTTATATTTATATATACATATATTAATATAAAAATACATGTATAATTAAATTACACACGTATATATACAATATATATAATAATTATATATTGTATATATTATTATAAATTATAAATATGTTAATAAAAATTAATAAAAAAAGTAAAAATTATTTTTAATAATTAAAACAAATTATATGTATATATGTAATTTTATTCTAACAGTATTTTGATATATATATATATATATATATATGTTTATGATATGTAATGTATGAATGTAATGATATATATATCTATGTATAACTAAATAAATAAATAAAAATAATGCGAAATATATATAATGTCCATATACATAATTACATAAATAATTTAATAAATATACACGTAGACGTCACGTATATAAATATGTATATATATTAAAATTCTACGTGCATATTTATGTAATATTTTTACCTAATTAAGTAATTTTAATTATTGCAATTTGAGGGACATGCCTGACAACCCTGGCCGAAAGTCCAGAGAATTTAATTTGCTAGCACTGTGTTTAACCCTGTAACTTTCAATGACACCATAACACCTGTACATGGGGGTACTGTTTTACTCAGGAGACTTCGCTGAACACAAATATTAGGGTTTCAAAACAGTATAACATATCACAGCGATGATATGGTCAGTGAAAGTGAAGTTTTCTGCATTTTTCACACACAAACGGCACTTTCGCTGATGATATTATTGCTGTGATACATTTTACTGTTCTGATACACTAATGTTTGTGTTCAGCGAAGTCTCCTGAGTATAACAGTACCCCACATGTAGAGGTTTTATAGTGTTTGTGAAAGTTACATGGTCAAATATAAGGCTTGATTTTACTTTTTTTATTTTTTTTATTGAAATTTGTCAGATTGGTTAGGTTGTCTTTGAGAGCGTATGGTAGCCCAGGAATGACAATTACCCCTATGATGGCATACCATTTGCAAAAGAAGACAACCCAAGGTATTGCAAATGGGGTATGTTCAGCCTTTTTTAGTAGCCACTTAGTCACAAACACTGGCCAAAGTTAGCGTTTTTTGCATTTTTAACACACAAACAAATATAAATGCTAACTTTGGCCAGTGTTTGTGACTAGGTGGCTACTAAAATAGACTGAACATACCCCATATTGAATACCCTGGGTTGTCTACTTTAAAAAAATATGTACATGTGGTGGGAAATGGCAGCTTAATCTCCCAGCTCCTCCACGGGCGGACATAAAACTAGCCCTAACTCGACATTATCGGCAGCAACCCCGACACAACACCTGAGGAGGACTTACTCAATCATGTCCCACCACAAATCTAAGCAGAAGTCGGACAAAACGGCGTTCTTCGCGGCTAAAAAACAGACGGGAACTCTGTGCCCAAGTGAAGGCCTCGAGGAAGATGGCGCCCGGGACTCGGAGGACAGCCGTGATTCCTATACCTCACACCAGGCCCAGAATCATCTAGCCAGCCTGCTGACAGAATCCAGGCTACAAGCCATGTTGGATGCACAATCAGCCCAACTGATAGCCCAATTTCAAACCGCCATAGCGGGTATACAAAAGGACATACATGATATAGCATCCAGAACGACAGTCCTGGAAAGCAGATCAGCAGAACAAGCTGCTGCCCAAGAATCTCTATCAGTCCAATTTCAACACATTGAAACCAGACTTAATGCGCATGAGGTGAAACTTCCAGATCTGGAAGACCGTTCCCGCCGGAACAACCTGCGGCTGCGGGGAGTTCCAGAGATGGTGCAGGTGGGAGACCTGCAAGTGTACGTCATAGACCTCTTTCGACACCTGTGTCCTGACATACCGTCAGAAATGTTTCTGCTAGCAGAATCCATAGAGTGGCAAAAGCTAGAACAGTGCCGCCAACAGTACCCAGAGATGTGCTATTGAGAGCCCATTATCATCATATAAAAGAAGAAATCCTCAAAGCCAGCCGTAACAACAATAACAGGGCGGAAAAGTTTCGAAGCATACAAATATTCGCCGACGTGTCACCTGCAACACTGGCTCAGAGAAGAGGGTTTGCAGCCGAAACGGGAGTGTTGCGAAATCAGCAAATATCATATCGCTGGGGTTTCCCCACTAAGCTGTTAGTGTCAAGAAATGGGCAAACCACGGTCCTCTACACGCCAGAAGAAGGTCTTCAGCTCCTTCAAGAATGGGACATAACCCCAGCTGAACCTACCTCCTCACTACAACGACCGGCTAGCGGACTACAACAAAACAAGAAGCAGGGCGTCCGCTAGCCCACCGGGCCCTGGGAACCCTCACGGAGCACCTCGCATGACTACCACCCCGCTGCCGCATCCTAGTACCTGCTGCAGAAAGACCCCACAGGTGGCACACCGACCCAGGGGATCAACACCCGGAACCACTTCTCACACACCTGAGCCCACCCGCAGACTTCCAGAACAGACACAACGGCGAGTTCAACCCATCCCCCCTACCAACACCTGCCACCGGGACACATGGGGCTTACTCTTTTCTCACAGCCTCAACCCAATTGAAGTCTCATCACTCACCAGGCAGATGCTCAGCACGATCATTGAGAGAGGTCTCACGTCTATGACTGACTACCTCGCGCACACCTGCTCTCCGGTGTCTTTTGTTCTCTAACCTCAGGTACCTGGGAACTTGGATTCAGAATGGACCCACACAGGGGTGGAAGGGGGGGAGAGGGTTCGTCAGGCCTCGGTCTCTCACAGTCGAGGCATCTACTGGACACTCCCCGTGTGCCTACATCCACAAGAACTTTTAATTATAACCTTAACCTCTTTTGTTTTAGGAATGTCATGTTTTGCTAGATCACTATTGGTCAGAATCTGTCAGTTTACTTTGCTGGTGGTCTACTGCTACGGGGGGGTTCCTACATGGTTGCGGTCACTGTTTATTCCCCGCACAAACCGGGATATGCTCGTATTTACTTTTGTAAGTTTAGGTACTGTTTAAATAGTGTTGGGTTAATACAAGTACAGTAAACACTTAAGTCGAGAAGGGTACAAACCGGATCCACCACTAACCAGCCGGCTGGCTTGGTTAACCCCACAAGGTATAACCAGCGGTGTACTTGTTTGTTCTACTGAATCCCCTTCCCTTTCCTCCTCCCCCCTGTCCCTGTCCCCACCCCACACCAAATAAGGCACGTCGCAAAGAATCCCATAACACGACAAACCACGCGGTCAATACCCGCACGTTCCACAACTATACCATAATGGAGGTAATCTCATATAACGTCAAGGGGCTGAATACCCCAGCGAAACGTCACGCTCTTTACAGAGAGGCATCAAAATTACAGGGAGACATATTGTGTCTTCAAGAGACACATTTCAAACACTCTGACCCCCAGAGGCTTCAAATCCGCCAATACCCATACCAATTTTCACGCCACCGCAGACACCAACTTTTAGCAACCAACTATCCTTTTCCCTGCTCAGGAAAATTGGGGACAACCAAGGCAGATACCTGATAATAGTGGCAAAGATCAATGAGCAAATATACACTATAGCCAACCTTTACACCCCTAATGAGAAACAGATTCATTTTCTGAACCGGTACTGGAAAAAATAGACAAGGTTCGTGAAGGGATATTGATCATAGGAGGTGATTTCAACTGTGTACCAGACTACACCTTAGACTCCACCTCCACCAAATCTCCCGCTCGGGAGGCCCAACTCCAACGTGACGCAAAACGCTTAGCCTCCACACTCACTATCTACAATCTATACAATGTATGGAGAACCTTATATCCCTCTGGTAAACAATACACTTATTTTTCCACGGTGCATAATTGCTACACGAGAATTGATAGATTCTACATCAGTGGCGCACACTTTAACCAGATACAGGATTGCGTCATAGAGAAAATGACATGGTCAGACCATGCCCCCGTAACTCTGACGCTGGCAGACAAATTCGCCTTTAAACACAAACCCCCATGGCGACTTAATGAAACCCTTTTACGTAATCCCTTGTATGTAAATTACGTGACTACGCAGCTCACACAATATTTCACCACAAACACTACTCCCGACATGTCAAAACACACACTATGGTCGGCCCACAAGGCAGTGGTAAGAGGCCTGTTCATCAAACAGGCGTCACACCTTAAACGAACATCAGAAAGGCAGATACAAGTTTGGAAAGACACTTTGAGGGACCTTAACACAGAGAATGTGCAGAGGCCTTCCAGCAGAATCAAGGAGGAAATCACCCTCCTTCAAACAAGAATAAGAGAAGCCCATGTTACAAAAACTGGCCGACTCATGCATAAATTCAGGCAAGTACAGTACTCACTGGGCAACAGAGCAGGAAAATTGTTAGCAAACATGGTAAAAAGTGTACAGGCTAAGTCTAGGATCCCTTACATTCTCAACGACCTAGACAACAAACTTATCTCACCACTGGAAATAGGGAATACATTCGCAAAATTTTACGAATCCCTTTATAATCTCTCCGAAGATGCCTCACTACACCACGCTACTATAGATGAAGCCAAAGACTATCTCTCAAAGATAGAAACCACTACCCTAACTGAGCCTCAAAAAGAAGCCCTAACGAACCCCATAACCAAAGAAGAGATAGAGCAGGCCATTGCACATTTGCCAGCCCACAAAATGCCTGGCCCTGACGGTCTACCAAACAGTTATTATAAAACCTTCAGCTCGATCTTAAACCCTCACCTCCAATCAATTTTCAATGAGGAAATCCATCACGCACAATTGCCCCAAGAGATGCTGAGGGCTACCATCATAACCCTTCCCAAACCAGGTAAAGCCCTAGACAGATGCAAGAATTTCCACCCAATTTCCCTCTTAAATTCAGATGCTAAATTGTTCGCCAAGATCATAGCAAACAGGATGGCAGCTGCCCTGATCGCTCTCATGCACCAGGACCAATTGGGATTTGTGAAAGGTAGACAGGGCACTGACAACACTAGATGAGTGCTGGATATAATGGAATCAATGAGACGGAGGGGCGAGAGGGGTCTCCTGCTTTCCCTGGATGCAGAGAAAGCTTTCGACCGGTTGAGTTGGAGTTTCATGGAGACCACACTGGATAGATACGGGTTTCCAGCCCAGTTTGTAGCAGCAGTAAAGGCCCTATACAGCCGGCCGACAGCACAAGTGTTATACGGTGGCTTTATGTCAGAAAGATTCTCTATTACCAATGGTACACGCCAAGGGTGCCCCCTCTCTCCCTTCCTCTATGTCCTAGCACTCGAACCACTGGCGACCCAATTAGAGCGATGAAAGACATTAGGGGAGTACTAATAGGTAAGACTGAACACAAGCTTAGTCTTTTTGCGGACGACATGCTGCTAACCATTACAAAACCAGAGTCCTCTCTCCCAGCCCTTATGGATTTAATAGATGAGTATGGCAGAATCTCCTATTACAAACTTAACAAATCTAAAACGCAGGCGCTACCAATCAACCTGCCCCAGACACGGCTACAAACCCTAAAACAACAATACGACCTAGACTGGAGGTCCGACTACATCTCATACCTAGGGATTGCATTAACAAAAAACTCCACCAATCTCTACAAAGCCAACTACACAAAATTGGCCACAGCCATTAGAATACAAACGGAACAATGGAAGGGCAAACACATGTCCTGGCTGGGCCGAGTAGCGGCCTTCAAGATGACACTACTCCCTAAACTTCAATTCCTATTCAGGTCCCTACCGATAGGCATCCCTAAGTCATTCTTTACCACCCTGCAGAGACAGACGGACCGATTCATCAATGGCCAACGTAAGGCTAGAATCCCTAAATCGACCACATATAAAAAACTCAAAGAGGGAGGGTTGGGCTGCCCAGACATTCACGCATACTACAAAGCCACAATACTTATGCACGCAATCACCACACAGGATGGCAACAAAGGTCCCCCGTGGGCAGACATCGAATCCCACTGGTCCCTCCAAGAGGAGATCCACCTCCTTCTCTGGATACCCAAGCCTTCTCACCCTAAAACTCGTAACCTACTACCTATAACAGCGGTAATGCTAAAAACTTGGGACAACCATAAACACTCCTTCCTCTCTAGACTACCGATCTACCTAGCCACGCCGCTCCGATGTTTTCAACATTTAGTTCCAACCTTCAACAGCAGTGGATGGGAAAGTCGCGGCCTCACGCATCTACACCAGTTATGGTCAGGGGATTCACTAACCCAATTCACGCAATTGTGTCTGAAATACGACATTCCCACAGGGTTGTATCTTTCCTACTTGCAAATCCAAGCGATCACATGCCACACACAACACAGAACCTCAGGGAATGTAAACCAACACCACAACATGTCACTCATTGAGAAAATGTGCACAGGCCAAATACCCAAAAGGAGAATGATATCAGTATGCTACGACTCTCTGTTGACATCCAAAACTAAGTCTTTACCGACTTACACAACTGCATGGGAAAGGGAGCTGGAATATACCATTCCAAGGGAGAAGTGGCTTACAGCCTTTAGTGCACACAAATCCCTCACCCACTGCGTGTCCCACATCGAACTGCTTAGAAAGATTTTAATGAGATGGTACCCGGTACCTTCGAAACTAGCAAAAATATACAAAACCATAAAAGACACATGTTGGAGATGCGGGGAGGGAGGAGGCAACATGACACATATTTGGTGGAAGTGCCCGGCCTTACAACCCTACTGGGATATGGTGGCCACTTTGCTAACGGAAGTAGTGAGCAAACCCATACCTCGCTCCATTGAGACATACGTACTGTTCATGTTGCCCAAAACTCTAACACCTGCACAAAAAAACCCTAGTCTTTCACATCCTAATCTCAGCGAATCTGCTCATTGCTAGGAAATGGAAATCACCCACACTGCCTAGCTTGTTAGACATTACTATCCTAGTCACCACCAATGGGCAATATGAAAAAATGGCCCACATCAACTCCATGAGACCCCACAAAAAGCTGGAAGGTTGGGCCCTATGGGAACGGTGGCTAACCACACAATCTAACAGTAGACCCCCAACAGAGGGCCAGGATCGAAATACCGACTTCTTCTAAATTCACCCACGCAAACAACTAGACTCAGCTTCTCGGTTGGGGGCAACAAGCTTTTCTACCACTCCACTCAAGACCATACATCCCTAGCTGAGTCAACCTCCTCCCTTTTTTATGTCCCACTTCGCTAACTCATTCACCACCCCATTCCACACCTTACTTGGAATGACTCAACGTAGGCCCCATACCCAGATGTGTGATACACACTGTGTCCGCCAGGAAGAAGTTGCACAGACATGGGTAATTCCAAGCGAGTGTACAAGTAGAGACAAAGACCCATGCAAAACTCCTATGCCTTGGAACTCATCCACCACTTCAACACGGACACTATATCACACAGGAAGGGGAGGCGGAGTAAGAGGGAACGACAGGGGCACCATGTGTTAACGTAGAATTCTTCACGTTGTTTTCTAATTAACGTGTACCACTTTGTATCCTTTACATTTTGTTGGTATGCTTGTTATCTATAGTACTGTATACTAAAATTTGGAAATAAAAAGATTTAAACATCAAAAAAAAAAATGTACATGTGAGGTGTGATTCAGGGATTTATGACAGATTACGGTGTTACAATGTCACTATTAAATTAAAAAATATATATATATATATATATATTGAAACAGCAATTTCCTACTTGTATTTATAGGCCTATAACTTGCACAAAAAAAAAGCAATAAAGCATGTAAACACTGGGTGTTTTTAAACTAGGGACAAAATTTTGAATCTATTTTGCAGTTTTTTTCATTAGCTTTTGTACATAAGTCAAAGTTTTTTCAAGTAAAAGTCCAAAAACATGGTTTTTTTTTCAATTTTTCACCATATTATATTATTTTTTTTAAATAAAATAAATGACATGATACAAATAATGGTATGTACAGAAAGCCCTTCTTATCCTGAAAAAAACCCAATATATAACTTGTATGGGAACCGTAAATGAGAGAGAGGAAAATTACAGCTAAAAAACACTACAAAAGTGTCAAAACTGCTCTGGTCCTTAACGTACAACATCGCAAAAAGGCCGGTCCTTAAGGGGTTAATACAACTTCTTTAAATAAATAAACATTTTTATTGTTTTTATTGTAAAGAATGATTTCTTACTCCAGATCTCAATGAATGCCCACCTGTCCTAGACAAGCCTGCCAAATAGATATTCTATGCACCATAACAACTACATACCATCTTATAGTAGTTATGGTGCCAAGAGTCCTTTAGCTCTGTCCCACTTTTTTATAGTCAAACTGCTTTCAAATATTATAACAACTACCTGAGTCCCCTGGGTTCAAATGCAATTGGTACATTTGCTGAAGGAAAATAATCTTGCAAGTATAATAAAACTGGTTTGATTATTACTACACTAAGCTACCTAAGTACCCATGATGAATACCATTTGATCCTGCTAATTTGTATACCAGGACTCAAAATCAAAATCTGTGAGATGATGGACTCCTAACGAGGGAGTTTCCCCTACCCTCAGTTGTCAACACTCCTTGCCTGCAATGTAAAGCTCAGTCCTGTGACTGATGAAACACGAGCTGACATTGTGATGCTGGCAAAATGATTGTGAGGGGTACTGATCAAATTACACTCTTATTGTAACTTTCATCACTGCACCCTACAGCCCAACACAATTGAACTCTTTCAGTGTTGTACATTAGGAAGCTGAAAGGATCCCACCAGTGTTGATGATCACTCAACTCCCTGGGATTGGCAGGACTGATTAAGAAATAGGCAGGCCGAGAAAGCAGTGCTCAGCCACTATAACAGTGAAATGGGGTCATGGGAGGCTTGAATACCTTCCTACATGGGCCCCATATTCCTCAATGGTTTATAATTTTAATGAGTGGAAATAACAGCAAACAAATAAGGGCCATACTTATATATGTGTTACCAAGAAACAAGGGATTATTGAGTACTCTGCTCAAACAAGTTTACCATCTTGAGAATGTGTAGGCATCATTTTTAGATTCCCTAACTGTGGTGGCATTGGCGTTAACCCTTTAATATGTATTACAGCCCCAATTTGCATATACATAGCTACTTAACTTACTGTATGCATTTACAGTTACACCTACGTAGGTTTACAATGTGTGACTCTTTAGTTTAGTCTGTTTGCTTCCTGCTCTGCTGCTGTTCAGACCTCTCCATCTTGACCCAGTGGCTGTGTTGATTAGTATACACTGTGGGATTCTAGCCTTATTCAGTAAATGTAGATAGGGATGCACTATAGTTAACAGGATTGTTTGTTATTTAGTCTAGCGTTGTCTCAGTAAGAAAAAGGATCTGCATATATATAATATGAACATTGTTTGTGTGTGTCCAGCACACACACACACTTCTCATATTCTATATCTTGGTTGAGTTAGTGGTAACCAATCAAGATATTTTTAAGTAAATACAAATATTACCACATAATAGCATCCATGGTATTATTACCACATAATGATATGTCCAGGTATCTTTGGACATACCCACTTAATCATTTAAAATTGGAATTTTCATGGTGTTTGTCTAAAATGTGATGCAAATTGTTACAACCTTGGCTTAGGATGAGTGTGTAGCAGGTGCCTTCTTTTGGCTTCCACACATACACATTCTATGTGTTAATCCCTTTATAATTTAGCTGATCATGTACCCAGACTGTTAAGCCAGATACAGTATTTTCTTTACCCATCACCAATTATTTTCATTGAGCTTGCATCTTCTAACTTTACTTTTCAAAGAATTGCTGGGTATGTGTCTTGAAAGACATTGTAATTACCAGTTATTCATTATGGTTTTGTAATGTACAATAAGCCATTATTTTAAGGGTATTGAATCAGTTACTCAAAGCATAATAAATCAGTCTTTTTTTCTTTAGTATGCTAGGCATTTAAAAAAATGTGCCTGTCAGGAAAATTCCCTGGCATTTACAAACAAGGTCATGCTGACAATTGTGGGAAGGAGCAGTGCTGTGAAATATCATAGGATTTAGAGAATATATAAAAAATTATTACCAGGTTTTTCCATGTTTGGTTTTGTCCTTTTAGAATGGATATGATAGTTCAAATCTTCAAGATCTTACAAATGTACTAAAGTACCAATTCTGTCTTTCTGTCTGACTTTCTGTCTGTCTAATTCTGCTGTAACTCATATCAGCATCAAGCATGAGCAGTCAACAGCCAGCCTAATTACTCAAATTTATGATGAGGCAGCATGGGGGTCTCAGTCTGCTTTACATTTAAACCTGCTGTGTTGATCAAAGCAGAGATAAACACATCTATAGACACTTCATGCTGCACAAATGGCCAAGAAAGTTTAAGAGTTAAAATAGCTTATTTTTGTACCCTGAGTGACCTAGTCTAGTAGGCGAGTATAATTCCCTGCCAGCCATCCTCATACCAAGAGTGCATAACTTTGTCTGTGAGTTAAAGGGTTTCTCTAACCTTTTTTGATTTTATAAGCATAATGAAATATTGGTGTTATTGTCCAGGGTCCTCCTCCTGAATGCCTGAAAAGCATTTTAAAATAAGGTTAGCTGCCTTAATCCAACTGGCGCTGCTTGGCGCATGCACGTCTGGCCTTATGAGAGATGCGCTGAGGTCCAATCAAAGACTCATCCTATGGAAGCCTTTGATTGGAAGACTTAATGGGCTCAGAGTGCATGCGCATGCTCCGTGCAAGCACGGGGAGGGGGAGAAGGAGGTAAAAAAGTAAGTAGTTGGGCGTAATCAAACAATAAATATCAGTTGAGGGGATAATGCTCATAACAGGATATAGGGCTCATATCATAGTTACATAGTATCCTGTTAAAGGACATGAAAATTAAGAATTACCTGCAAAGAGTTCTTTCTTTTAACAGGTGTAGTCTGAAGGAACATGTCAAAAGTAGCTTAGTCATTTGGTGGTCCTTCTTGAGCCAATGTAACAAAAAGAAGGAAACAAAGACTCTTCATTCTAAAAGTGATTAAAATAAAAAATAACGCAAATACATGTTGCATGCACGGTTTCCTGAGGCAGTGTGGTCAGTTGAGCATTTTTCTTTGATCATGAGTAATGCACAGTAGTTAAAGGACCACTCTATGCACCCAGACCACTTCAGCTTAATGAGGTGGTCTGGGTGCCTGGTCCAGCTAGGGTTAACCCATTTTTTCATAAACATAGCAGTTTCAGAGAAACTGCTATGTTTATGAATGGGTTAAGCCTTCCCCTATTTCAATGAGACAGCCGCTAGAGGCGCTTGCGTGATTCTCACTGTGAAAATCACAGTGAGAGCATGCAAGCGTCCATAGGAAAGCATTATGAATGCTTTCCTATGTGACCGGCTGAATGCGCGCGCAGCTCTTTCCGCGTGTGCGCATTCAGCCGACGGGGAGAAGAAGAGGAGGATCGGAGGAGAAGAGCTCCCTGCCCAGCACTGGAAAAAGGTAAGTTTTTACCCCTTTCCCCCTTCCAGAGCCGGGCGGGAGGGGGACCCTGAGGGTGGGGGCACCCTCAGGGCACTATAGTGCCAGGAAAACGAGTATGTTTTCCTGGCACTATAGTGGTCCTTTAATTAGCTATTGAACATGTAAAGTGCAGTTTATACTTCACTGCCCATCAAATCATATCAGGTATTTTGGCTTATTTTCACAAAGATCAGTGAGTGAGAAGAGTCATTATTCAGGTGATATTACTGTGTGAACATTGCATTGTATGTATAGCTGGTGTGGTCAAAAAGTCAATCATGACTTACTGGTTGATGTTTAAATGATGACTGGTAGACTGACTTATTACATATAGGCGTGAGTTCTCGGATGAATGTAAACACGTGTAAAAGTTTTTCTCCATGCATTATTTTTAGTATTGTATATTTTTTTGAGAAAAGTGACAGTATCTACTACATTTATATGTTGTTGTTTCGATGCTTAGAGTGTCTCTTTAAAGGAACATTGAAACATCATATCTATTACAACCCACTGTAGAGGTTGTGGTTCCTATAGAGTCCAGGAGTCCTCCATGAGGTGTAGCCAAACCATTTAAGTAAGAATAGTTTAAAAACTTAACTGGGGTCCACCAGGTTCCGGTCACCAACTCCTCTGGGACTCACTGGCCGAGAGCATCAGCTGATCCTTCTCAGTTCATGAGCCAAGCCCCACACTGCCAAACTAGTTCAAAGCTGAAAGCAGGCCTGGTGGACCTCAGGTAAGATGTCAAATGTTCTTAAATGGTTTGACTAGTTAGACTGGAAATTCAGTCTACTTACGCTTGGAGATTGGAGTATTCATTTAAGATCTTTACAAAATTATATGTAGATCCCATGTCACTAAAGTCGTTTTAAAGAAAATATTATTTGGGCATTTTACTTGTCTAGATTGAATTGAACACTGCAGCGCCCAACCTATACTGAATGAGCACTACTTCACTAGCAAGCACTTCTTTGATACTTGTGTCCACTTCTACATGAAACAGATCATTGTTAGTGTACAGGGAAAACAGAAGACAAACTTGTTATGCATTTATGTGTACACCAGCCTCCCATTTGTAGTCCTGATTTCATGGCTAGGGAACTAGGAAACTGTCCTCTAGCAGCACAGCGTAAGCACATAACTAGATGTGGAAATATAAAAAAAATTGTTCATTGCTAATGAAGTTTAATAGGAGGAAATGGCAGCAAAACAACTGTCAGAAGCATCTCAGTAGGAAGTTGTACCTACAGTAAACATATGAAAAACTAAGCAGGACAATCCAATAGTATAGTATATTTTGAATTATAGGTCAGTGAAAAAGTTAAAGAAATACATTTACATTCTCTGGAGCTAGGGATTTTGCTTAGATATATGCACTTGAGTAGTACATATGGCAATTTTGAATATAATGGAGTCTGAATTCCTATAGTTTGTGTCCACAGAAGATTATGCAACAAAAATAGATAGAGAGATGCTCTATGGTGTAATAGGTTCTTAAATGACTTTTATCAATAATTAATAAGTATGCACTCACATAATACTGAGCCTATACTGGCTCTGCTATAGAGGTGTAAAGTGGTACAATCCCCACTCTAGGATCCTGTTTCAGTGCATATATCTCCGCATGAATATGCAACATAAAATATACATATACAGAGCATACTGTATAAAGTAGAAGCATTTAAACGAGGACCTTACAGACACTTAATTCAGCCAGTTTCTGTATCAAGACTAGTAACTAGTAATGTACACCCCATGTACCCCATCTGTACGTGGGTGAGGACTACATTTTTAAAAATGGGGGGTGTCCACAGTGGGGCTCTAATGAAAAATAATACTTGAGGGACTTAGTGCCTCCACCCCCCCCATGCTACTGCCTGTGGTTTGTGGGTGGGGCTGAACAGGGAGAACTTAGTGTCCCCCCAGTGAGCTAATTAATAAACTTGGAGGCCTAATGTCCTCCTCCAGTCTTAACCCATGGGTGGCAGGAAAGGGCTCTTACATTGATGAATAGGGGGACTTACTGGATGTTGGGTTGAGGATCTACATAAATATACTGTGGGGGTAGACATGCCACTCCACTTCTAACAAATTTATATCCCCCATTGGTGACAACGGGTCCCCAAGCCCTTAGCCACCTCCCAGTAAAATAAAATGTATTATTATTATGTTATTATTTATATAGTGCCAACAACCAACAAATTCTGCAGTGCTTTACAGTGGGTGGACAAACAAACATGTAGTTGTAACCAGACAAGTTGGACACACAGGAACAGATGGATTGAGGGCCCTGCTCAATGAGCTTACATGCTAGAGGGAGTGTGGTAAAGTGACACAAAAGATAAGGATAGTATTAAACTAATGACAGTATCAGACTAATGACAGGAGCTATTTACAGTTTAATTGATACGTTTTTATGACTTTTTGAAGGAGTTGAGACTGGGTGAGCATCTAATGGAGGCAGGAAGTGAGTTCCACAGGAACAGTGTACCTAGGAGTTGAGACTGGGAGAAAACCTAGTGGAGGCAGGAAGTGAGTTCCACAGGAACAGTGTACATACTGCCTTCACCCTTATTATAGTGAAGGAGGCCCAAATAATCTAATACCTGTAAAAATACATGTTATACTTGGCACTTTTTGTGCACAAGTCTAGTATTCATTCACTAATGGGTGCAGTCCAGACGGTCAAACAAAAACAATATGCTTGTGTTGACACATCATTCTAATGTAGGATTATCTATAACAAATTTCTACCAAAACAGACAACTATGCTTATCCTGCTGTGTAATTTATTCCTATGTAATTATATATTAAATGTGCTGAAACAATTAGGATTGATTGGACATCCTTTGTTATTGTAGAATTCTGTGTATGCATTTGTGTATAAAGGAACCCGTGCCAATGCCTAAGTGGGCCTATCAGATAATATTATAGGATGAAATGGTGAAGCTGTAACATTGAATAGACATTTCAGACACCATTTTAAAAAGAAATCATTAAAACAATGCTTCAGAAAAAAAAAAAATATCGTTTAAAGAAAGTTAAATACTTGAGGTCGGAGATTTAAACAACCAAAAAAAGTGTATTCTACTACAAGCAAGAAGTGGCTGAGATTGTCTTCTAGTGAAAACAAAAAGTACCATATTAAAGGGCTACTTCAAGCACCATGACCACTTTAGTGGTTCCTGGGGAACTAATTCTATGCAAATGCACTAATTTGTTGGCTGAGAGCACCACCGGTGATTGAATGAATAGCAGTATTGACATCTGGGTTTTGCAGCTCTGCAGAAGCCGAATGTCATCTTTTAGTCATCATTCATTGCAGCAACATACACACAGGGTAAATAACATACCTAGAGGGTTACTCCAGGTACAATGCCAACTTCAGTGTTTTGAAGTGTTTATGCTACAAGGATCAGTGGCAGAACTAACATAAAGAAGGCCCTGGTGAAATGCTGTACATACTTAGATATTTTAAATTGCTGCCCCGATATGTAACTCCACCTACGGCAGCCTTTATTAGTATAATGTTAATTTGGTGCATTTTCCTTGTACAGTGATTGATTGGCTGAGTGCACCCAGCTCACACTCTCAGCCAAAATAAATAGATGCCAAGATCAGCACCCAGCGTTTGGCATGACAGGAGCCTCTTGCACCCAACAGGTCAGAGGTAAACCATTGCAAAATATTTGGCACCTTTACTGGGGAACTGTGCCAGGGTCGTCCTGGCATAATTATGCATTTAGCAGGCCATAGAGGGATTACAATCCCACAGGACCCTGGGCAGGATAAGAGTTTATAATCATCCCCTTAATTATATACATAAGATAGTGAATGGTGCCAAGCAAATCTATGGCTATGGAGCCCTTTTCTAAGCGCTGGGTCATAGAGAGCCGCATAAGGTTATCTTATGGTTAAACTGGCCAACAACTGGCTGCAGTGGAGTTACCCTTTCACTGTGCTGAAACAAAATCATTGTTGTGTTAATTATATTATTTAATCAAATATGCATAGGTGTACATGCAGCAAGAAAGACATACAGAAATATGAATTACAGCATTTGTGTATCAGATGTTGCATTGTTTCTGAGAGCCAAATTAATAGGTTACTCAGAAAAAAAATCATAAGGAGGATATGAAAATATTCCCTCTGTGCCATATTTGTGTGGGAGGCACAAACTCATAGTTGCTCTTCTCCATGTGTCATGATATAAAGATCTCCATATGTTTCTTTGGTTCGCAGTACTTTGAGGTTGAAGGACAAGCTTGCAACTCCCTTAGCTCTGTGTCACAGTAAAGTAGAGAGGAGCTCTCATCCACCTATATTGAATAAGTGACACAGATTGAAAATCATTCATAGTTATGGCAATATCATTATGTATAGAACTCTGCTATGTTGTGTCTCTAATGAATGAATAAATGCATTTCTTTTATAGATATGCATGCTACTGAAGTAAAAGTAAGCAATATGAAGAGGATTTAAAGAAAATCTAGAACTGCACTCTTAACAATTTTCATCCAATAGCCTCTGGCTACAATACTACAAGTCCTATTGATACTCATGCAAGTTTAGTGTTCTAAAAACATAATGGAGATTGAGTTTAATGTCCTCCAGTGCCATCTTTTATGCCTACACAACAGCTAACAGGAATAAAAATGTAAATTTTCGCTAAAATTAAGCTTATATTTATTGGTACCTCCAACAAATGCAATACATACATACACACAGACTGCTGAACACATTCACACAGACTGCTGAACACATTCACACAGACTGCGACTGCCCAGTGTGCCCATGGGGAAAGACGGCCCTGATGTCCTGATGCCCTCTGGATTATGTTCCTCCAACGCATGGCCATAACCGATATTTCAATCATGTGTTCATTATTTTGGCAGCAAAATGTAATGACACTGTATTGCAAATCAATCCTTATTAAGCACTGCGTAAGCATCCTAGAAAATGTGGTACAAGTAGATTGAATTCCATTGGCCATATCTCACATTCAGCACTTAAGGGACACTATAGTCACCAGAACAACTACAGCTTATTGTAATTGTTTGGGTGAGTGTAGTCAGTCCCTGTAGGCTTTTTGCTGTAAACACTGTCTTTTCAGAGAAAATGAAATGTTTAATTAAAGCCTAGGGACACCTTCAGTGGCCACTCCTCAGATGGCCACTGGGGGTTCTTCCTGGCCAGTTGTGCACCGTGTGCAGCACTGACATTCAGCATGGAGACACTGAACTTTCCTCATAGGGATGCATTGATTCAATGCATCGCCATGAGAAGATGCTGATTGGCCAGGGTGGTGTTTGGCACCGCCCTACTTCCTTGATGACTTTAGCCAATTCAATGCTTTCCCTGTGGAAGAAAGCATTGGATTGGCTGAAATCATACATTTTGATGATGTCAGCCAAAGAGGTGGATTGGGAGGGGGTCAGCGCCTGCAGACCCGTGAAGAGCTGCAAATAAGGTACATTTTAACCCTTTTTAAGTGGGCATGGTGGGGTTTTAACACTATAGGGTCAGGAATACATGTTTGCATTTATGACACTCTAGTTGTTCCTTAAATGTAGAGCAGAATACAGTCCCCCAACCTGGCTCATTTAATGCGTTTATCAGAAAATAAAATGGTCAAGTGCTTCACAATAAAAATTAACTAAAACTGATCCACCAAAGATATACATACACAAACACACACATATGTGTGTGTGCGTGTGTGTGTTTAGATCTCTTTGTCATACTGTGGTAGTAGGACACAACTTGATATTAAACTATACTTTTTGCAGATACTGTTAGTTCATGTGTAGCATATGTTGTCATTCATTTAAAAATGTTCTCCATGACACATTAAATAATTTTATAGTTTTCGTGACTGATGGACCTGCAATTAAGTCTCTAACTATTTGGTCTCTTTGGAAATGTTTGTTGCCTCATGTTGCCTTCAAAACGCAGACATCAAAGTGCTAATTGTCAGAATTATTTTGTAGCTGACACATACTGCTAATTGGCAAGCCAACTAATACAGCTCACCTTTACAGCTGTATTTGTAATTGAGTTACTTTGAATTAATGCTTATTTTTCATGTAGTGCATCAGTGACTGTGTCCATCCTTTATGGTAAAGTACACAGCATCCAGCCGAACCACCAGCAAATAGAGCTGTTTTTTTACTTTATGGGAATTGTTGATGGAGCAATAAAAGATATCTCTCCACAACTGCTAAATCTCATGGACTTTACTATAGATATGGTTTCAATTACATTTCCTATCAGAGGGCAAGAGATGTAAAAAAAAATAAAAAAAGCCAGAAAAATTTAATTTGTAAATATAACATTCAAGAAGTCATCATTTTTATTCAATTTAAATCTACTCCAGCTAAGCTTACACTTCTCTTTATATGGCTATTACATCTGGTGGACAAATTATACCTCTTCAAAGATATCAAAGGATGCTACAGATCATTACTGTCAATAAAATTGATTCATATTCTTTTGATTGATATTCTTTAAAGGACTACTATAGTGCAGGAAAACATACTAGTTTTCCTGGCTCTATAGGGTCTCTAGGTCCCCCCTACCCTCAGGGTCCCCCTCCCTCCAGGCTCTAGTGGGTGGAAGGGGTTAAATTTACCTCTCTTTCCAGCGCCGGGCGGGGGACTCTCCTCCTCCCCATTCTTGTCGTCATCGGCTGAATATGCATGCTCGGCATGAGCAGCGCACGCATTCAGCCAGTCCATAGGAAAGCATTCTCAAGGCTTTCCTATGGACGCTGGCGTCTTCTCACTGTGAAAATCACAGTGAGAAGCGCGGAAGCGCCTCTAGCGGCTGTCAATGAGACAGCCACTAGAGGCTGGATGAACCCTATTATAAACATAGCAGTTTCTCTGAAACTGCTATGTTTATAGAAGAAAGAGTTAGTTCAAGCTGGACCTGGCACCCTGACCACTTCATTAAGCTGATTTGATTAACCTCTTATCTCCCAGCAATGTGCGTACAAATGGTTGTGGTCATTTTGAAGTGTCCTTTTAAAATTACATTTAACCCATACATCCCCATCTATTCCTCATTTGCTACAGTCCTAGTTTTCACCATGCAGAAAAATGCACCTTTCTTCTATGTCACTCTGGAAAACCACAAAGGAATTTAAAGGCACACTTTAAACACCAGGAGTTATCTTACATGGCTGAGGTTCTGAGACACCAATTTGTCTGGCTTCTCATTTAAGACCTGTGACTAAGGTGGCCCTTCTGGCTGTGATGCCACTGCCAGCATAGCTGTTAAAGGGACACTAGTGGCACCCAGACCACTTTATTTAATTGTTGCAGTTATTGAGAAACTGCAATAATTACTATCCAGGGTTAACTCCAGCTCTAGTAGCAGTCTACCAGACAGCCACTAGTGGGACTTTCAGGTCATTAGGTGACTTTTGGCCGCCTAACTGACACTGGATGTCCTCACACTCTGCATGAGGACATCCAGCGTCACCTAGTGCATGTGCAGGCTGACGTCAGTGAAGGAGGTGCCAAGGCAAGGCAAGTGAAGGGGACACTTTAGGGAGCTATAGTGCTAGGAATACAATTTTCTATTCCTAGTCTATAGTTTCCCCTTTACTTTACTGAAGCGCTCTGCCTCGGCAAGGCCAGTGTCCATGGACACTCTGTAATGAATGAACAAATAAATTATACATTAAAGCTCTGAACATTTGCATAATTTAATTTTTTTAAGGGATCCCTTAACAGCATGTTTTAAAAGGACTTTCTCCTTAATCTCATATTTACCTGCTAGCTGTAAATCCCATGTCTCAAATAAATGTTATTTACGTAAAAAGATTTGGTCGTGTAAGTTTAAATAGTAATATAACTTGCAAAAATTGAGCATGCAAAAACATTTCATATGACATTAGTTACACAGAAAAATAAACCAACTGTACTTTGTGCGAGCCGCCCTGATGTAAAATTGATTTTAATCCCCTTCCTGTAAGAGACAGCGTTCAAATAATGATGATTTATGCACTGCGGCAAGTCGAAGATCTAGATTCTGAAGATCCATTTGTAGTTCAGCTACTTTCTTGTTCTACATTATTCGTATACACCATAGGTGGCCAGGAAAGGAAGATACCCAACTGTTACAGAACTAGAAACCCCCTAAGGCTGGCAAAGCATCATGGGAGTTTTAGTTCTGCATCAGCCATTTCTATTTCCACCATTCCTGACATATAGACCAATCCTTAAAAGGCAGATGTTGTAAATATATCTTCTGTGCTAGACTGATTTGCAACAGAACATTAGAATTAAAGGTAATTAAAGGTAATTACTGTCATGTAAATTTGCAGTTATTTTAATTATTACAACTATTTTTGAAAATGTTAAACATACTTACTTTTTGTTCTTTTTTTCATTCTATTTGTGGCACACTATGGGAGGCCAAGATGGTGTGGGATAGACTTAAGTACGTTTTGTTTATGTCAGTGTCTCACAATACAAGGGAGAAGTAAAGAAAAACACCCTCTTTTTACTGTACTAGCTCACAATGTTCTCCATAAGATACAATGCTGAGAGGATATTTAAAATGGCATACCATGTGGGTATAGGATCAGTCAGATAAAATATGTGTCATTGACCCTCTTAATGACAAACATGTTCAAAAACTTCTGTGCATACCTACAATGTTAAAGGCAAATTACTTACTATATGATACTTGTAAAATGTCTGTAAACTGGGATGAAAGAAGGTCAGAAGGATGTCTATTCTATATGACTGTATTTTTTGGCAGTGCTACCGAACCCATGTCAATTGGAGCCAAACTACAAAGCGACTCCTAATACCCTCATTAGATTGTCGACACATTTTAACACACGTCTGAACTGTTCAAGTCTTTTATTCTAAATTTCTTTAATAATGGTTATTTACAGATATATATATATATATATATATATATATATATATATATAGTTAATACAATGCTAAACAAAAATCTGCACACCAGTCAAGCCATAAGACTTGCTTTTCCCACAGAAATCCCAAATCAGCAGTGATGTTACAACCACAAAGGATTCTGGGTGGGCATATGCAAATTAGTTTAACAAAGAATCACATTTTTGCCTCATTCCATTTTAAACATGGATTCCTTTTAATTTGTGTTTGCAGTATACAACTGCTTGGAACACAATTTAGGATAAGATGCAAAACCAGTGAACCACTCATGGACAGCTGTTTCGTTGTTAATGCAACTCTTCAGCATGAGGTTGGTTACTGGTTTGCTAATTGAGGCTTGGTAGTGCTTGGGAAGCAAAATCTAAATAGGTTATGGTGGGGAAAAATTGTGATTGAAAACCCCTTCCACCTGAAGTATGTGGATAGTTAATACAATGCTAAACAAAAATCTGCACACCAGTCAAGCCATAAGACTTGCTTTTCCCACAGAAATCCCAAATCAGCAGTGATGTTACAACCGCAAAGGATTCTGGGTGGGCATATGCAAATTAGTTTAACAAAGAATCACATTTTTGCCTCATTCCATTTTAAACATGGATTCCTTTTAGTTTGTGTTTGCAGTATACAACTGCTTGGAACACAATTTAGGATAAGATGCAAAACCAGTGAACCACTCATGGACAGCTGTTTCATTGTTAATACAACTCTTCAGCATGAGGTTGGTTACTGGTTTGCTAATTGAGGCTTGGTAGTGCTTGGGAAGCAAAATCTAAATAGGTTATGGTGGGGAAAAATTGTGATTGAAAACCCCTTCCACCTGAAGTATGTGGATAGTTAATACAATGCTAAACAAAAATCTGCACACCAGTCAAGCCATAAGACTTGCTTTTCCCACAGAAATCCCAAATCAGCAGTGATGTTACAACCGCAAAGGATTCTGGGTGGGCATATGCAAATTAGTTTAACAAAGAATCACATTTTTGCCTCATTCCATTTTAAACATGGATTCCTTTTAATTTGTGTTTGCAGTATACAACTGCTTGGAACACAATTTAGGATAAGATGCAAAACCAGTGAACCACTCATGGACAGCTGTTTCGTTGTTAATGCAACTCTTCAGCATGAGGTTGGTTACTGGTTTGCTAATTGAGGCTTGGTAGTGCTTGGGAAGCAAAATCTAAATAGGTTATGGTGGGGAAAAATTGTGATTGAAAACCCCTTCCACCTGAAGTATGTGGATAGTTAATACAATGCTAAACAAAAATCTGCACACCAGTCAAGCCATAAGACTTGCTTTTCCCACAGAAATCCCAAATCAGCAGTGATGTTACAACCGCAAAGGATTCTGGGTGGGCATATGCAAATTAGTTTAACAAAGAATCACATTTTTGCCTCATTCCATTTTAAACATGGATTCCTTTTAATTTGTGTTTGCAGTATACAACTGCTTGGAACACAATTTAGGATAAGATGCAAAACCAGTGAACCACTCATGGACAGCTGTTTCGTTGTTAATGCAACTCTTCAGCATGAGGTTGGTTACTGGTTTGCTAATTGAGGCTTGGTAGTGCTTGGGAAGCAAAATCTAAATAGGTTATGGTGGGGAAAATTGTGATTGAAAACCCCTTCCACCTGAAGTATGTGGATAGTTAATACAATGCTAAACAAAAATCTGCACACCAGTCAAGCCATAAGACTTGCTTTTCCCACAGAAATCCCAAATCAGCAGTGATGTTACAACCGCAAAGGATTCTGGGTGGGCATATGCAAATTAGTTTAACAAAGAATCACATTTTTGCCTCATTCCATTTTAAACATGGATTCCTTTTAATTTGTGTTTGCAGTATACAACTGCTTGGAACACAATTTAGGATAAGATGCAAAACCAGTGAACCACTCATGGACAGCTGTTTCGTTGTTAATACACATACATACATACATACACACACAATTTGTTGGGGTTTTGCACTCCAGCTTTCCTCTTTGTTAGATGCCCGGTGCTCAGCTGCACAAAAATAAGTAAAGATCAAGATATGTGCTCATCTTGATAAAACATTCTCATATAGAATAACCAATTCATATAGAATAACCAATTAAAAAAACAATTCACTACCATACATACTTTAATTGGTTATTCTATATGAGAATGTTTTATCACGATGAGCATATATCTTGATCTTTACTTATTCTTTTCTGACAGCTACATGCATAGTAATGTGCACGGAGCTGTGTTCCGCTAGGCGAGCTGTTTATATGTCACCATGGTGATAGCTCTGCACACCCCGGATAGTATGACAACATAGGGGCAGGAGCTTTATTGCATGCATGCGCATGGGGAAGTGGTACACGCCAGCACACAGGTGATTGAAGTTGGGTAAGTGAACTCTCCTTATTTGTAGTCAGTTAGAATTGGTACATGCTTTTTATGTCCTGATGAAGGTTTACTGAAGTGAACTGAAACGTTGACTATGGATTAAAAGCAATTTTTATACAAGTCCTCGAGTGCTGGCTTTACTTGGAATATATATACACACATAAATATTTTTGGGAAAAAAAAGGGAAGAGGAGTCTGTGCTAAGTAACAAAAATATATGTAAGCTGCAACCCTAAAAGGGAATCCCTCAGAAACCCTTAAAAAATAACAGGAGAAAAAAGAAAGGGGGGAAGGGCTGCGCTATAAGTATATTACACTGAATAAACTATATAAAGTGATTTCTGGTTAAGATAAAACAGAGTCCATGCAGAAATAGACAATAAAACAAAGTCCATGCAGTAGTAGAGATCAAATAATAAAATGTCCAATAAAATGCATAAAATCATCTCACTGATATATGGACAGGGCGTGTATACAATCCTCAGGAGTGGATCCGTCTGGGTTGTAGGTAGTCCGTATATGTGAAGATAAAAGCACAACAAACTTCCAATGCTGTAGTTTTGTAACTTAAGGAGTAAGTAAAGTAAAAAATGGAGGAAAATACACCTACATTTGATGGAGCTTTGGACCAGCTCTTGGATGAAGGGCACTTAGCGGTCTAATCCCCGCTAGAGGATATACTGTGGCAGTAGATCTGTCCGTCCAACTGGGTTTCCGTAGTTGTCCGTAAAATATATAAAAACAATAAGTGTTCTCAATTGGAAAAGATAAAATGAAAGGAAATAAAAATAAAATATACTCACAATGATAGAGCAAAAAGTACTGCTCTATAGGTACAGCACTGGTGGAATAATCCCCACCTATGGATTGCTTGAACAGGATACAGTGGGATGCCAGGAAAAATAAATAAATAAATAAAAGAAAGTGTATATACAATAAAATTAAAATTGGTCCTATAACAAAAGGATACCAAATAAAACTTTTTATTGTTAAAATACACAATTTAAAACCATTTAACGCGTTTCACCTCTGGGGCTTTATCAAAAATGGCAAAAGAACAGTATACCTGGCATTGAACAGTATATATAGCAATGTACATTAGTTGAAATTGGCACCAAAAACAATTGGTCCAATAGCAAACAAGAATTGGCAAAAAAAATTTGGGCTTTTGCAAAATAGAATAAAACCTGTTGTGTATATATATAGAGCTTATCTAAGTCCTAGAGTATAAATATATAATAAAAACGAGGGGTAGTATTTAAGATATATTGTGTTGAACCGAATCACGTGATCGGAGCAAGGGGGTGTGGCAGATGTAATGGTGAGCGGCGAATGACGCGCGGTTCACTCAGTGAGGTGGTACAGCCCCCTGTTAGCATGTGACCTGCAACTGGGAGCAAGGCTCACAGGGAAATGTAGTTTTGCCGGTCACAATGCACACAGGTAGGGGCAGTGAGCGGCTGACTAAAAACTAATGTTAGCCAGTCGCTCACCTCCAGGTCTGCTATATGGGTGGTCAAAAGGACCAAAATAAATCCATCAGGCAAATATCTAACAATGCTTGTGGATAGAGAAAAATACTAAAAACAAAATTTTGTCTTTATATGTATATACAAATAACAACAGGGAGAAAGACAAATAGGGATAAAATAAATGCAGATGAAAATAAAAGCAGATAAAAGTAAAAACAAATTAAATAGTAGACTATATCATAAATTATTAGTAATAATGGAATGGAAAATGTGTTATTAAGTAAAAAGAATAATAAATAAAATATATTGAGAGTAATGTAAAATAAGTGCAAACTCATAGAAAATTATGTAAATCAAAGTCTGCATTTAAACCTTGTGGTGCAAGAGTCTGCAAATTATAAACCCATTCCATCTCTACTTTTCCTAAAATATTTTTGATATCACCTCCTCCTCCAGGGTAAGGTACATTTCTTTATTCCTATACACTTTAGTAGTTTAGGATCTTTATTGTGATTCAAAAAAATGTTTGGATACTGAATGGTTTATGTATCCATTTTTAATATTTCTACAATGTTCGCTTATTCTGGTTTTCAGGCACCTTGTGGTCATTCCAACATACTGGAAGCCACAAGGGCATTCAAGCAAATAAATAAAAATTTTCGTGTTGCAACTTATAAATTCCTTAATTTTATAACTTGTTTTAGTCCTGCTTGAGGTGAATTCAGTAATTTTAGGCGGTAGTGTAGAATCAGTAGTCTTGCACACAGTACATGTTTTGCATTTATAAAGCCTTTAGCTTGTGAAAAAAAGATACTGAATTAATATTTTGAAGTTTTTTTTAGTAAAATTTGTAGTTAAAATGGATTTAAAATTTGGAGCTCCTCTAAAAACTATATTTGGCTTACTTGGGATAATTTTATTAAGTTTGTCATCATGTTCCAAAATGTGCCAATGTTTTTTAATGATCTTTTTAATTTCTCTGCTTTTGTTGTTATAGTCAAAAGTAATAGGAAGTAATGTAGAATCATTGTTTGTTTTCGTTTTGTATTTTAGAAGTTCATCTCTATTTATAGTTTCTATCTAATTAATTTTTTCTTTTAAATCTGTTTCCAAATAATTTCTTTCCATAAATAAATTTTTTAGGATATCCGCTTGTTCTTTGAAGTTTTCAAGATCAGTGCAATTTCTGCGGAGTCTCAAAAATTGACATTTTGGGACGCTGTCAAGCCATGGTTTATAATGACAGCTAGTTTTGTCGATGGCTGTATTGACACAGACTTTTTTTAAAAAGGTTATAGTGTGTACTTTATCATCTTTAATAAAAATGTCAAGATCTAAAAAATTAATTTGTTCTCTACTAAAATCATGGGTTAAAATTATACCTCTATTATTGTTATTTAAAATATTAATAAAAGAAATAAGACTATGTTCGGGCCCATCCCAAATAAAAAAGAGGTCATCTATATATCTAAAATATGAGACCAGGTTCGCCCTTAGTTGGTCCCCATCGTATATTGCGGAAGATTCCCAATCTGACATGAATAGGTTAGCGTAACTAGGGGCGAACTTGGTACCCATAGCATTCCCCCTTTTTTGAAGATAAAAAGAGTCCAAAAACCAGAAATAGTTATTTTTTAAGATGATGTCTATACCTTCCAATATAAAATATATCTGTTTCTTAGAGAGCCTATTTTCGTTAGTTAAAATATTTTTGATAGCTTCACATCCGATATTGTGCGGTATAATTGTGTACAAGGACTGTGCATCACAAGTGACTAAAATAAAATTCGAATTCCATTTAAAATGATTTAAAAAGTTTAAAAGAGACATTGAATCTTGTTGGTATGATTTCATTTTTTTAACAGCAGGTTGGAGGAGAGTGTCTATGTATTGGGAAAGATTGCAAATGAGCGAACCTATACCTGACACTATTGGTCTGCCAGGGGGATTAATTTCATTTTTGTGTATTTTTGGAAGGAAATAAATAACCGGAATAATTGGAAATTTTTTACTCAAAAAATTAAACTCATGTTTGTTAAGAATGCAGAGAGATAAACCTTTATCTAAGAAGACAGATAGGGTATTTTTTATGGTCATAGTGGGATCTGATTTGAGTTTTTCGTATATGTCTATATCGTTAAGTTGTCTGTGCGCTTCTGCAATATACATAGTACTGGATAAAATAACCAGGTTTTATGACGATATCTTTATCGTCTTGTAGTTCTTTAAGAGTTTTTCTTTCTGCATTTGTTAGATTGTGTGGGTCATATTTATTAGTGTGTAATTTGTCTAAATCTCTCGTAACTAATTTCTCAAAAACTGTTAATGGAGCTGTCTTCATAAAAGCAGGATAACATTTAGGTTTTTCTTTAAATTGCGTATTTATAACAGGGGAAGGGGGAGAAGATAAAATTGGGCTAATTGTAGTCTTATCTTTTAAAATTGGATTTTCTTCTGTTTTTTCACTAAAATATCTTTTTAAATATATATACACACACCCTCCAAGAAAAAAGCTAGCACTCAAGGACTTCAACAAAAATGTAGGCATTCAATCCAAATGGTCAACGTTTCAGTTCACAACTGTGACAACTGTGAACTGAAACTTTGACCATTTGGATTAAATGCCTACATTTTTGTTGAAGTCCTTGAGTGCTAGCTTTTTTCTTGGAGGGTGTGTGTATGTGCAGCTGAGCACCGGGCCAAAACTGGAGTGCTGGAGAGCTGGAGTGCAAACCTCCCATCGAACTGTGTATATATAGATCTATATATATATATATCTATATATATATATAGATCTTGTGTATTGTATTATTTGGCCCCCAGCAGCACCCCCATTTATGCATGTTCAGGTGAGTGCAGCCAACCCCCTCTTGTTTCATATATATATATATATTTGGGAGTCTAGCCAACTCCTTGGTTTTGCACCCCTCCCTGTCACAGGTGCCTCATCCCAGGGCCCTATTTAGCCTTGTACTGCAGAGAGCCCCAGATGGATTTTTTCCCCCCAAGTAAGTGGGTTAATCTCATAAGGGCAGACATTAGGCTGTTAGTGTAGGACCTGCCAAAGATGGGGTACATTGATGTTGTGGCAGGCTTATGCAATGTATGATCATATAATGTAACTAAACCCCCATTATTTTTGCCTAGATTAGGTGTTTTTAAAAAAACAAATAAAATCTTTCAACATTGAAGTTGCTGTTTAGTGGATAGGTGAGTGCTCTGGATCTTGTGTATTATATATATACACACACACTACGACCATCACCATTTTTCTTGTCTATATACATCAAAAATACAGCACAGACTGTAAAATGTTCAATTTCTATTATCTCGTTACTTTGTATTATATAAATGCTATTATAATTGATGTCTGCCATAAAGGTACATAATGCTCTTGTTGCAAAAAATTACTAAATAAAGAATTAAAAAAAAAAACCTACTCTATGCCTTTTTAAAAAGACGTAACCTGCTTACCAGAGCGCATGTTATTCAGGGAATACAAGATGTGCGCATCTAACTCTCTCTGTTCTCCTGATATCTGCATAAGATATACTTTTTTTTTTTTAAATACACATCTTTAAAGGTACAAGAAGAATGATCTTATACAATGGCAGCTGATATTATGCTTCTCCAGTGAGATAAGAAAACTGTATCCCTCATAGTTTAACAGCAGTAAAATGCAACAATGTTGTATTATTATTGAGAAATTAACTAAATGATTTTTTAAAATTTATAGTGTGTAAAATAATACCGATTGCCATTAAACTATTCACTACAAGATTTTGTAAAAAAAAATAAGCTCTATATAGCTAGTGCATGTAAGTATATATCAGTCTTTTTGAGCATATATTGCATTAAATATATTTATATATTTTTTTTTCAATTATATGACCCACATGGAGCAGACGTGACATAGGCCATTGCAGCAAAACGTTGTCAACGTTTGTGCTTATGGTTCCTAATGTGTTGTGACTTCTATTTATGATTACACAATTTATTTTGGGGGGTTTGCCAGCCTCTGATTCATAGTACCAGCCTCAAGGACTGTCTTGCTGTTCGTAGCTTGACAAAAGCCTCATGGTGAGGTTGGGACATTGTGTGCTTACTTGTATACAAGAATCACTGCTATACTTTGAACTACTGTGTGCCCAGATATATTTGGATTTATGCTATTGGTGACAACCAAGAGGGCTGTCTTGTTACTGTTTAAATATGTCCCCGACCTACAGAGTGGGACCTATGGTATTGATTAAGAACTGGTCTCCTTAGTGTGAGCAGGGATATGATCTTGCTCACATCAAAATGTTATACTATCCAATGTTGTCCTAAAGCCAACTTTTGTTTGGATGGCATGGAACATCCTAATGTCCTTAAAGCAGAACTGTCACCATCTGGGGACATGACATAAAATCTGGAGACATCGCCCCTAGGGGTCCATTGGTACAGGCAAAGGTGATTTTTACTTACCTGAACCTCTCCCTCACTGGCACCGCTATCCTCTTCCTGCAATTCCTCTTCTGCACCTGGTGCTTCAGATTCTAGGAGCCAACATCACTGCTGTACTCTCGCACATGTGAGTAATCTAAGTTCTCTGCAGCAGTAACTAGCGATGCCCCCCCCCCACTGGATTTTTCAACTTGCCCACTCCCCACAGGCAATTTTCTCTCAGACTGTGACAGCTCAGTCCTAAGGGAAAGAAGGAGGGTGGGGCTGGGGCCGAATTTAGGTTGCCAGGAGGCCAGAGGGAGCATTATGAGGCTCCCTCCAAAATTCCCAGCAATGCGGGGCCGCTGTGCTCCGCCTGTCAGAGTAGCGGTGCCCGGGACCCAGACACTGTCCGGGCAGCGGTGCGAGGACCGGGACCCAGTATGCCTGATGATAAGTGGGAGTCTTTAGCGTGAGAGTGGATAGGTCAGGGTCTGGTGCAGGGTAACCGCACGCCCCCTGGTGTTGAGCACCAGCGTTTGTGCAGCCACATACCAGAACCCTGATTCAGCTTATGCGGATCCCAGGAACTAGGAGCTTGGACTTAAGCAGACCTCCCAGGAGCTGAATAGGGAGGCTCTGCAGTAGGAGTGTATTCAGTACTGAAGCAAGGCAAGACTAGAGATAGGCACCATACATGAAAACAAGACAAAACTAGGAGAACCCAGAACCGGAGCAGGACAGAAAGTAGAACCCAGAACATGTACACGACATGAGGAAAACAAGAACAGGGCAGGGCAGGACTGTACATGAACTGGGAATACAAGACAAAATAAAACAAGACAAGAGATACAAGGTAAAACAAGAGGAGACATAACTAAGCACTATATATGAAAAGTATGGGGATTTAGTTGCATTATATGATCATACATTGCATAAGCCTGCCACAACGCCAATGTACCCCATATTCAGCAGGTCCTACACTGCCTAATGTCCGCTAAAAGAACCATACTAAACCACAATAGCACTTTACCTGCAAGAAAGGGCAGAGACTTTAAACACTGCTGCAGGTCCAGACTGAAACAAAAGGAAAATGGAAAACAAACGGGTGTGGCAACATAAAACAAACATTTAAATGAATCCAAGAGACTGAGAAATCCAGGGATGGAATATAAGAATGAACCCAGAAACCCAGCATAAAGAAAACCAGACATAGAATAGAAAACCAGAAATCCAAGAAAAACTAAACAAGAATTGTAAAAAGAGTACTGGATACCAGAAGCCATTAGCAGAATGATCCGCAGCTAGGAACAGGATGTGAAACCACCTCAACATTCAGGCCCCTGCTCCTGCACTCGTGCTGTTGACCTCGATGGAAGGAAGAGGACGAACTTTGCCTCCCAGTGCTCATAGTCTCCCACAGCCTTCTGTGACAGGTAGGCTTCAGCCCATGACAGTGATTGTGTGTGTGTCAGTAAGCTTGTCTGTAGTGAGCATGTTTGTGTGTCAGTGAGCTTGTGTGTGTCAGTGAGCTTGTCTGTAGTGAGTACAGTGACTACAGACAAACTCACTGACACACATGCTCACTGTAGTGAGCATGTGTGTCAGTGAGTTTGTTTGTAGTGAACATGTGTGTCATTGAGCTTTTCTGTAGTGAGCATGTGAGCATTTTCTGTAGTGAGCATGTGTGTGTGTCAGTGAGTTTGTAGTGAGCATGTGTGTGTCAGTGACATTGTCTGTAGTGAGCATTTGTATGTATCAGTGAGCTTGTCTGTCATGAGCTTGTGTGTATTCCAGTGAATTTTGTCTGTAGTGAGCATGTGTGTGTCGGTGAGTTTGTCTGTAGTGAACATGTGTGTCATTGAGTTTGTCTGTAGTGAGCATGTGTATGTGTGTCAATGAGCTCGTGTGTGTGTCAGTGAGCCGGTCTGTAATGAGCTTGTGTCGTGAGTTTGTCTGTAATGATCATGTGTGTCAGTGAGCTTTTCTGTAGTGAGCATGTGTGTGTCAATGAGCTTATGTGTAAGCAAGCTTGTGTGTGTCAGTGAGCTTTTCTATAGTGAGCATGTGTATGTGTCAGTGAGTTTATAGTGACCATGTGCGTATCAGTGAGCTTTTCTGTAGTGCACTTTGGCTGTAGTGAGCATGTGTGTCAGTGAGCTTGTCTGTAGTAAGCATGTGTATGTGAGTCAGTGAGCTTGTCTGTTATGATCATGTGTGTGTTAGTGAGCTTTTCCGTAGTGAGCATGTGTGTGTGTCAGTGAGCTTCTCTATGTGTGTGTGTCAGAGAGCTTGTCTGTAGGGAGCATGTGTGTGACAGTAAACTTGTCTGTAGTGAACATGTGTGTGTCAGTGAGCTTGTCTGTAGTGAGCTTGTGTGTTTGATATTAAGCTTGTTTGTAGTAAGTTTGTCTTTGTATACCAATGAGTTTGTTTGTAGTAACCTTGTGGGAGTGCCAGAGTTTGGACTAAGTTTGTCTACCAGTAAGCTTGTCTGTGTTCTTCAGTGAGATTGTCTGTCAGTGAGCTTTTTTGTGTTTATCAGTGAGCTTTCATTTTTATGTTGATGAGCTTATGTGTATCAACAAGATTGTCTGTCCGTGAGACTGTGTATCAAAGAGAATGTGTTCTTGTGACAGAGAGATTGTCTGTGTCTGCATGTGAGTATTATTACGGTATAATTGCATATTAAAGCATACCAATAATATGTGTGTATATATATATATATACTTGGGGACTTTAACATCTCAATCAACAACCTCAGCTGCCCTGATGCCTCCCGTCTGTTCTCTGTAACCTCCTCCTTCGGCCTCACACAGTGGTCTACTTCAGCAACTCATACAGCAGGAAACACTCTTGACCTCACCTTAACTAATCTCTGTACAACCTCTAATCTCTACAATGTTCCATTTACTTTATCTGACCACCATCTGCTGACCTTTGACATCGGCATACCCCGTACCCAAATGTCACCACCCTCAACTCTCCAATCTCGCCAAACTCTCCTTTTACCCATCTCATATCTCACTTGCCCTAACTCGGCAACCTCACTCTACAATTCTACTTTCTCCTCTCAACTTGACATTATGGCACCTCCTACATTTAAATGCAGCAAGCATTCCCATTTACATCCCTGACACACCAAGCTGACCCGATATCTCAAAAAATGTTCCAGAACTGCTGAAAGGGACTGAGCATGTATGTAATTACAAAACCCCCACCCACCCCCCTCCGAAAAAATTCCTGCGGATGCTGATGTCCATATTATTTGGTATAGTTCCACAGCACAACAATTTTAACTCTTTTTTGATGTATACAGATTTCAAAGTAGAGAACCTGAAGTAGTTCAGCTGGACACTCTGTAATTCCTTTTTAAGCTGCCATTTTGCCAGCATTTTCTGACAATTTTGGCTGTGTATTTCATTTAAACATATCTATTGCTGAGAATTTTGTCAGTTTGATGTGTGTAATTGCAGAAAAACAAATACTATATAACAATGTAAATATATATATATATATATTTTTTTTTTTTATGGCCTAGATATACCACTGTGCTCTTTAAGTTTTTCAGGATACAGTTGATGTTGCAGGGCCAAATTAGGGCTATGTTGATTTAGGTTGTCAACAGTAGAATATTGAAGGGTTGTGTTGCTTTGTCATTGGGTAATTTGGGGAAGTTTAATAGCCAAACAAATTTCAATTCCTCCCACAGACAACCCAAGACATTTCATGTGGGCATATTAACATTTTAGATAATTCAAAAAAAGCAGTGTTAATAGTTAAAATGCATTTTGTGTTAGATTTTAGAGAGGAGAAAGAATGTAGTACTGGTAGTGTTGATAACATTAAAATAAATTTTAGTAACTTGAAACAGAATAAATGCTCACTTTGTAAAATGCCTCACTGAGCTACTTTGTTTTAGTTGCCCCTAATTAAATTGGGAACTATGCTGGTTAGTCTTCCTGTGTGTATCCATAGTCTCATATTACAGGATTGTGAATAGCAACATTACCAGTTTCTTAACATAGTAACACAGCTGAAAAGAAACATGCGTCCATCAATTTCAGCCTTTCTTACATCTATTTTTGACGTTAAAGGAACACTATAGGGTCGGGAACACAAACATGTATTCCTGGCCCTATAGTGCAAAACCCAACATTTAGGTGGCTTGTCCCCCCTTAGCCCCGTAAAAGTTAATAAAACGCCCCTTATTTTCAGTGCTGTGCTGGTCTGCTGGTGCTGGCCCTGCCCCCTTGGTGACATCATAAGAATTGCAGATTTTTAGCCAATTCAATGCTTTCCCATGGGGAAAGCATTGGATTGGCTAAAATCAGCAAGGGGGCATGGTCAAATGCCATTTGGCCAATAAGCACCTCCTCATAGAGATGCATTGAATCAATGCATCTCTATGAGGAAAATTCAGGGTCCCAGAACGTGGAGATGCTGAACGGCACACCTGCCTACTGTGCACCACTGAGCCAGGAAGCACCTCCAGTTGCCATCTGAGGAGTGGCCATTGGAGGTGTCCCTAGGGGCAATGTAAACACTGCCTTTTCTCTGAAAAGGCTGTGTTTGCATGAAAATACCTGCATATAATGATTATACTCACTAGAACAACTACATTAAGCTGTAGTTGTTCTAGGGACTATAGTGTCCCTTTAATCCAAAAGAAGGCATAGTTATAAGTCTCAAACATCTGGGGTGCTAAGGTTAGCTATCTTTAGGTCGCATAAAAGGCAATTTTGCAACAAACTAAGAAAAAAAGCCTTCTTGAACCCAGAATAGCAGTCAGATCTCTCCTTGGCTCAAAAAGCTATTAACCCACTAATTAAAAATTATATCCCTGAACATTGTGTTTTTGCAAGCATGTATCCAATTGTTGTTTATACATCTGTATAGACACTGATAAAACCACCTCTTCAAGCAGATAATCCCACATTCTTATTGTTCTTACATTAAATAACTCTTTCCTTTGCCTTACACTAATTCTCCTTTCTTCCAGTCTAAATGTGTGATCTTGTGTCCTATGTATAGTCCTGTTTATGGATAGATTTCCATAAAATGGTTTGACCAAGTGTTTCACCCACTAATATAATAAGTGCTGTCATCTTTGGATTGTGGATAAAAAAAAACAAAGGTGTATCTGCTCTATCTTTATGACTTTTATTCTCCAACATATTGTGTTTAAAGGTAAATATTTAAACTGTGGCACTATTTTCAGTTTATTTCAGTTTTTTATGTGCAATCTGGAATCACTCTAAAAGTATATTTACTGAATATATATGTAAAATTAATTTTTTGCTTTTTAAAAACATTCATTTTGCCAAGAATTCCTTTAAGTTTGTGGTGATATTGTAGTGATAATTTTCCTACAGTTCTGCACATAGTACATTGTGCATCTGCTTTTTCAAAGGACTTATTCCATTGTGTAAAATACCATAATACCAGGCCACAGTAATGTTTCACATACTGTACATAGGTTTCTTCTCTAGTTTTTTATGGCCTCCATTTCCTATTCCTATTCCTATTTCCTACCTATGGCCTCCATTTCTCATGTTCCACACTGTTGTGGAGCAGTTTAACAAAATGTAGAGCACACATAGCCTGCCCCTATTACAGCTAAACAGATACATACAACATATGCATTAGCAAGTGCAAATAAGTGAGTAAGAAGAGAGTACTCTACCATTACCACTCAAGGTTTGGAAAATCTCCAGAGAGAGTATTTGACTCATTTCACCATAACCAGTCAAATGGACTGAGATGATTATGGTTCTTAGTGTGCTCATTTAATTCTGTATGGCAATAGGTGGTAATTGTAAAAAGCTGGGCTGATAAATTATCTAAAATAAGATATGGATCCAACAGACTGCCCTCACCTATAATTGCTAGGGAGCACACACAAAAACAAAAACCCACAAGTGTAGTATTTTAAAGCATAGCACATGGTAGAAAACCAGCTCAAGTCAATCCCAATAGACATTTCCAAAATACCCCACATACCGAGAACCACCAAAGTAAACCTTGATGGCAACACTTGACCAGGAACAGTTTATGAGGTTGGAGTTTTCAGGTACATTATTCAAATCTTGATTGATATGGTGATGGAGAGTACATATTTGCATATGTGATTATTTCTAAATTATGCATATGCACGTTTCTTCCTCAAGACTTAATTAAGACTGAGAGAGTACAAACCTTGCTTTTTTGCTAAAAAAATAAATTAAAAAATAAATTCCAGAGTACATGTCTTTGAGAGTGAATAAGTGTATAACTCTGAAAAGGTAACTACAGGTAATGGGGAAGGAATAAGCAAGACAACCTCACTATGTCAAAAGCAGGTGCCAATAGAATAATGAGTAAGTATTTTATATTTGTCATACATTGTATGTACGACACGTAGTATAGATTTTACACTAGTGAAAAGGCCTGGAAGAGCTGTAGGCATGGATGTTTCAATCCCACACAGACTATAATATTGAAGAACGATCCAGCCTAATAATATATAAAATTTTACTTTTATTTAGAGTATTAAAATATACATCGTACATGTAAACAATTAGAGTGGCATTCAAAATAATATTATACAAAAATAAGTTTTGGAGTAAAGTTTTCAGAACAGCCAAATAGGCTACCTTGGTCCTCATAACCATAAAAATAATTTGTAAAGATTTTATTAGTCTCTATATATAACAGAATTGTATAGAGATAGGTACATAAGGAGATATACTAATACAGGCAGGGGGAAGAATGAGTCATTGGTTACCTCAGTGGTAAACAATAAATAGAAATAAAATAAAAAAATAAGTCAAAATGAAGTAAACAATTATAAATCAATAAATAATAAATAGTAAATTAATGTAATAATGGTAGTAAAGGATTACTAGTCTGTGCCTTCGATACCACTCCCCTTTTTCCTTTAGTAACTAGACGCTAATTTTTCTGAACAACTAAATAAAATAAAATATTAAGAAATAATAGAAATAACGGTGATCAAATACTATTTAAAGGGTAAGTGGGTGAATATTACAAGAAAGATCTCTGTGTGTTTAGATTATATCATAGTCAGCTATGTAACTATGTAATAGTATTATCGTCAACAAAAACAGTGTATCAGACTTGAATCTCGGTACTAATATAACCCAACTATCTTAACACCGATCACACACAGAGACAAATAAGTCCCAACGCGCATTTTGCCACAACAGGGCTCTTCAATCCCACACAGACATTGTGTAAAAGAACCAGGGCCACTACAAGGATGCAGAATGAGTTCCAACATCAAGATTTCAACATTGGAAAAGTGATTTATTGCCTCCATTTCCAGAACCAGCCAATACAATACATCAAAACTGAGGTATTAAACTAACTATGGCATGGTAAGTGGGTTTAATATGAGCAACCAATAAAATCCCAATACAGATGATTTGCTCTAATGAAATCAAGGCCTTTTTTCTGGTGAAAATATATTTGTGAAATTATTTTGACAAAAAAAAATGTTTTTAATTTTTTTATGTCTTATAGTTTGTGAACTATATTTTCATGATGCTCAGTCTGGCTAATTATCATAGATGATGAAGTTCTCAAACATCTAGATCAGGGGTTCTCAGGGATTACCTGGGTATGTCTCAGCTGTTTAGACTCTGAGGTGTTTTTTTTTTCTAAACACCTTAGACACACCCAGGTAATCCCTAAACCCTGGACTGGTAGGGGGTCCTGAGGACTAACGTTGATAACCCCTGATCTAGATTCTCAAGGTCAGCATAGTGTTTGGTGAAAAATAGAATCCATTTAAACAAAATTAGGTGACAATAATGGATTGAGCCACTAAAATTTGGTCTTATTCTTACTTTTTTTCAGCTGTATAAACAATTGTGAAACAAAAATTTATTCTGATCTAGAACTACAAAAGTTTCTACATATCTCAAACTCAACCACCATAGTTATAAGTCTCAAACATCTGGGGTGCTAAGGTTAGCTATCATTAGGTTGCATAAAAAAACAGACACTCCCGAGACAAAATTAATTAGTAGTGATTCAAAGCAGACATGAAAACCTATGGTCATGCAGAGTGGAATATATTTTTACATTACCATTGGTTAAAAAAAAAGAAGAGGAATAGTTATATGACTATTATACTGCATTAAAAAAATGAACATATGTGAATGCTAAAATAATTCATGGAATTTAGTACAGTTAAGGGGGACGCAAGTTTGAAACATCCAACAGTGTGTAATAAAGCCCAGCATGGCAAACTCAGTAAACCATAAATTCCCACCCACAGATAGTCTGTTTTAATATTTAATAACTCATCATAACTGTAGAAGAAGTATTTTACAAACTCATACTAGTGAGACAGCTACTTGCTAACAATTCATTAAATGGCTGGTGGGCAAAAAGTGACAAATGTCCTTGGTACATTCAGTAATAGAAGCCGCAAGCCCATTATTAAAGATGTTTTTTTATTTTTTTTATTTAAATATATTCCAAATAATATCACTTCACTATGATATCAAAAGTGCCCACTAAAAGGCACAGATAAGAAAGTTCATGTAAATTAATTAACATTTCTCATCATTCAATAAGGACGTATATGTAGATGTATTCTGATGATATGCATTGTGAGTATATATATCAAAGCACTATCACTTTAATTGTTTAGTTTTGACACTGCATTTTTTTGAATTGTTTATAATATTAATTTTGCATTAAAATGGCTTTACAACAGATTAATTAAATACAGTTTAGTTCATTTAGCACTATGTCTCCCACATTGGAATTATTGTTGGACCCACCGATACTGGGTTACTGTGAAGTAGTGATGGGCTTAATACAATATGGCCTTATGGTGGAACCAACTTCATATTTTTGTTTGTTAAGATAGGTTATTTTAAGTAGACTTGTACAATTTTAAAACTGTATTTTTGTGTACCTTAATTTGCATTTCAGATATATTTTGCAATGGCTTCCTCACATTTTAAACCTTACTGGTTTTAAAAGTATGCTTTGATATTTGTTCTGATACAATGAATTGTTCTTGGACACCAGGATTTAAGATAAAATATATTTTTTTTCCATGAGGAAAAAAATTAAAAGGGAAATTAAAAAAATTCAATTAAATTAAAACGGGTAAACAGTGGTGTAATTATGATATCCTAAACATCTACCCTCCTATTAATGATGAGCAAAAAGTGTCTCTCTAAGGCCTTCTTGGGTCATTAATCCCATTAAACCCATGGGCCTTAAACTAAATCTTTAGTGATCATGAGGGGGATATTAGAGAAGGGTACTGTAAAGCAGGTCTTATCCATCCTCCTATAGCAAAGCTCTAAATAAGACACACCCACATTCTACAAGAGTGAGTTGGACTATGGTTCCACCAGAACTAGCAGTAATAGTAAAATAATAAGGTTGTCCAGCACTCCTTCATGCAGTGTTCCTTTATTTGTGCCTATAAACAGACAACGTTTCTGCCTCTTTCAAACATCATTATCAAATCTGATTGAACAGACTGAAACATTATCTGTTTTGGGACACCAATTAAATTAATACTGCATGAAGGAGTGCTAGTCCATCGGGTTATTATCCATCCTCTTATGGCTGAGTACAGTGTAAGCTTTCTGCACTACTAACTTAAAATAAAATGAATTAGAACTGGATACTCCTGATAAGGTGTGGATTTGTACACTTATCATTATTGTACTTGGTAGCTAAGCTAATACATTTCCTATGTCTTTTCCTCTGCTGCTCTAAATTTATGTCACTCTTATACAAAATAAACACCTCTGTCTCCCACCTTGTTTTTCATTTACGATTATGTCTCTTCCTTAGTAAATGGACCTCTGGTCAACCCTAAAGGGACACTATAAGCACAACTTTACCTTAATGGTGTGGTTTTGGTGTATAGATAGTGATACCATATCCACCATGTTTTCTGGGACACAGATCATTTATACAAATTGATGGACAACATGCAGAAAGTGCAGTATGTAGAAGTCAAATGGTGCAGGTAGTATATCAGGTGATAAATCAGTCAGGAATCATGCAGCATATAGCATGTCCATAAAACAGCGAATCATTTTTTTGTGCTGCCAAACAACATGATGATATTATTTGTCCCAGAAAACATGGTGGATATGGCAACCCTATCTATAGATCATTTCCCTGAAGTCTCACTGCTCAATTATCTGCCATTTAGGAGTTAATTCACTTTGTATAAGCAACCATAGCAATCATGTAACTCACGCAGTCTTTATGAAAAATAGTTCTGAAAGCAAAGTATGTTTACTTTAGAAGTTTGAAATTCCTGTTCTGTTTATTGAATGTTAATCACATAGCTCATGTAGGCTCTAACAGGCTATTAAAAAAGCAGGGACACCAAACAAGCTCTTGCCCTCCTATCAAATTTACAGGTACCCCCTTCAGGCAATCTCTGTAGTCTGGACATTGAGGCACTCTACTCCTCCATCCCACATTATAATGGTATTCAGCATATTGGTCATTTCCTGGAACAGAGGGGAGAAAAATACACCAGAATACACATTCTGTCTTGAACTCCTCGAGGTGATACTTACACACAATTACTTCATGTTTAAAAATAAGTTCTACCACCAGGTGAGAGGTACAGCGATGGGGACAGCTTGTGCCCCATCGTATGCTAACCTCCACCTGGGTTGGTGGGAGGAAAACCTTGTACACTTAGAAATCATTTCCAAGTACCTTCCTCTCATTTTCTTGTGGCATCGGTATATAGACAACGTCTTCATTGTGTGGTGTGGGGCAACCTTGAGGAGTTCAATGACTTTGTAAAAATCCTCAACATTAATGATGAGAACTTGAGGTTTATTTGAACAAGTCTCAAGTTTTTGGATTTGACAATTTCCATCACATACCAAAACACTATACACACTACTCTGTACGAAAAAACATCAGCATCTAATAATCTCCTCAGATGGGAAAGTTTCCACCCAAAACCCTTGAGGCAGGGTATCCCTACAGGTCAATACCGCAGGGTTAGACAAAACTGTAGCACCATCGAGGAGATCAATATCAAAGCAAAGTACCTTACAGACCAGTTTAGGGAGAAAGGATACCCTAATAAATGCTTGAAACGCATCTATAAGAGGGCTCTGGAGTCTGACCGTAATGTACTGATAAATGAGACTGTAACCAATGTGGCATCAAAAGACTCTAAGGGGATCATTAGACTGATAGCCACCTATGATGCGGGATGGGGGAGTGTGAAAGAATCACTCCAGCACTTCTGGCCATTACTCACAAGCAATGAGCACTTAAAAGAGGTACTCACCCCTAACGTGACTATTACAGCACGTATGGGTAAAAACCTTTGAGACCTTTTGGCCCCAAGTCATCTACAACAGAGACAATCTTCTTCCACAACATGGCTTCATAACCCTCTAACTGGTACCTTCGGATGTGGAAGGTGTGTTGTATGTAAATAGATCAAGAGGGACTCTAAAAATGTGAAGGATAGTAAAGGAATATTAGTTCTCCAAAAAACACAGTAGACAGTTCCATTTTGAGACATCTTAGGGAATGTCACGGAGGCGATTTGAAAGGTTTACGTTTTTGTGGCTTGGAATTGGTGACGAAAAGTGTAAGGCATTTTTAAGGCAACAAGAGTGCTTTTGGATATACAGATTGAATACACTCAGCCCAAAAGGACTTAATGAAGGATTTCCCTTGCCCCCCTTTCTTTAATTAACTCCTCCCCTATAATTTTGATCTTTTCCATTTGTACATAATAACGTGTTTAATCTATTTAAACTAGATCAATTGGTAAAGTATTGACTTAAATGTAAAGGCATTTCTTGTAGTATATGTTATAAGATCTCTGGGCAATGTAATGTAACTATTCACAAGGCCATTACCTATCAATAAACTTATTGACCTTATCATAAGGGTATTCCTGCTTTGTGATATTGGATTGATATATCCATCTATAAGGCAGTACCTGTATTGATATGTGTAGGTCTGGCTGTAGTTCCTATCTATTAAGTTGTTACTCAACTATCTAAGAACAGAATATCTATAAGTAGGGTACGGTTATGTGTACAAATGGTATTATTTGATTTTTGAGCCACATATCATCTAACTGATTTGCTCGCTCCCTAAATATCTGGGATTTGTGGACTCATCTCCAGATCCACTATAATGTGTGTACTTACCGCTATTGAACTTTTACTGCTTTATTAATTTACAGCAGTACTCAGGATCTTATATAATAACCTATATTGTACTTTACACTATAATATTATGATATTTCTTTGGAGCCTTGTATCCGCATGTATTGTTAGTCATCCAAATCCGTAGATGCTTTCAATCTTAATGGGGAAATGGTATGCTTTGCTCCTGGTTGGGGTGCTACTCTAATATAACACCAGCTCAGGCTCTATGCTGTCTGTATTTATCCCAGATACTTAACACTTGAGTTACATTCAAGGGACATTCTTTACCTTCACCTCTCACACTCTGATTAGTGATTTCTCTATTGATAAGGTAGGGGCGGGGTAATTACTATCGCTCCCTACCCTTTTTCCTTATTTCAATTGAATTATAGAAATTATATATGGCTGGAATTTATTTCAAATAGCCCCATCTTTGAGTCAATGCTGTTACCTGCCTCCCTTTCTTATACCTACTCTGGATTTACCTTTATAGTGGATATTTAATTATCCTGTGAATATATTGACCTGTTTCCTTTTGTTGCAAAATTGCTCTACTAGCCATGTTCTCATATATACTTCAAAGATATTCAATTTATAACATTGTAACTTCGAATAGCTACTGGAGCGACGGCTTTATACCTGGGTGGACTCATATCAGTTATATATAGGACAGGTCAGGCAGGCTTAATAGATTTCTCCTTTTTAATAATTTTTTTCTTGTCACACTTTTTTCTTATCACTATTTTTTTGCGTCACGTTTTATGTGTGGCTATCCGTCTAATGCTTATTTACTGAATAAAGATTAAAGTACTTGTAATTTTTTTATTTATAGTGAGTTGTTAACTCTTCGAGTGGGTAGTTTCTTGTGTTTTTGAGAGTTGATATCCCAGGTGATTTTAGCACTTGAGTTTCACTCTTGAAAAACTGCTCTAGTTATTCTATTGACTTCTATGTCAGGGTTGTCCTGTCCCTTTAGTCTTGTTATTTTTGTTCAAATTCTAAATTAAACAGACTGTGCACTAAAGGAAGTTTTAACTTTAAATCTATCTGTGTTGATCTACATGCTGCAGAGGTGTTTGTATGGCTGCATAAACAGAAACAAAAGTGATTTAAGTCCTAAAATGGCAGATAATTGTGAGATTGTAGGGACATGATCTCATTAAGCTAAAGTTGTTTTGTTGCTTAGTGTTCCTTTAATGTATACAATGAACTTTTAAAGAAAGCAGCACTTACAAGATGGACATGACACTCAAATCCTCATGTGTGCAATTCATATCATATCCACCTCATGATTTAACATAGTGACTGGTAAAGCCAAAGCTTTATCTCCTGCCTCTTCAAAATATGTCCATGCAGCGATTTTCTTTTCATTATCACTACTCCACGTCTCGCATCTGCTCTATATTGAAGTGTAGATGGGGTTGGTTTAGGAGAGATGCAGAGGAGTATTTGTGCCTACATCAATGACTTGACTTCCCAATTCAACATGCATTACTAACACACCCACTGTAGCAGTTAGACTCCTTCACATGCTAATTACATGGTCACAAAAGTTGGGCAATATGAGATTTTCTTTTAATTCACTAAAGTAAGAATTCAAGGAGAATTCAAAGTGAATTTCATATTTAAGGGCAAAACAGTTGATCTGGAAAAATGTTCTAAGTCAACTATGCTTTCAGGCTGTCTACTCTGGCCTTAAATATGAAATTATCTTTGTATTTGCATTTAATTCTCACTTTAGTGAATAACCCTGTAGATAAAAAAAAAAAAAAAACAGGATTGCAAGACAGAGATCTTAAAGGTCCCAAACCAAGACTGCATGTCAAGATCCAGAATACTTGGGAGGTGTGTGTTTTTATTGGTTTGTAGTATTTTCTACCTATGTGGTGCTGCCATTATAGCTAATTGTCTGCATCAGGCCCATTAGATTGCAAATCTAGCATTGTACCTCGTTATTGATGCAATCTACTTTATAGAGGTTTTTTTAATATCGCAAAAATTTTGATTATGTCATTGAGTTTATCATTCTGTCCATCTTTTGAGATCACACAAACAAAAATCTACCACCAATCACAGGAGAGCTTTGTTGCTAAGCAGATACTGCTTCAAATAATAATGGCATTTCACTTTCACTTTGCTTAGCTGACACTGAACATACTTTATCCACTGACATAACACTATTCTAAATACACAGCAAAACAGTAGCATTCGCCTATTATTACTTTAATATTTCAATTGCTGCTTCTTTGCTGTGCTCTGTTAATACGTGGAAGGATTCTTGAAGATTACCTTGACATTGCCATTTATTGGGGAGGAATGATCTAAGAGATGGGCGAGTGAAACAGCATAATTGTAGATTTATCATTATTAGTTGCAGTTAGTGCTGTCCTTGGCATATTATCTAAACATACTACAAATTGCCTTATGACCGAATCAAGAAACAAACAGAACAAGGTATGAACGAGCAATTTTGTTTGTCGCATGATTTGGAGTTCCATCCTTGGAAATAAAATATAAAGGTTATGGATGGGGAAAAAACATGATTGATGGCTAGGGGACAGCCAATAAATGTTGATTTTATTCACAGATCAAGCGACCAATAGAGGTGGAAAAACGAGCAGTAAAATAAAATCTATATTTTACCAGGAAAGGTTAAAGGATCTTAACATGTATAGCTTGGAAGAAAGACAAGACGGGGGATATGATAAAAACATTTAAATACATAAAGGGAATTAACACATTAAAGGACGCAGGGCTGGATTAACATAGGGACCGATGGAGCTGCAGCTCCAGGCCCATGGAATAGGGTCATTGCTAAAAAAACAAAAAACAAACAAACAAATGTTACTACTCTTCACATGTGGATGTAGGAAGCAAAACTTGTGTGGACTGGCTGACAATGAAATTAGTTAATGTAAAGCTGACTTTGCGTACTATTCAAATGCTCTTGCTGCTCTAGTCTCTAACTCTGTGGCATGTTCCCTTTCTTCTACACTCACTTCAAATGCTCTTGCTGCTCTAGTCTCTAACTCTGTGGCATGTTCCCTTTCTTCGACACTCACTACAGTAGCTTCTGCCTGCTAGTAAGAAGGTAAGTAGAGGAGTTGACAAGTGAGTGCTAGGGGACAGTCCTTAGAAAGCATGGAGCGAGCGCATCATTAGATGCATTTATGCAAAGCTCAGGGTACTCTCTGCATAGTGTGCCCTTAGATGGTCAGCCTGCACGATTGGTAGGCAGCCTGGCATACATTCACACCAGGTTGACCTTCTAATTCCTTGTGAAGATTTTTTTTTTACATGATTGGCCATTTGGGCGGTTCTGGTTACTTGATTCCCTTCAGTAGCCCACCCTTTTATTATCATTATTATTGCCATTTATATAGCGCCAACATTATTATTTTTACAGAGAGGGTAATGGTCGCATGGAATAGCCATCCAGCTGAAGTGGTGGTAGAGCTTAACACAGTGAGGGAATTTAAGCATTCATAGGATATGCATAAGGCTATCCTAACTATAAGATAAGGCCAAGGACTAATTAAAGTATTTAGAACATTGGGGAGACTGGATGGTCCAATTAGTTCTTATCTGCTATCACATTCTATGTTTCTATATTTATATATTGAATAGGTATATAAGATATATATATATATATATATATATATTTTACTGCTTTTTTATCTCTGTTTTTACTATTTTTCACTTGATCTGTAAACTAAATGGCACAAAAATGTGACTATCCATGAACTGCAAAATATATTCATATTTTATTTTATATTTTATGCATTTTGTGCATTATCCCACCATTTTGGTTTGTAAGAATAGAGAACAGAATAGAAAAAAAATATTGTTCATGATCATGACATTGATAGCCAAGCTACTAGTCCATCATTTACTGGTCAAAACTAGACTTGTGCACGGCTGAAAAATTTCAGCCGAATCAGGGGATACAAAATAAGAAAAAAAAAACATTGTGAAAGCAGTATTTAGTCCATTCCACAGATCAGTTTGGTAGAATTTCAGTACCACAAAAATGTGGGCAGTAAATTCAGGCAGTCCCAGAAAAAGCAGGAAACAGTGCCTGGCCTAGTAGCTACACAATAAAGGGAATGTTTGCAGTGCCAATTTTGGGTTACCAAAATTCAATTATTATTATATCTGAATTTAAAAAAAAATAAGAGAAATTTGTTTAGAATTAATAATTCTAAGCTTTTTCCTTTTGCTATCTTGTAAATGGAGAGCAAGAGCCATTTTAAGTTAGAAAAAAGGGTATTTACCCCAAAATAAAAGGAAATAGTCAATGGGCAATGGACCACAAATGGACCAAAGCATATAAAGGCAGACTTGGAGATGGAGGAGAAGTTGCAGAAGGCAAGTGCACACTTGGGCACCTGCCTTCATTCTCCAAATATTCCTCTTCTAATTCCTCTGGCTCATCATACTCATAGCTGAGTAGCTCATGGGGCAGATGAAAAAGTTCCATATCTGCAGTGGTGAGGAAAACAGAATCACTGGTTTCATCACTGCCACCACCTCCAGCCATTGGGAACACTAATTTTAATTCCACTGTAAATCTGATGATCCCCAAAGTAGGCTACACTACGCTCTAACTTAATATCGTTCTACAAACACTTAACAAAACAAAATACAATTATTTTAAAGCTGTAAAGTCACAAGCCTCACACTAGGATGAATAAAGTAGGCTATCTACCACATAAGGTATGTGTAAAGGCCAATGTTGCAGTAACAATTTCTTTGTTTTTATTTACTGAACACTCCCCTCCCCCCCCCCTTTAATAAATATATTCTTTCTAAAAATAGATAATAAATAAAAATCTTTAAAATCTGTAAACTGGTATTCTAATATCACACACTGGCAATCTCCTATCTCCCACTAAAAGTTTTATTAACTGTCACTGACTCCTAGCTAGGTTGATATATACAGAAGTACCTTAAATCTAGTCCCATAATATGATCAGTGACACAATAGCACTCTCCTATCTCCCACTCAAAGTTGTTTCAAGTGCCACTGGCAGTAGCTAGCTAGGAAGACACAGCATTACGCCCACCCTAGTCTCACACTAGAATCAATGACCCAGGCTATCTCCCATGCCTACAAGGGCACATCAAGGGTAAACACATTGTACTGCTGCTAGTCTACCTCCCTTAATGGCTGCAGTCAAAGAATCCTGCTTGCAAATATAGATTGTTTTACTGCTTCTTTTTTTTTCGCTTCTAATGATGAATTGTCACTTGCTTTGTGAATAAAATGAACATTTACTGGCTGCCCCATAACTATAAATAATCGTTTTTGTTTCCTACCTCTTGATTGGACAGGAGGTACAGCCCGTATGATTCGTTAAACATCTTGTCCATCATGACAAACTAAGCTGCTTATTTGCCTGCACCAAAAAACAAAACAAAACACTTTTCCATTCTATTCCCCTTTTTTACAAGTGCCAGAAATGGCAGTCCATATTGAATGTTGAGACTAAGCATACTCGATCTGCAGGTCCGGATTTACCATAAGGCCACTGAGGCCATAGCCTCAGGACAGCAAGCAGGATCAGCTGTCATCTCATTATGCATACCCCTCTTCTTTCAGTTTGGTGCGTATCGATTTGACCAGCAAAATATCAATCAGCATGGTCCCAGAACTGCCTGATATAAATACCCCTTTTGACAGAGGCCCTCCCTGTGGTGCAATGGCAAGAGTGATCTCAGGAGCAGTAGTTATGGCTGCCCTCTCCCAGTGCCCACTGATGCATTCTTCCTGCGTGGGGCTCTGTATGGGGAGGAACGGCAGAGTAGTGAAATGACATAAAATTCCCCCCCCCTTTGCTCACACACAGGAAGCATGCAGGCAGAGAGAACTAAATAAATAACACAATAGATTACCTGAGTTACCCTTTTGGATAAGTGTAGCAAAAAACACAAAATAAAAATAAAAAAGATGCTCCGAATGTCAATGGAAAAGTGGATATAGTCCAAAATGTTCTCTTTTGGTCAGGTGGTTTTACTTCTTGTAGTACTTGGATGATTCAGAGGTACATGTGGAAAGACAGAAAGAGATGAACCAATAGTGTAGTATTTTCCAAGTATTGGTAACATGCACAGCAGGACAGTGGGAATTGTACTCTCATAAGCAAATAAGCCTGTAACCAGCTCCATTTATAGTCGCTTGCAGTGGTATATAATCCCTACTTATGGATATATTCAATTCAGAGGTGATTATTCATATTCAAATGTTGGTGCGCTGTTGTACATAAGAGAAAAGAAAAAGTACAATTGTGTAGTACTGTGTAACTTTTATTATAGTCATGGGAACTACTGATAAATCACAACAAACTGAAGACAAAATATGAGGTACCAAGAAGGCGCATCACGAGATCAGCGCAGATGTGGCATCCTCAAATGAAATTTTTTTTTTATATATATATGAGAGAGTTGAGAAAAATGGGGGCAGCAAGAAGGGTTAATTAGGCCCTATCGTTCTGTGATACTCATGCTCAACTGACATCCTGTTTATGACTAGCCTTTCATTGAATTTGTTTTTATTTTATATGATTTGGGTAATAAGCATCAGATATCGTTAGGTCATGTGGATCCAGCTCATTATGCCAAATAACAAGTGGTCTCACAGTGTGAATTCGATTGAATGATCTTTTATTGGATTCTGTTTGCATCTTTTTTTTTATGAACTTTTTATGATACTAATAGCTCAGTTCAAAAGTAGAATACTGATATGAGATAAATATTCCATTATGATTACTGTTTTGGTAACGTGACCCCATTATATATGTTTAACTGTTCATGTCCCAAGGGCAATTATGTTCTCATGATAGTAGAAATCACCTGTCAACTAACACTAGACTACTAGTAGCTGGTTCCCTCAAACCTTGGCTTTCATCACCAAAGGAAGACTACTGGTAACTTTTTGTGCCCCAAAAATATATTCTTGCACAGTTTTCATTACTAAAAGGTTCCAATTTGTATACTAAAGCAATCATGCAAATATTTTTAGAGTGGAAGAATTACATTTTTTTTTCTATGTATTTTCACTGATGCAAATTATATTGCAAGTTATGGAGTTCAATCCACCTTCCATTCATCTTCTATGAGACCATAGTAATTACAGCAACTCATAGAGTTTATGAACCTTTGGAGATCCTGAATGAATAGGTATAGTACACTGTGCTGTATGTTTTTATGCACCGAATGGCTTATTTTTAACTATTATCTAACAAAAGTGAACAGATATTTGTATAAATTTTATAAAAATCATAGTCAGTTTCTTCAAACCATGCATGAGGATGTCTTATGGTCTGGTGTGATAAAAGTCAAACTTATAGACCGCAGTTCTAAAATATTTTTGTTCAGCCCAACGTTAACAAATGTATATAAACAAAATTCAAAAAGCTTCACCTCACCAGTGCACAAGCTCATAACACTCACATACAAGATGAGATAAAAATGTGTGCAATGTGATGTTCAAACCACTTAACTTATAAAAAAAAAGTGCATATTAATAAAATGCAAACAATACCTATTAAAGTGAACTATACCAATAGTACCAATAGTGCTAATGCAATAATATGTAAATAATACTTTACAAAAAAACAGTGTAAAATGCAAAGTGCAACAATGCACTTACTTCAATATATATCCACATATAATGGGTTAGGCAGGTAGATAGCTTAAATTTAGTATCACATGTAAAAAAGAAAATAGTGTAATATTGCCAATTCACATGAAGTCATAAATAAAGGAAGGAAAGGCACTCAGTATCAGAGCAGTACAGCCTGCTGTAACTATATTTGCTAATAATATGCCAAGAAGTGTGGTAAAGGTACTCTGGAGTACCCTCTCACTTGCCTGCTATTTGAGGGTTCCAGCGATGCTTCGATCGTACCAAGGAGTGGAGGCTATTAGCAGCATGCGTCCATGTGCGATGATGCGTTTCGCCAGTATAATCGGCTAACAAATTCATTGGTTAATGTTGTTCTGCACTTGCCTATTGAGTTCTTGATAAAGCATCTTAATGTCTTGTTGACCATGTATAGAGCCAAGCATTCCAGTATCCATGTGTGTGGCATTGTATAATTTTCTTGTAGTCAACCCAAGCATTTTGTGTGACTGCTTTATCTACTAGCAGCTGGTATTTTGGGCCTCTGGTGTTGTTTCCAATCCCCTTCTTAGTACTGCTCATGTATTGACTCCTATGCCTATCGATCTTGGAGGCCATGATGCCTGATAGGACTTTCCATGTTGTCGGGAGCCAGGTGATTAGTTGATAAACAGTGTTGTTCCCTTGTGAGGGGCCTTCATGACCATTTTTTTTCTGACTTGTGTAAGCCAGTCAGGCTGGGAGTTGTTGCTAGTAGCTAGTTAATTTGTGTTGCTAGGTTCCCTCAGTGTATATTAAATTCTTTATGTTCTAGATGTCGATCAAATCAGGTCCTGGTGCTGACCAACTATTAATGTGGGCTACATGTTGCTGGATATCTCTGACTGTGATGGTAACTTGCCCCTGTCCTTAGAGTATGCTGTGGTGTGCTTTCAGGTATAGTAGCCAATGGATGTGCTGTTACGTGATGCTTCTTTCTCCCAGATGGTTCTCCAGACCTTTTCAGTCTCAGCTGTGGATTGGACGTGGGTACATTTGTTGCTGCCCTGCTGTGCAAAAACCTTGGTGTACCTGCTTAATATGGTTGCTATTGTTGTGAGCCTTTACTTAGATGTTTCCAGAGCATCTGGTATGGACATATACTTGCATTTCACCAGTTGCCAGGATCTATCCTTGATCTTTTTGACTTTGTGATGTTAATCCATCTTACTAACCTCCTTAAGTGTTTTATATTTGGCTTCACCTGGGGATGAGAGTGGCTTATACACACTCTTTCAAGTAGTCCATTACGGCGTGAGAACCAGGACCTACTGGACTGCTACTTTAAAAGTAGATCCATAAAGATGTGATACGTGAAACGTATGTGGGAACTATGGATAAAAGCATTTATGTGGGTACCCTGTGCCTGTCCTCTTTCCAGCCCTCCCCCACATGGAACCTTGTAAATTATTTAGAGCAGTTATTCATTTAACAGTTCCTATACAATGTTCTTATTCATATTTCTGATAATTGATCATAGTGCAAGTTCTATCACATCACTGAATAACAAATGCTCTACTGAAATGATATTCTGCATGGTGTTTTATTTTAACACACTGAGACTTGAAATCAATTTTTAAGGTGACCTTTGTTTTATATTGGATTTTATGCAAGTAAATATAATTTTACATAATATTATCAAGGTTATTTGCTAAACCATGTCGTGTCAGGAATTCATGAATTTACAGTCACCCTGTCACAGTCACTTTAATACACATGCAGCCACCTTCATACACACCACCTGTCAGGGGGTACTTACATACTCAGACACAGAGAGGCACAGACACACAGAGACAACAATATGCATTCCAGAAACCATCATGGATACATATATATACAGCTATACACCCACAGACACACAAAGATACTCAAGGATACTCATTTCCAGACACACACTCTCAAGAACATATGTAGTTACTTAATGCCAGATGCATGGGAAACAATGCACACTAGAAGACACGTACTGTAAATGTGTGCCTGTATCTGTCAGTGTGTGTGTGTGTGTGATAGTGTGTCTCTGTACATGATTGTGTTTATGAATATGTGTGTGCATGTAAAGAGGTATCAGCACTTACGGAGTTTAAAAGTTCCAATCTTTATTTATTCATATTAAAAATCACGATCAACGTTTCAGTCCTCTGTATGGGACTTTCCTCAGGATCAATACAATTGAACATTCAACAAAACAAACATATATAGGCAGATATATTAACGAAATTGGCTTACCCCCAGGTGAAGTGCATCTCAGATCGGCGTTCTAAGTGACCAGTGCGCATGCGCGGTGAAGCTCCGCCCCCACGTGACGTTGCAGCATGCCGTCATCGCGCCCGTTGCTATGGCGACGCGACACACACGGCGCCACTATGGAGATAGGATATATATAATAAGGTTGTAGTCATAGCCCTCACGGTCTTTCTAAAAAAAAAAAATTTTATTGCATCAAGTTAACAAAACAATCAAAGTTTCAGTCCATATACTGGACTTTCTTTAGGATCCTGAGTTGTATGTATGTGTGTGCATGTATCTGTGTATGTATAAGAGTCAAGAGTAAGCATGGCCGCACAATGAGAGCAAAATGGTATGGGAAGTGTCATGTTAATGCATGTATATAAACATATACTATATATACTATATATATATATATATATGTATATTTATGTATGTGTATTATTATGTGTGTATATATATATATATATATATGGAACGGCAGAGTCTGTAGTTGTGGGAGGGGTTTATCCGGCCTATAAATTCACAGGCCTCCCCTTCCTCTGGGCTGAGACTTCCTGGTTTAGTACAGAACCATCTACTTCCGGTTCAAAGGTCATCAACACAAAGTACCTGAACTCCAAACAAACAAGCTGGTCTTGGCCTAGTGAGGCCTATGCAAGTTTTCATTTTACCTCATTTGAGTAAAGAAACAAAAAAAAAAAACAGCCCCTCTCGCAGCTTATGGGGCACTGCCACATCCGGCCCAGCCGCGGTTTTTCCTGTGGCTGTTTGCGTGTTTGTTTTTTTCAACAAAACTGTAAGTTTGTTCGTTTTGGTCCGCGTTGGGCCATGCTATCACTGACATTCCACACGTATTCAGCCCACATTTGACCTTTCACTAACTAGGGTGGCATTAGCATTTCAGTCCTCGGATATTTCGAATTTCACTACTAACGCAAATACATACGCAAATAAATGTATGTATTATATATATATATATATATATATATATATATATATATATAAATATATATTACATTTACCATTTCACAAGCTAGACGTTTAATAAATGTATGTCTTATACATTCTGTCTCCTCCTACTTTAGCGTATGGCCATCACGGCCTCAAACCAATTCAGCACTATTGCATATTAGTGGTCTACACCTCATTTCTGTTGTAAATTCTGTTTTATACCCTCCGTTCAACTGGCTCAGTAAGTATGTATTGTATAATTTTTAACATGTATTTTCTCTACAACCTATATCTGATCTACCAATCACCCCCATTACTTTTTCTCGGCCTCATATACATAGTCCTCAGTGGACAACATACTATGTTCCTATTTCAGCCCTTTATTGGGCTTTTCATTTGCATAACATCCATTTACAGGTGTTGCATACTACCCTACCCTACCACACTACACAATATTGATAAACTAATCATACCTTACCTTTCACTAGGTCATCCTCCTGGGGAAACTGTATTCTTCATCACGTACGTTGTCCCTACCCCATGTCAAACACTCTGGTTCAGCAGTATCTATTAGGCGGGATCATCATCGCCTACATAGGACACAGCCTAAATATACTCACATGGTTGCAAACAGTTGAGTGTCATCAATTCTATCCAGATCTTGATTCATGAAATACCTTTAAACACGGTCCTTACTTGACCTTCACTACATTCGCTTCACAAGGCCCTCTATGGGCAACCTGATACAACACAATTTTGGCCCCTCATTTGGGTTTGAAATCAGTATACCTTCCTGCTTCACAAGGGTTATATATGTCTTATCTTACTTTGTTCAGTGATATGCTAGGCCTACACCAGCCCAACCTATATGGCCCTCCTCATCTGATAAGTTTTATCCTTACTCCATATATTAAGCCACCTCGGTCTAGCATGGTATTGACACCTACATCTAGACACATATATAATGATAATAATAATAATCTATCATGTTGGTTATTTGTATCATTATTCTTTGATCACAGCCTCAGATGGCCCTCCATTATGTACAACATTGCCACCCTGGTATTCATGACAATTCTCCCTACCACTATATATGGGCCAGGTGAAACAACAAAGGCATCATTCTTGGCCTCTACACAACTCTTACCTTGATATGTTTATTTCACATTTGTTCATTCCATACATCCGTACCCCTCATACAGCCCTATTTTTTCCATCCTGCAGCTCAGGACTTACATTGGGCACCTTTGGCCTTTCGCTACGATACCTCTACACGTGGCCCTCACTAGGCCTTCACTCCATAAGGTTACATACGACCCTCTTCGGGCAAACAAGTACGATCCAATTTCTGCCCTCCATTTGAGCATTTACATACAACATTTTCCTGCTTTCGAGGGGAAAACTACAACCCTTTCATATCACATTCTACTATTCCACAGTGCCTCGGTAGGCCCACACAAGAACCCCTCATTATGCAATTATAGGTATTCAGACCTCTTTGATCTGTCTATTTTACTTAAATTAGTATATCCAACACCTTAAAGTGAGGCATTTACTAGATGTCATAATTCGCTACACGCTAGTAAGCTAGAGATGTTTTGGTGTTTAATTACTTAGGCTATTACTTCAGGTTCTTCTAGTAGAAGGACGCACAGTGGGAACTCATACCTAGATTCAGTTCAATCAGGTATCTCTTTTCCTTACTCATTTTGTTTGGCCTAAGTATGTACTTATACTTACGTTCCCTTATTTTTCTAGGTTCCTACCATCCTTACTTATCAACCTATTGTTGACGTATTAATTCTTAACCACAACACAGGTACATTATCTCAATTAGCACTTGCATCACCCTGGACATATTTCCATTGTGTCTTTAGTTTCCTCTTTATTCATTTTCAAGCTCAACCTCACTAGTTGGGCAAGGTACGTATGTTCCAACATACTTTCTATCAATCCATTACGTTTCTATTCCCCTACATTTCTTAGGGATAGATCAACTGGATGCAAAGGGTTTGGTGTGGACCATTTTCTAGCATATTCATAATTCAGTCCTGTGATGCCAACACCCATCCACATGCGGAGGTATTCACCCATCGGCCCAACTCATAGCTAGAGCCTTGCTCCAACCTCTACAGGTTATTAGATAGGGCATCACCTGCCACGGCCACTCATTTGAATCTCTTACTTGTCACTGAGAGGCCAACATTTGAGCCACTTCTTTCGGTAGCCTCAGTCCCTCGGTCAAAATCACAGCTATAGCCTCTCTGAGCCACTTGGCATTTAGCAAGGCCTTACCTTGACCTTGTAAAGCTAATTTCTTCGTCATACGGGACTTAGCGAGCTGCCATCTCATCGAGATGTCCATTACATTTACTCATTGTTTATTCATCATAGTATGTCTCTCAACACAGAATAAGAAGAGGTTATTTAATTCCCAAGTACCCGACCAGATTCTCCACCCCAGCTAGTCCATTGTACTCTGGTTAAGTACCAGGATACCACTAACACAGTTCCTAATTGCTGCCTAACTCATGCATAAAAAACATTCCCAGCAACAATACTGAAGCCGAGATGTACAGACCTATAATTATCAACTCTGAGCTCCCCAACCGGGTATCTGCACCCGTCCAAATATCACAGACAACATGGCAGAGATGCATGCTATGAATAATAATAATTATTATTTTATTATTTATATAGCACCAGCAAATTAATTATGTTCTATGATAGCCTGGAGAATTAGAGTCTCCTAACTCAGGAGTTCCTAACCCTCACTGGATACTCCACTATGTACCCCTTACTTTCATCCACTAAGGCTAACATCACAAGTTACAGTCCAGCACACATTCCCTCTGCTCACGTTATTTCAACCGCACATTTAATTCTTCCGTCATTAGGAAGTACATATTGGTATGCAAAGACATCAATTTGGTCTCCTCGTAGATTGTCTGACTTCACTAATTCATTCCAAAGTAGTTCCCTGCAACATGCCACAGTGGACGTCTCTGTGGCATTTGCACGGTATTAAATTTTAAGGGAATTTTATTTGCCACCCATGTCATGTCTGGGATCTATAGCAACCCTAAACTATTCAATGTATTTGTGGTAACCCTCTCATTGCTGCTGCTATTGACTGTCTGTGACTGCTATACAACAATACATTATCATGACACATTTCTGACTGTTGAGGAGCCTATTGCTATACGCTAGAGCAGGCTTCCCCAAACTCTGGCTCTCCAGCTGTTGCTGAACTACAACTCCCATTATTCTATGAATGGGGAAGCCTGCTCTAGAGCATTCACAAGCCCATGGCCCCGTTTCATCTTGGGTATTCTGCTACCCCAAGATATACCATAGCCTATACCTGTAACATTACTAGGAGTACATCTTGACCGATTGTCAATACAGCCTTGCCCCTCGCAGACAGTTTCCAGCGTATCAGGGAAGACGGAGTCATTCATCGGCAAAGGTTCATTCCCCCACTGACCAACGATTCCCCTGTTCTTTTAGACTGGGTTTGCAGCCATTATAAAGGACAACTGGTTCTGTGACACATGGCCCACAGAGACATGAAGCCTACTCTTTTAGTAACAATCCACTCTCGTTGTAGTATACTCCATCGTGGCCACTGCATAAGCCTGGGGGTCTCTATGGGGGAGGAAGTCTGTCAATTACTACTCAAACACAGCAGTATGCAAAGTTATTTGGCTAGCAGCAACACAGCAAATTTACCATGTCTGCATACACATACCCAGGGCCAGATTAAGAGCCCAGTGGGCTTGGTGCTGACAATTATGATGGGCCTAATTACAAAATATTTTCGACCAAAAACACTAAAACAGTCTTACCAGAAGCGTCATGCATCTGATTGAGATCGTGCTGGAGGGAAACTCATAGGATGCAGCTATGAGAAAACACATACCTTATGCTAATCGTATGCTTTCATCTTTCAAGTAAATCCATACCCACTAACAGCAGTGTCCAGTAAAGCAGGAAGTCTATGGATGGTGTAAAAGGGTGGGCCACTGACACAAATCACATAACCAGGACTGCCGCAAGGGGCGAACATACCCAAAAACAAAAAGTGGGCATGTGTCCCCCCCATGTCTCCTAGTCCCTTAGTGTATGTGTCCCCATGTCTCCCAGTGTTCCCATAGGACACTAGGAGACTTGAGAGATATTGGGACACTGGGAGACACGGGACACTGAGATACTAGGGAACACTGGGAGATCTGGGAACACTGAGAAACTTGGGGACACTGGGAGACATGGGGATACTGGGTGACTTTAAGACATGAGACAACACTGCGAGACATGGGGCACTGAGACACTGTGATACATAGGGCACACTGTGATATATATATAGGGGACACTGGAGACTTGATAAAGACTTGGGTATGGGTCAAATCGTTGTGGTGTGCAATAAACCTGCTTAAATCTATCACAGTAAGTGATTTTTTCTTCTATACTAGTTGACACTGAGACACTTGGGGGCACTGTGAGACATGGGGACACTGGGAAACTAGGGGACTCTGGGAGACTAGGGGGGCACTGAGACACTAAGGACACTGAGACACTACGGACACTGAGAGACATGGGACACTAACACACTGTGATATAGGGGACACTGTGATACATAGTGGACACTGGGGACTTGATAAAGACCTGGGTACAGGTCTAAAGAGTGCAGTGTCCAATAAACTTGCTTAAATCTATCACAGTGAGTGCCTGAGATTTTCTAGTTTTTTTTATGCCAGGAGATACTGGGAGACATAGGGATACTGGGAGACATTGGGACACTGAGACACTGGGAGACTAGGAAACACTAAGACACTAGGGACAATGGCACACTACGGACACTGAGAGACACCAGGGACACTGGGATACATGAGGACACTGAGATACTAGGGACACTGGCTGGGAGACATGGGGACACTGAGATACTCGGGACACTGGCTGGGAGACACACGGACATGAGTGCCCCATGACTCCCAGGTCTCAAAGTCCCCCAGTGTCCCCATGTCTCCTTGTGTCCCCCAGTGTCCCCTAGTGTTTGTAACCCCATGTCTCCCAGTGTCCCTTAGAGTCTGTGTCCCCAGACTCTGGGACACTGTGAGACATGGGGACACTTAGACACTAGGGGACACTGGGAGAGACATGGCAACACTGAGATACATGGGACACTGAGAGACTAGGGGACTATTGGAGACTAGGGGACTCTGGGAGACTAGGGACACAGACACTAGGGACACTGGGATACATGGGGACACTGAGAGACACCAGGGACATTGGGAGACATGGAGACACTAGGGACACAGGCTGTGAGACATGGGGACACATAGAGACTAGGGGCCACTGGGAGACATGGAGCCACTGTGTCCCTAGTGTCTCAGTGTCCCCACGTCTCCTAGTGTCCCCATGTCTCACAGTTTCCTCTAGTGTCTCAGTGTCCCCAGGTCTCCAAGTGCCCCCTAGTGTTTCAGTATCACCAAGTTTCCCTATGTCTCCCAGTGTCCCCAAGTCTTGCACCATCCCCATATCTCACAGTTTCCCCTAGTGTCTGTGCCACCAGGTCTCCCACTGCGCCCTAGTGTCTCAGTGTTCCCAAGTGTCCCTATGTCTCCCAGTGCCCCCTAGTGTCTGTGTCCCCATGTCTTCCTGCAGCCTTTCCAACCATCCCTCACTTTCCTGAGCTTTTGGCTGTCTCTGCAGGCTCAGAGCTGCTGTCTGGACTCTCTGTGCGGAGCTGCTCCCCCGTGGGTCAGTAAGTAGAGAGAGGAAGGGAGGGAGATGCAGTAACTTCTTATCCCTGCTTCTCTCCACACACACACAGTGACCCCTACTGGCTGGCGCTAGTATTGCAGAATAATCTCTGTTTATACTGAGGCTGACATATGTATTGCCGGTATACTTCTGGGAAATACCTGGCAACCCTAAGAAATACCTGAGAAATACCTGGCAACCCTAAGAGTAGTGTGCAAAAAAATAAACAAAAAAATCAATGGACCTATTACGTGGGCTTGGGCCTGGAGCTGCATCTCCATCAGCCCCTTTGTTAATCGGACCCTGCACATACCAGCCTGTCACAGCATAGCAGCTGAAGCCTTGTCTCAATCCCATTTCAGGTATTTCTCCAAACATTCCACGGCTGCTTAGCCACATACTAAAACTCCTACATTTCAGGATCTCTCTGCTTATACCAACCATTTATATACCAGAACTCTGGCCATTTTAATAAGTTCTCTTTCGAATATCGAATTGTCAGTCCGTACTCTATTGATACCATGGTGACATTCACATCCTTTTGCCACCGCAACCTTAAATTAGCAAACAGACACTTAAACTTATCTCATACCCACCTGCAGACATATAAATACCTACATACTATCAAAAATAAATGGTGCCAGGTCAACATACTAGACCAATTGTCAGACACTCACAGGACAGTACAGGCATACGCTCTCTTTTAAGGTTACATGGTAACCACTCACTACATCTAATTCATCCTGTACGTCAGGACACAATTAATAAAACTCTGATACAACCCTTGAACATATTCAGGTCGTTCTTTTAGAATAAACACTGCTTCTGCAACCTTTAGTAAACATCCCAGCGCACATCGTAAACTTTGACATTGGAATCGTCTGCGTATACCAGATATCCCTCAAACGGAGAGGGAACTGAGACAGGCATTTAAAGTACTGGTTATGTAAGTCAACACATACTAAGGATTAAGCTGTTATCTTTTTGCCCTCTTTTACATGCCTACCCGAATGTCGGTTTCGGGCAAACCACAACCAACTTATACCACTACTATAACTCAGCTTATTGTCCCCGACTACAAATGGAAAGGTGGAGCCTGTAGTTGTGAGAGGGTTTTATCTTGCCTATAAATTCGCATGCCTCCCATTCCTCTCGGCTGAGAATTCCTGACTCAGCCCACCCACTGCACCCTTTATTAAGCATTCACTTAGTGGGCCTACCTGAACGTCGGTTTTGGCACACCAAAACTGACTTATACCACTACTATAACTCGGCTTATTGTCCCTGACTACAAATATAGCTAATCTCCTGCATTACACAAGGTAGGACCCTTGAAGAATTTGGGGAGATATATAGACTTCATGCAGCACAATCCCTTGCTTTAAGTCACAATATATATATATATATATATATATATATATATATACATACATATACACACACACACACATATATATATGTGTGTGTATGTGTGTGTATATATTGCTTTCAGTCACAATATATATAGTGACTGAAAGCAAGGGATTGTGTTGCATGAAGTCTATATATCTCCCCAAATTCTTCAAGGGTCCTACCTTGTGTAATGCAGAAGATTAGCCCCAGTTAATGTGTTATATTAAAAAGGAAGAGTAGGGAGAGTAGAGTGGGCCAGTGCTCCACTTCACATTTTGGAAATTGCCAGGAGACTGCAGGTGAGGAGTCCAGTTCTAGAGTTCCAAAACTCTGGTTTACTTCAGATGCAAAATATAACTGAGTGTAGATGCTGTTAAATACTCCCCTGCCAAGAATAAGATCAGATTTTTGTTTTGTTTCCTGTGAGGTGTTAGGAAGCTGCTAAGAGAATCTAAAACGTTAATATTTCTGCTGGGGAAATGGCCAAGCCATCAAACTCAGTCAGTTTATTATTTTGTTAAGTTAGTGCTCAGAAGTGCAAGGATTTTGTTTTGATTCATGTTGTACCTGCTGTACCTTGTTGAATTTTGAAGCAACAATAAAAAGACCAAGCCAATTTACTTTATCCATTGTGTGAAGTGTCTGTGTATTTTGAAAAGACTGTGTGTACAACCCTGATCCCAGGATAAGGTACCAAGGGAAGAAGTACTTTTGTCACTATATATATAGCCAAAATGCCAGAGTATTGCAGTTTGTAATGATACTTTTTTTAATTGGACTAACATATTTAAAAGGGGTGGAACAGGGGGTGGCGCTAAACACCACCCTGGTAAATTAGCATCTCCCGACATTGATTCATTGCTTCTCTATGAGGAAAGTTCTGCGACTCCATGCAGAGGAAACACCTCTAATGGCCTTCTGAGGAGTTGCCACTAGATGTGTTCCTAGGCTATAATGTAAACACTGCCTTTTCTCACCCTGCAGGGACTGACTTTATTCATCAGAACAACTACATTAAGCTGTAGTTATTCTTGTGAGTATAGTGTTCCTTTAAATATTAAGAAACTTTATTTCCAACACTGTTTTCTTATATGTAACTTCATTATTTAATTATTTAATTGTCTTTGATTTTTTTAAAGTATATCAGCTTATAAAAATATAAATCAAGAATAAAGATAAACACCTTTTGTATTTGTGTACAAACTCAAAAGTATTTAAATACATCCTTAATCCACAGTAGCGTATACATAGGTCAGCAGTGTAAGAAGGCCTTAAGGCCGAAACGCGTCTGCTGCTTCTTTGCTTGAATTTGGATTATTCTCCTAGATTACTTATTTGTGGTGAGCGGAGTTTTATTGACTTTATACATTATTATTTTATTGTTTTTAGTAGTGCTTTAATTGGTGTTCAAATTAGTTTTTTGCATTTTTCACACACAAACAAATATTAACACTAACTTTGGCCAGTGTTTGTGACCAAGTGGCTGCTAAAAATGACTGGACATACCCCATTTGCAATACGTTGGGTTGTCTTCTATTGCAAATGGTATGCCATCATAAGGGTAATTCTCATTCCTGGGCTACCATACGGTCTCAAAGGCAACGTAACCAATCTAGCGAATTTCAATGCAAAAAAAACCCTGAAAAATGTGACATGCTATATTTGACCCTGTAACTTCCCAAAACACAATAAAACCTGTAAATAGGGGGTGCTGTTTTACACGTGAGACATCACTGAATACAAATATCTGTATTTTATTGCAGTAAAAGCAAACAGTATTCTGACATTCACAGTTAAAATGTCATGTAGAACTAAAAAAATTTAAGAAATTCTTATTTTCTCCCATTTTTTTTTTTATATTTTATTCATATTAAATTATTCTCTGAATAAAAATGATATATAATAAGCGTGGGTGCACATAATATGAAAGAGGTGAATTATGCCTGAACAGACATATAGCGCAAATTCCAGATTTTGTTTACGTTTTGTTTTGATCACAACGTGAACATTTGGCTAATTCCTTAAGGGGTTAAAGGCACACTATAGTCACCAAAACAACGAAAGCTTAATGTAGCAGTTTTGGTGTATAGAGCATTCCCCTGCAGTCTCACTGCACAATTCTCCAATACACACATTGACACAAACAAACCCACAAACCCACACACACCTGACCCCTACACACATTGAAACAAACACAGACACACATACAGTGACCCATATACACACAGACTGATCCATAAACAAACACAAACAAAGATACACTGACACACAAATATTGTTCACTGACACACACAAGCTACAGATTCTCTCTCTGCACAGACACATTACTTATTTACATTACCTGATGCTGCCTTGTGGCTTCCTGGGCCTAGGTCTGCAGGTATGGAGCTAGATTCTGGGATATCACTAGGTCTCCCCGCATGTCAGCCGCCGGGCTATCCCAGGAAAATTAAGAGGAAATACAAACTTTTACATTGGATACAGTCCCAGTCAGATCCAGCTTCAGTGGCCCACTGTGAAATTGCCGAATTTCCCTGTGGGCCAGTTCGGTCCTAACTGGATACATATGTAGATAATATTCTGTTCCAAAATTATTTTGCATGTGATATGTGTAGAAGCATAGGGGAGCTAAAATATTTAATTCCAATAGTAAATATACCTTGATAGACCTAAATACTTGTAAATCTCTCACCATTGCTTCGTCCCTTAAATATAACATACTGTATGAATATGATCAAGATAGCTATACCTAATTAAGCTATAGATAGCTATATCTATATCTAAGAATGACATTCTTTGGAAGGAATATTTATCTGAATGTATGTCAAAGGGCTTTAGCAGACATTACATTACAGATCCTTTCTAACCATTAATATGCAGAGATCCAGCATGGTCTGGCAAAAGTTAAATTATAAAATTATAGACTTCAGACAGCTGTTAAGGGTAGTTCCTGCGGCTGAATCAATACTATCCTTTCTTCGATGCGAACATTATTTGCTGACATGAGCAATCCTCTGTGCACATACACATACACAGCATTCCCCAGTGACATCGGAACAATTAAACATAACTGGAGGTTTTGTCATGGTAACTTGCTTGCATTGTTTTCTGCCTATAAAAATTACAAGAAATGCACTGTTATGTTTTATAAACCACAACAACAAAAATATTTAACAAAAACAAAAATCTTTGAAATTGAAGGTCAGGAATGAACCTATAAAAATACAAAATTGATACAAATGAGAACTATAAAAGAAGCAGTGTAACTGAAATCATTAATATTGAGCTGTTAATGAAAGAGACCGCATCTGAGGATCTAGAAAAATATTCACAGATGCTGCTTTTTAATACTTACATGGTTATCCACTAAAGCAGAATTCTTGGGAATTAGCCAAAAAAACTGTACATTTTAGGCCGAAAGTAGCCAAACTGGAAAGGTCTCCAAATCATTTTTAAAGGGACACTACAGTCATCAGAAGAACTACAGATTAATGACATTGCTCTGGTGTCTATAGCTTGTCCTTCATGCTTTTTAATGTGCAGTGCTGATGTTTAGCGTCTCCATACTCTGCATGGAAGTGCCGAAAGTTCCTCATAGTGATGCATTGATTCAATGAGGAGATGCTGATTGACACTTTCCTGGGAATTGATTATCTCCGCAAACGAGATGGGGCATGGGTGGAGCCAGCCTTGACCAGACCCACATGCACATGGTGATATACAGTATCTCACAAAAGTGAGTACACCCCTCACAATTTTGTAATATTTTATTATATCTTTTCATGTGACAACACTGAAGAAATTACAGTCTGCTACAAAGTAAAGTAGTAAGTGTACACCCTGTATATAAATGTAATTTTGCAAGCTGTTGAGGCTGTGGGGAGGGGTATTCCTGTCTTTTCCGCTAGGCCATTGAATGCTCCAGCCCCTCTCCCCATCTCCAGCCTGGGTCATGCAGGGAGCCTGTGTCTCTCTTGGGGGGTTCCGTCGTTGTGTCGCTGTGAGGTGTGATTTTCGGGATCTCAGGCGGTGGTATGACCTCCTCTTGTTGGTTTTGCAGGTTGGTGCACTTTGCCTCTGAGATCCACTCCAGGGAGTGGGGCGCCAAGCCAGAGTTCCATCGGGAGTTGCGCCTTGGGAGCGGATGTAATCAGTCGTCTACTCCTTGCCTCCACTCTCTTTCAGAACCGCCAGCATAGCTCATCAAATGCCGTTAGGAATCTGGTTTCCCTTTCTTGGGCAGCCGTCCCCTCACCACTCATAGCGGGATTGTCAGCGGCCAACTTGAACCGCGTGGAATCTGTTGTCGCCAGATGAGTTTTGCTTGTCATGCTTTGGACCGGGATAACCCCCGCCGGTCCATGGGGGGGTGGGACATGTGCTCTTTTCGCCGCTTTGGGAGAGCAGTGGTTGCCGCGGTGGGAGAGCGGCCGTCTCTCCCACGTTAGCCAGGCTTGTAGGCCGCAGATGTCACGTGTATGAGGCTGACACAAAAAGCATTGTGTTTGGCATGGATGTGTAGCTTGCATTGTCCCCTGGTGTCCGGTGGCCGGTCTCAGGTCAGTAGGTGCTTGTGTTGGTCGGTAGTGAGTAGTAAACCGCCACCTGGAGCAGAAACTGTGGTAGCGTGTGACTGCTCTGCTCCGAGGTCAGGCCCCGCCCCCCCCCATTCAATGTTAAATCATTTTAAGCAGTTTAACCCTGGTTCAGGGCCCCTGGCTGCCCACAGCACAGTCCTCACAGTAGGTAGGGCTAAGGCAGAGATTACACACCTTCTCAGTCATACCAAATTGTACCAGCAGTGGGCAATAGACTGAAATTGGTCAGCCGAGAATGATGCACATTGCTGCTCATGCTAATGCTTCCTTGTTAGCTCAAGCAGCACAGAGAAGATTTAATGTTAAACAAGTGAAGGTTGGCAAGTTCATTGAAGGATAGCAACAGGGAGCATCATTAGACACTATAACCACTTCAAAGAAATTAAGTCTTTATAGTGTCTTCAGTAGGCCTGTCCAACCTGCGGGCCCCCAGATGTTGCCAAACTACAACTCCCATGATTCTTTCAATGTAACAGATAGCCAGGGAATCATGGGAGTTGTAGTTCAGTAACATCTGGGGGGCCGCAGGATGGACAGCCCTGGTCTACAGTATACCTTTAAATGGAACATGCAGAATAAACAAGTCATAGCAGGCATTGACTGAATCCTGCAAGAGAATAAAGTTCTTTCAAAAGAGGAGAACCTAATTAAAGGAACACTATATGCAAGATTACTTAATCTATTGAAGTGGTTTAGGTGTCATCTGCCCCCAGATTTAACCCTGCAGCTGAAAACTGTTCCGCAAGATCAGCAACATTTTCTTTGCACAGTTTAACCATCTTGTTAAACCAGAGGCGTTACCACAAAATAGCAGAGTAAACCTCCACTATTTAAATCAGATCATCACAGAGGGACCATCTGATTGGTGCAGTTCAGTCTTATGCCACTCATTAGCCTCCAAATGCTTTATTATGGGAGAATATTGGATTGGCTGAGATCATTGATCTCTATGTTGTCAGCCAAAGTGGCAGGGCCAGCCACGGACAGAGCAGCTAGGTGTAAGATTCAAGATAAGTTAACTCTCGAAGAGTTCACTTTTAACCCTCATGGGTGGAGCCCAATCACCTAAATAGTTACTAGGGCACTATAGCATTAGGAATGCACATTTGTTTTTCAAAAGCTACAGCGTTCCTCTAAGAAACTCTCACAAGTACATTCAAAATTTTTTACATTTTTAACTGCTCTAGCAGTGAGAGGAACTCAGACGTTTACGGTTACTGCTGATTAGCTAAAGGTATGCTATGTCAAATTGTATGTGCCTTCCGTAGTAATAAAAATATTCTTCATAAGTAAGTTTATTTTTTTTACTTTATGGTAATTTCAATCAGCTTGGTAGTTATTGGAAAAATCATATATTTTATAATGGTGTTCAGTAAAAACAACTAACTTAAATCACATCATTTTGTTACATTGCGAAGGGAGTGACCAGAAGACAAATTGCAATGCGTGGGCAAATGCACATACATTGAAAGGTGCCTGTTTGCACTTTGGTGAGAATGTGTATGATGTGGTAATTACGTGCCTTAATGGTTCCTTTACATCTTCTCACCTAATAAAAACACTTTTAAAGCAAAATAAACAACAGCAGCCATCATTCTTAATGCTTTGTAATGATCCCACTTAGGCCACCATCTGTTATTTGCAAAATGTGAATTTAGTCTTTAATGTTTTTCATTAAAGTCCTGTGAATGCTGTCTTTTCAGACTGCTTTTCCGTTTTAAGTTTAATCTTTGGTAACCCTGTTGACAAAAAGCATGAGTCTTACCAAATCATGCAACATAGGGCTGGATTTATGTTTTTATTATATGCTGAGCAGTGCAAACCAAAATGATTTTTCTTTAAACTTAAAAACCTATTACCTCCAGTTCTAGTATTGTTTTGAAGAGAAACCCCTCCATTTGCGCTGTGCTCGTAAGAAACACCCTGCCACAAGTTTTTTTCAATGCCCACATATTCAACCTAAATGAAACATGACGGAATAATTCCATTATGCAGAATTTTTCCAGCAGATTGAGGCCATAGTTAGTAGCCCCACGTTGACCAATAAACTGTGTGCAGCACTCAAATTGTTCAACCACAGTCCAGTGCTATCCTTACTGATATCACAGGGGATTCACACCAAGTCTGAGAAGACCATGTGTGCAAGTAGTGAGGATTTGTGTAGCGCCACTATTAAAACCCTTATATTCCCAATAATATAACAAGAAACAAAACTGGTGAAAATAGGCCACAGCTTTTATTAAAATTATTTCACCAATCAATATTACAAATATTAACTTTACATCAAATATATAAAATCCTTTTAAGGCCTAGGCAATTTGATCTGCACAGTGTGCTATCAGTATTAAAAGCATAGTAAAAATTAGACATGTGCAATTCGTTTCATTCCGAATGTCAATTTGGATGAATTTCAGGCAATTCGGACATTCGGATACTTCCGAATGTCCGATAGCTGAATTGCCGAAGTTTCGAAATTGTCGAATTTCCGAAGTGCCGAAGTTCCAAAGCACAGTATTGCCGAAGTACTAATATACTTACCCAGTGGAAAAATGAAGAATGTTACATTGTATACAAGTTTAAATAAAAAGTATACAAACATAGCCAGGATTCAGCTGTAAGCATTTGCAACACTTACAACAATCAAGTAACACACATTCATATAAAATGTAAGTTACTTAGCCAGTCAATGTAATGACAGGAATGAATAAGTAGATAACTCCCTAATTCCCATGGTATTAGGGAGCTATCTACTAAAAGAAAAGAATTTAGGTCTTTCAGCCAAATTTACTAATACAAAGTAAAGATTAAAAATAGTGAGGGGGGACCAATAACTAGGTACCTGTAAAAAAATAAATAAAACTTACCATTTGATGTCTTCTTTTTTCTAAAATCTTCTTTTTCACCCCCAAAAAGGCCAAATAAAAATCCATAATAACCGTCGCACTTTGAAGAAAAAAGAAACCTGAGCGCAAAAAAAGTAATCCATTTTCACCCATGGAGGGCACCGCACAGACTGAACTCTGCAGGGTGGGGGAAGGCTTATAAAGTGTTGCCCCGCCCTGCAATTAGGCTCAGAGCACTCTGGTTGGTTTAAGCCATCCAATCAGAGTGCTCTGACAGGTAAATGAAGAGACTGACAGGTAAGTCTCTACATTTACCTGTCACAGCACTGTGATTGGTTAGCTTGAAATCCAGCCAATCATAGTGCTCTATGTCATTTTACACAGCGTGGGAAAGTTCTTTGGAATTTTCCCATGCTGTGTAATTTGACTCATAAAAATACTCTGCTTGGTTGATTGAAAGTAACCAATCAGAGAGTTATGAGTCAAATTACACAGCTTTTTCTTGTTAGGTAGATCCATTGAACCCCAGTGCCTTTGCGAACAAGTAATAAATGTCTTCTCTATTATCTTGTGCTTTTAAATTTTTGAAAGGCTTATATGGTGGTTGTTATGTTGTCATAAGAACACTCTAAAAACCATAGCCACCGCAACATGCTATAGTGGTTATGATGCCAAACTTCACTTGGCACCACCTCACTGTGAGTAGTCAAACTGTTGTGCTGGCACTACTGTCACAATAACCACTACAGCTCACTGTCACGTTTATGGTGCTTGGAGTGTTCCCTCAAAGGATGTTCTACTTTAGACTGTCTTAGGAATCCTCTCCTATTACAAGTGGAATTTGTTTTCAGCTCGGTAGTTTTGCTTTAATATTTTCTCGCCAGATTTTCAGTTCTCCACTTTTCACTCACTGATAAACCCCTTAATGTCAGCAGGAAATTTTACAGACATATGTAGAATTCATCATTGCAAAATCTTGGGTTACCCTCTGTGTGACTCATTTGTCACATTTCCACGTTTGCAATTGAATGCTTTTTTAATTATTTTTCACTGTACCAATTACACCATGATCTCAGCTTGTTCTTTTTGTGGAGTTTACATCTGGTACACCAGTTTTTCTCAATGTATTTTTAGTTAAGTTGTTTAATTCACATATGGCATACTATGAATAAAAGAAATGTAACTAGTTGTAGACAGAACTTTCAGTTCTGTACGCAGAATATATTGTTAATACAATATATATATTATAAAACAAAAAATGTACAGAAATGCTAAACTGTATTTCTGATAACATTTTCCTTGTTACTCTACTAGTGTGTAAAAGTTAATACTTTCTAAAAACAGGTAAAGTGAAAAAATATATCAAATGGTAATAAATGTAATAATATTGAGAAATATAATTATGAATTTTAAACAGAACTATTAAATGTCTAATTATCTTCACACAAGTAAAAAAAAAGATAAATATTTGAACATCAAGAAAAAAAATTAATTAGGAAGTAATACTATTAAATGTCTAATTAGCGCTATAGTTTTTGCAGGCAAAATGTCTTTGTGATTTGAGAAAAGAGACTAATTTGATGTCCATTAGAACAATTTCATTTCTAAAGCACTTTTTATTAAATAATATCTTAAAGGCTTCATTTATTTTGTTCTTTACTGTCAAACATTGATATTCGATCTTGAGTTGAATTATGCATTTTATTTCACTGACATTTACAGTGAAGTTTTGAAGTTGGTTTAAAACCCCAGTTCTGAAGCTGATCTAAAACCCAATTCAACTATCACACCAAATTTATTTTAATATGAATATTGAATTACTAGGATTCAATATTGTTATTTTGTTTTCCTTGTAATTACCTCCAATTGTGTCTTTTTTCTAAAAGCATGTTCGTATACCTCTTAGACCATTTGGGGATATTGATCAACGTGTTATGTTCTAAAAAGTGATGCACACATGTAAAACAGGAAGTCGCCAATGGACTGTGACTGTCGGTTTCACTGGTTTCAATGGTGATTGTCCCACTTTTGGTAATTTAGAACACTTTTTAAAACAAAACACTTTGCTAAATCTCCACAATTCCTCAGGTCAGCTGTTCAGTTATGCCTAACTATAGGTTGCTAGCAAGTTATGGATAATATTTTTAGAAACTTTCTCTAAGGAGACTAAAATAAATAACTCTGAAACAGTTCAAGCTTCTCAGAATCGATCGAATGATGCTTCCTTAATACAGCAGGGGTCGTTGGGAACCATATTGTTTATTTTTATTCCTTACTCTCTGCACATCAGGTGTGGAAAGGCAAGATAGCAAATCCTGACTGTTTATAATTAGGTTTCTGTGGACATTTATTAAATAGTTACACAAAATAAAGTCAGACACAGTTAAGGTCTAGTAGTGCATGTTCATATGTGCTATGTGTTAACATGGCCTTTGAACTGGCCCAGGTTTGAATCCCAGTCAGAGCACCTCATCAGTAAATGTCCCTGGGCAAGATGGCTAACGACATATATCCATCAACTTCAAATCTTCAAAGACTTTGTAAGCTCGCTTGAACAGTTATAAAGAGCTGCAAAATACATTGTCACTATATACATGCTAATAATATAAGTAACACATATGTCTTTTGGTCCCCTTTATAACTGTGCTGTTTATTAAATAGTTTAACCCTTTTACACCACTGCTATACAATGAAAGAGAGAAAATAGCCAAACTGGAATTTGGGAATGGAAATAGTCACATAGTCAACTATACATCCAGTTTGGCTACTTTGGCCATACATTTTATAATTCACTTTAAATTCCTGACAATTTTCCTTTTAATGACTAACCATGTTTGAGTATGGCAGATTTCATTTTGTGTTACTTGATCTGTTTCACGTACACATACATTTTGTGGTGAATGAATTTCTTAATGTTCCCTATACATGACATACAGATAGAGGATACTCTGAAAACACCTGTACCAGTATAACCTATATTGTAGGTGTAAGTATACACTACTAATGCTAGTAATACAATTTCAGATTATATGGCTTTATTTTTGTGGTAGTTAATTTTTAGGGGACTTGGGGCAGTCTGCTGGGATTATTATATTATAAATACAATTTTTTTTTTCTTATAATGGTTTGTGCTATTCTCTTCCAACTTTGTATGCTGTATTTTTGAGAATATTGTAGGTAATCAACATCCAACAAGTTTTCATTTATTTGTTTGTTTAATGCTACCTCAAAGGTGTCCCACTAAAAAACCCTTAAACTTTCCCAAAATCGACAAATATGGGGAAAGAAACAACCTAGGCCTCAATTTTATATAGGCTTTTTAAATGATGTTATATGTTTTGATAAACTTTTAAAATCATTTAATATTATAACAAATTTTTATTAATGTAATATTTTTAGAATTTTCAATATATTGATATATATATTTTTATACCAGATAGATTTTTTTAAACATGTTACTATTCTGAAAAAAAAAAATTAAATCAAAGCCATAGACAATATCTACATTCCTATTCTTTGAATTGAAATAACCTATCCTTAATTGTCACGATTAATTACATCTAATTTGCATTTATTAAATATCCAAATATTATATTCTAATATACCAGAAATATGCATGCCAGAAATATACATATTTTGATGTAGTAGAGACCGTCCTGAAGCTTTTAAATATCATATTGAAATAACAAGGATACCCTCAACGATTAAAATTTGTCAGGTTAACAAGTGCGTATTATATCTAGATGTACTACTATGCTCGTTAGACAAAGGTAAACGAATCATGTGGGAATGTTGTTTTAAACGGATTAATACATAGCAATTTTCAGACTACAAATCTTAAAGGAACATTCCAGGGTCCTCAAATTTTTTTTGTCATATTAGAGGATAATTGTTGTCAAATTTCACTTTTTGTTTTTTAAAAGTTTATTAAATTTAATGGAATTTATTGATGATTATTTTATCTTTAAAATTATGTATATTGATTTCTTTATTGTATTTGTCTGAGCAGACCTTTTGGGTCAGACTATACTGTTACTGTATACTGTTACTCTAACCGACTGCTGCTCAACCTAACTAACCTGCTGATATAATTGCTCTTTGTGAACGTTAAAAAAATGAAAAGTAAAAAATCTGTGACAATAAGGATCTTAACATGTATAGCTTGGAGGAAAGATGAGACAGGGCGGGATATGATAGAAACATTTAAATACATAAAGAGAATCAACACAATAAAGGTGGAGAGTATATTTTAAAGAAGGAAAAACTACCACAACAGGAGGACAAAGTATTAAATTAAAGGTGTAAGAGGTTTAAAAATAGAGAGGGTAGTTAGATTAATTAAATATCTCAACATGAGCAATGCATGTATATATAGTCTGTTGACCTTTTTTTAATATCCTCTCTATAGAGTGGAGACGTTTCATGGACTACTTGATCCATTATGGTGTCTTTTATAATCCCAAATATTTATCTTCAATGACAATGGTTACAGAACTGGATCGATGAAAAATACTGTTGAAGCTTAATTATAAGCACTCCAACAAATCTCTCTCTCTGGCAGATTTGTATAGAAGATCTTAGTACTTTAATTTGACATATAACACATCTTCCGTCTTTGACATAATATAAGATATGACTACTACCCTTGAAAACTTTCTTTAAAAAAAGAAAGTCAACTATATGTTCCAGTAACCCATTAACACTGGTAGAATGCACTTAATTTATATGTTGTAAGCCAAATATGTAGGTATAGTATAATGATTGTGTACGTTTTAAGATTTTATTTGTGTTTTTTGCACGGTAACATGTTTGTCTTTATGTGCTGTTATTTGGGGTTGTTTTCCTTAAAGTCTCATACACAAATACATAAAAAAAAATTTTTTTTAACTATTATGATGAATGTTAATAGATAATGCCCACCTACCCTCACCTTTGGTGCCCAGAAATAAGCATCCATTTACACCTGTGCCACTGAGTAGAAAATTAAAAGATGTAAAGCTAAACAAGTTTGTATTTTTATGTATATGTTCATTATTTACGTAAATATTTGAGATATACTTATTTATCAATCAGACAAAAAAATGAGCTTGGAAGCAGAAATTTACTTTTTTTCTATATACTGTAGGTGTGATAGAAAGATAAATAATAATATTAATGTGTATTTATAAGAAACCAGTTGGCCTTTGCAGGGGCATACAGGGGTATACCTTCCCTAAACTAGCACTAGAGCATAAAAATACTCTATGTATATTTATTTAAATGGTTAAAATGATGAAGCCTGGTAATAGACTACACAAAACTCAACCCTCACTGTTCATGTATAGCTTTGTTTTTTTTTTTAATTATTATTATTATGTTATTATTTATATAGCGCCAATAAATTCCACAGCTCTTAACAGTGGCTGGACAAACAGACATGTAGTTGTAATCAGACAAGTTGGACACACAGGAACAGAGGGGTTAAGGGCCCTGCTCAATGAGCTTACATGCTAGAGGGAGTGGGGTAAAGTGACACAAAAGGTAAGGATAGTATTAGATTAATGACAGTTGCTAGAGAGGAATCAGTCGGGAGCTATTAACAATTTAATTGAAATTCTTTTATTGCATCTTTTTGAGCCTTACTCCTATTAGCGTTGTTAAAAAAATATACATAATCCGAACGTAGTAATCAAAGAGGCGGATAAGGGAGGGGGAACAGTAATCATGAGCCGCCAATACTAAATGGAAGAGGCACATAGAATTCTAGGGGACAGTTCTACATATAAAATCTTACACCAAGATCCCACATCCACGTATTTAAAAGAACTTAATTGTCTTTTATCAGTAGGAAAAGAGAAAAATATCATCTCCCAAGATGAATTCAATTTTTTATACAATGTGGATTGCAAAAAAACTATATTTTACTTTCTCCCAAAATTCCACAAGCATTTAACAAAACCCCCAGGCTGCCCTATCATTAGTGGTATAGGCTTTTTATCTTCAAAACTTTCTAAATATATAGATTTCTTTTAATGTCTAGAGATATTCTGGTTGCTGAAGAAGTACTAAATAATAGCCAGATAGATTTTCTAGTTGATTGTATACACTTTGTGTTAACTAGAAATTATTTTTGGTTTGATTACACTTTCTTTTTACAGTTGTGTAGCGTCGCCATGGGAGCGAGATCTGCCCTGAATTTCACTAATCTTTATGTATGCTATTGGGAAAATGTAAATATACATCATATGGGGGCAGTCTAGTCCTATGGCGGTGCTACATTGACAATGTTTTGATTGTATGGGAAGGATCTACAGAAAGTCTCAACGCGTTCATCAAAGGTATAAGTAAGAATAGTTATAATTTACATTTTACATCTGTTGTAGATAAGGTTCAAATCAATTTTCTAGATATAACTCTCTACGTAGAAGAGAATCAATTAATGAGTAAGACCTTCTTTAAGAGCACAGACTGTAACACCGCCATTGACAGAACGAGCTCACATTTTCCACCATGGCTCTCCAATGTACCAAAAGGTCAAATTACATGATTAAAAAGAAACTGTTTGGATAAGAGTACGTATAAGGAACAAGCTTTGAATATACAAAAACACTATTTGGAAAAAGGGTATGAGCCAGATAAAATGAAAAAGGATGAAGAATAGGTTGACTCATTATATAGGACATCCTTGTTGACAAATAATAAAAACAATAAAAAGGATAGGCAAAACAATAAAAAAAGTGAATGTGCATTTACAACTAAATACAACGCACAAACCAGAAAAAATTGAAAAAAATTGTAAAGACACTGGCATATATTAGAAAAAGATGACATAATAGGTCAGACCGACCCACAGTCATAGATAAGAAAGCTGATCATTTAAAAGTCATAATAGCTCCCAGCTTGGTTAAGGAAAATAAAAAGATCCCGAGACTATTCAATCTACAAGGTTTTTACAGTTGTGGAAGGTGTTCCATATGTAAACACCAAAAAAGGAAAACCAACAGCTTTGAAGGCACGCATACTAATGAAAATAACATAAAGAAATTTATACAGTGCTCCTCCACTTTCGCTATATATTTATTACAATGCGCCTGTGGATCCCAGTATAATGGGAGAACCACAAGCAAATTACATACGAGATTTGTGGAACACTTCTATAACATTAAAAAAAATAAAACAGAATTCCAAAACACTGTAATACATGTCCCCAGTTTACTTGGAACACCTTAGTAGCTATTGGTATTGACTGGGCAGAAAAACACTGGAGAGGAGGAAGTAGACAAATAGAATTGAATTGAAAAGAGGCTCAATGGATCTATAGCTTAAACACACTAAAACAAAGTTTGAACCAGGACATAGACCTAGCAGGTTTGATCTAAAAACTTATTTAGGTTTGTTAGATCCCCCTTTTTTCATTTTCTTCTATATATATCTTTTGTTTTTCATAAAGAGATGCCCTATTTAATATTTACACTTTATTTCAAACATGAATGCTCCATGCTAATAAGGAATTTTTTGGTATATGCAAATATGTGCTGGTGTATATATGCTAATATCTATTTCTAGTTACAGAATCAAACCTATGTCGGATCTTATTGGGCATGTAATCAAAGTGGATTATATATATCTTGTACTTTATATATTGTATTTCATTTCTGTATATTGTATATTTTGTATTTTTGGTATATTTTATGCTTTTGTACAGGACGCTCTATGACCTACCACATGGTTATACATTTTTCTTCCATTATTATTATTTTTATATGGCCCAATATAAAGTATTCATTCCCTATAAACATATTATTATATATCATCTTACCATATATCATCACTCGATATTTTGTTAGAGAGCTATATATTGTATTAGAATATATATTTTTTTATCTATTTTTATAATTTTATATTTAATTTATCATTTACACAATTGTTTTTATCTGGAAGGATACTATTCCTTCTTATGGCCTTGGTTGTCATAGAGTGTCTTATATATCCATATTTGTATATATTTCTGGTTGCTTTCATTCCCCCTTCAGATTAGATAGTACTAACGGACTTAACGTTCCACAGTGGAACGCAAACCACAGAGAATACTGATTGAAAGAGGAAATGATGTCAATGCAGACAGGAAGTTACCAAGCGTTCCAGTGTGGAACACGCCACGGGAACGCAGACACAGCCGACACTCGTTAGGAAGATTCCGTGTCCTACAGAAAGACCGACCTGAAGGGGACACATATCCCTGAAGAGGTCAAGTGAGACGAAATGCATTGGATATACTATCCAGAGATTCTGGATTCATTTGTCCTGGTACTTTTAACCCCTTAAGGACCAAACTTCTGGAATAAAAGGGAATCATGACATGTCACACATGTCATGTGTCCTTAAGGGGTTAATCTCATTTTTATTTTTATTTTATTACTATCGTTGTTCCTGTATCAGCTAGCTCCTGGAGTGATCCACACCATCTGGATCCGCTGGATGCGGAGATATGCTGAGTTTTAAGCTGAGTCTGTAAGTGCAATCTGAAAAAATTCTGTATTTTTACATATACCATCTGCACTATTTTGTGTTTCTGTTTCCATCACAAGCAATGAACTACTACACTTGAGAGGAAACAAATCCTTTCTACATGTTGAGATTTCCATGCTGATATTCTCATGATGGGCTTGCCTATATCCAGGTTCCTGTGTGTGCAATTTATTATCAGCAGGTTAAATTATACCTGACGATATTACCCTATGTTGATTCTGTTTCCATTTTAGATATCTGGATATATTGCGTTCATTGTTTCATAAGGTGGTATTACCGCCTTCATTTAGCAGATTTATTTTGTCTTATCTACATTCCACTTATTTTTTATTTATTATCCGGTGTACAGAAGGTACACTGTTGTAAGTGTGGGTGTTCATATAGCACCTACAGGAGTTATATATTCTATCTTTGTTTCTATAATAGAAACAAACTAAACAAAAAAAGAAGCCTTTATGAAGAAGAAATACTCCTTTTAGAAAGGAAATACTCATTTTAGAGTTTAGGTTTAGGTTACCCCTATTTGTACATTAAACACCAAGAAAGAAAATGAAAACTTAGGAGTATCTATTGTAAGCGAGACAGGTGAAGGAACATAGGTGTTAGATTGTAATAGTCTGATGCAACACACTTAGGAAGCAAAACTTCACTTTTAATAATATTAATTATAAAAAATACCTAATGTTTATATAACCACAAGACACAATTCTAAAAAACATACAGAAACTCAAAAAGTACAAAAGAATTATGAAAAATACCTCAGAAAACCATCAGTTGTGCAAATTTTAACTAAGGGGTGCCCTCGAAGGCACATTTGGGACAGTAAACTGAGATTTGTTTTGACTCATTCACTTTCAACAAGATTTTTTTCTGTCCGCATTTTTCATTATTTTCTTACACTTTTTGAGTTTCTGTTTGCAATAATAGTATTGTATCTTTATTGTTGCTATTTCATCAAGTTCAAAGTCTCTATCATGCAGTGTTACTGTATTGTTACAAAGCATCTCCCCCCTCCGACGTTACAAAGATACCTTGCAACCAGCTAGCTGGGTTTCTCTACCTCCAAATTACAAATGGAAATATCACAATTCCATTTAAAGATTACTCCCCCAGGTTCTGTCATAGCCGAGTGAGAAATTTATTTTAGTAATCACATGCTTTTATATGCACTTTAGTGCTCAAACTTAGATCTTGGTGGGATATTATCTCTCTTTAGAATGGAGGAGTATTCTGTCTTTTGTAATGATTTGTCTACTTCTAGCCAAGGTCATTTAGATAATTGATTGGGGATAAGTCTACCTAGTACATCAGATACTAAACATAGACCAGTTCCTTTAAACATTAATACAAGCTACCCCTTAGACACATGAGGCACTTTGAAGTAGACATTCTGATTGTTGTTGCTGTTTTGTTTGACTTCTAGAATTGTGTCTTGTGGTTATATAAACACTAGTGATTTTTTTATATTTAATATTATTAAACGTTAAGTTTTATCAATAAGTATGTTGCATCAGACTATTACAATCTACATTCCTTCACCTGTCTCACATGCTATACATACTCCTTACTTTTCATTTTCTTTCTTGGTGTTTGCTAAAATATTAATCAAAGCACGGGAATGGGATCACCTTCTTTATTAATTAAGGTTTAGGTGGCCAATCACATTGCCACATTTATTTTTTAATGATTGTATATTTTATGTTATTATCATGTTATCTTTCAGTCCAGGCTTTTATTAAAGTCTTTTGACACCTACTTTTTCTTTACTAATGCAGTAAATGTTATAAATATATTCATTGTGAGTTATTTTACCAGAAAGTAAACGTGGTTTTTAAGTATCTCCTAGATTTTATGATCGTCCAACTCTGACTTTGCTATGAATGAAACTCATGATCCTGAGACTTTGAAGCCCTAAAAGAGATACTGAAACTGGAACACTAACCACTAAGCTATCTCAGTGGCTTTATATCCTGAATTTCATCAGAAGTTTACACACTAAATGTCCTCAAATTTCCCAGAATGCTTTTTTTTTTCTTAATTTACACTAGCATATTACCACTTAACCGAATGTACCCTTGTCTACAGTTTTCATAAAGTAGAGGCCGGCATGTGCTTATCTCATCATGGTTATGATTATCTAATTGCCTATATAAACCATAGTGCAATTATATCCCCAAAATATTAACCTACCCTTGCTGATCAAGGCATACATTATACATAAAAATTTTCCAGCTGCGCCCGCAATTTGTAGTCTACCATGGCCAATGTCTTATGTTACTTTCAAGCCCAGAAAAGCAGCATACCCTTGGGAGGTCATTCTGCATTAATATTATTATAATTTATTTGTAACGCACCAGCATATATCACAGATCTGTGTGGCTGAATATTATAATTGCAAACATGAATGTCATGCAAGCGATAACAAAATTGATGTGAAGTGACAGATAAGAACGTTTTGTACTAATATTTTCATGTACAGAAATTGTCTCTATAGCGTATCTCTAGTTAAAATAGTCAAGCAAAAGTGGACTGATATACAGTTATAAAAAAAAAAAAAGAAGAAGAAATTAAAACAAGCTGACCCCACGCACTTTAAAAGGTTGACTCTAATGAATTGTATGGCAAGGAGCAGACCAGAGATCTGACACCCATATTTACAGACTAAACTGAATTCAAAGAGCTGCATCTATCAAGTCAGTAATAGCTGCTATACAGGGTTAAAGTGATAAATAAGGAACAATCACTACATCATCCAATAGAATGTCTATTAACATATAGCAGTATGTCCGTAAAGTGCTTGTTTTGTCTTGATCAATACGGTCCTAAATTAAACGGTAGATAGACATTAGATATTTCTGCCTATCTCTTAGAGTGTTTAAAATAAACACTGATAATAAACATTTGTTTTATATTTTTGCATTTTTTTCTATTACCTATAATAAATATACTTTAACTCTGCTCATTGTAGAGGAATAAAGTGTAATAACATGAAATGCACAGAAGGATTAATGATAAGGCCAATATTGCTTAGACAAAATCTTACAATCTATAAAATGTAATGAAGTCAGTGGAACAGTGAGATTCATTTTGGTGAGTGTTAGTCTGAAGTCAATAGTAGCTGACATGTCAGGACTGAATGTTGCATTGAATATACCAGGAGTTACTTATAAATGGATTTCATTGAAATCCCCACAGAAAAATGAGAAGCCATATATAATAACATTTGCTTGAGAATAAATTGTTGAACATACTCTGAAGTTTTCCCAGTGGTTCTGAGGAAATTGGCTCACTATGTAACATGCAACATTAACATGGAGCAAACCTATCTGTCTACACTTACGGCTCAGGTGATCGCTTGTTCCAGAGCCACAGAATTGGTGCTCAGGGCAGATCTGCTTAAATAAAAATTGTCATTAATTGCCATTTTTGGATGGACTGGTTTTTGGCCTAAAATCGTCTTTCGTCCATTCGTACAAATTTTGAATGGGAAGCCGAAGGAACAAAAGAACACCAACGATATTCTTCCATGCACCATTCATCTTTTAGTTTATTCAGATGACATGTTTGTCCTTTTGCATAACAGAAAAGGGAGGGACATAGTAGTAAGCTGATTTTCATTTAGTCAATCTGCTTAGTCCCGTGATATATGATGTCCAATGGTGTGTGCTGGTGTTTATAATCAAAACAAAACAAAGCAGATTGTTGAAGCAGTATATAAGAATAGCATTTAACAATCAAATTTGTTAAGACGATATTCAATCTATGCAAAGGATTTTATTCAGAGTTTGGGTGCTACTGCTTTTTTAAAACGTGTTTGATTAATTTAAGCATTTGTTCCAGCTGCCAGTCAGTTGAAATTCAGGCTCAATCCGAACCTTATCTTAAAAATCTGGAAATTGTTGAATAGTTTGAACTGGATTTTGAAGTCAGATTGACACAGTAAAACAATGACTGGTTTTGCTCCATTTAGTTCGGGGACATTCAGATGTTAGTGAATAACTCTGTTTGACTTCTTCTGAACTGTTCATTCAATGCAATTCCATTTATCTGAATGGAATTTCCAAAACAAAGATAATGTCTAAATTTTTCTGAAAACTAATATGACAATCATTTCAGACGAACAGAAATGTTTTAGTCCAAATGTATTTGAACAAAATGAAAAGTTCAGCAGCACCCAAGTCTTGTCATCAACATTGCTATATTGGTCTAAAACTTAATTTCACTAATGCAATACCTCCTATTTACTTTAATTAGCATAAATTAATTTTAACATTTGAATAAGGCAAACATGTGACCATTTCTTGACTATAGACTCTGTAAATTATGTCTGTTTTTTACTGGAGCCTCATTTCTTGTGTTTACCAATAGTGAATTTGTTATATCCTCAGTCTGTGGATTATAAAGTTCCTACAAAGGATTATTAAAGGACTTCAAACACAGTATTGAAAAAACTAGTTGTTCCTTTTTTGAAAAATAAAGTATTCTGATTTGCAAGTGTCTTTCAATAATTCTTACAATACTATAATTAAATTGGGTTCACACTTGATCCTTTATGTTACAATTGTGAAGTTTGTAGTCAGTCAGTACTATTATAGTTAAAGGGACACTATAGTCACCCAGACCACTTCAGCTCAATGAAGTGGTCTGGGTGCCAGGTCCCCCAGGTTTTAACCCTTCAGATGTAAACATAGCAGTTTCAGAGAAACTGCTATGTTTACATTGCAGGGTTAATCCAGCCTCTGGTGGCTGTCTTCATGACACTAGAGGCGGTTCTGCCACGCTAGATGCGAAAATCGCATTCAGTATGCAGAGCGTCCATAGGAAAGCATTGAGAATTTGGACTGTCTGAATGCGCGCAGCTCTTGCTAAAGTGATCCTTTAAATTTCACTAAAATGATTTGGGGGAGAGTCAACTTTGAATCATTTGTTTGTGGTGTAGAAATTAAAATTTCAAAAAAATAGTAGAAATTTAAATAAAATAAAAAAATTAATTAAAATGCAGAATTGCTCACTGGAATACAATTTGAATTCAACAAACATTTTAGGTCAATATGTCCCAACTGAAAAAAATCTCTGGGGTAATTTATCCCTACAATGTGAAATTCACTTTAAAGTCACTTTGACTTCAAATAATTTTATCTTCTGTGAATAGCTCTGTTATTGCTAATTCAGACCTGTTATTCTTAGAGCACAATATAGCATTTATGAAAGAAATACTATGTCATTTGTTATTCTTAGAGCACAATATAGCATTTATGAAAGAAATACTATGTCATTTATGCTTTCCTTTTTTATGGCATTAGTTCACTTAGTGGTCTGCATTGAATTCATCCTGAATCCAGCTGCCATAATGATCTCATTGGGAGAGATTTTGATTTATTTGCAGTCCTATCGCATCTGCGGAAGTGCAATATTTAACTCTTACACCAAGTTTATCTTCTTGATCAGTAACATAGGTGAATAAGTTAATGCTTATTATTCATAGGTGAATAAGTTAATGATTTTTCTATGTGATGCAGTGACAAAAATCAGCATTTGCTTTACATATTTATACATATAATCTATTTGTTCTTGTTGCATGGCTATGTTTCTAAAAGCATTTTTATCTCAAAATGCATAACCTTTCTTTGACAAATGTTGAATTTCATAATCCAAATATAAAAATGTAATGCCAGTTTCTTAATTTTTACAGTCTGGTACCATGTGTATATATGTGTATTTTATTTTCCACCCACTGTAAATAACAGTTTAAATCTGTTTATCTATAATATAAGCCTACAGTGCTTGACTCATAGCTTTCACAGCACCTGAGATTGTTCAATATTAAAAAAAGAAAGACTGAAATCTGTTGTTTTATAATTATTCTTGTTTTAGAACTATCCCCAAGGTCATTTTCATTATTTTATAGGACTTTACAAACCTTGGCATCTATCATTATGTCAAATGTTTTTTGTTTTTTTTCCCAAGCCTAAATAGACTATATATTTAGAATTGGATTGGTATAAGTTCCTAGTTATTTGTACATACAAATTCACGATGTCAGTTTGTCAATACCTATATATCATAAATCGTTATTGATTTGTGCTAACAATTCTATATTCTACCGTGTATTTTACCATTATGCATTATCGTATTCCTTCAAACTATGTTCCCCATTATCAATGTTAAATTCAGTGGCTTGTAATTGACAGGTTGAGTTCCTAATTCCTTTTTAGATAATGGCACCACATTTGCTCTTCATCAGTTTTGAGGCACTTGTCCAGAGAAAATTAAGTTTAAAAATAGAGGTTTAATAATTATCATGAAAAGTACCCAAGCCTCATAAGAGTTAAAGCTGAGACTGGTGTTTTTTTTTCGCTTTACTTTGTCCCATTTCTCTTTAAAGGAACACTATAGTGTCAGCAATACAAACAAGTATTCCTAACACTGTAGTGCTGTTGTGGCAGTTTAGATCCTTGGCCCCCTTCTTTGTAGAGTGAAAACTTTTTTAACACTGTGCAGCACTGACACTGATGGTAGGCACCTCTAGTGAATGTCTGAGTGACTGCCTCTAGAGGTGTAACTAGGCTACACTGTAAACGCTGCCCTTTCTCTGAAAAGACAGCGTTTACATTGACAAGCCTGCGTGGACAAGATATAAACAGCTGAACCACTACATTAAGTTGCATTTGTTCTGATGACAATAATGTCCCTTTCAAGTCAATATATAACATTTTAAGCAAATCTTTGCTCCTGCCTGTTATAATTGATTAGTTCAACGATAATTATTCACTAAGTAGTAAGCTGTGGCGATTTTATGTAAGTTTTTTAACAAACAAACAAACATTTTAGTTTCTGGGTTCACTATTTTGACATGATTTAGGTTGTAGAGGTAGGATTAGTCATGGAGTGCTGCCAGCTTATTGCATTTGTTAAAAAATAACATTTATTTTTGTCTTGCGTTGTTTTCTTTTTTAGTGTAGATTATCCATTTTCCAAAAAAACCAAAAACCCCTATAAAAATTATTACTTTATAATTCACTATCAGGAGAATCTTCTCTCCACAGTCTGACCTACCCACTGCTTCTCATAGAAATGTAATGTGGAGCTATGAACAATGTTTGCCAATCTCAGTGATCCAGCAAACCATTTCTTAATGCTATTCGGGATGATTCTGAAAGTGAAGACCTTTAAAAAAGGAAGTCCCTCTACTGACTGTCTTTATGACAGCCACTAGAGGTGTGTTTCATCCAAATTCAAAATATCTCAGAAATAGCAATGCTTTGTATTGTCTAGTAACGTGACACCATCTATGCACCACAACCACTACATCAATATGTAGTGGTTTTGGTATTCAATGTCTCTTTTAATTTATCCAATTAATTTGCGGCCTTATTACTGCATTTTAAATAATGTGCATGCCTATATTTTGCATTATAATATATTGTAAACTATTTATTATTTAAAAATGCATGTAAATATAATAAAAACCTTTAACTAGTTGTTATGTATTTATTATTTATGTATATAGTATAAATAAATACATAAATATATACACTTTCCAGTAGGAAAGCATTGGGAACCTAGTGGGACGGAAGTCTGGGTGTCTATTGTGTTCCTTTATATCTCTCTACAAAGGCACACATGCTGTAAAAACAATTGTTTTATTTCAGTATAAATTGGCTGGCTGAGCATCCAGGGAAACATAGCCAACAAATGTTGCAATAGAAAAGATTAGATATTACTGACATAAACAGATGTATTTCATGGTGATAAATAGGAAAAGACTATGTTTACGATACTAGATTTGCAGATTTTGAGATTATATCCTCAGCAGAAACAATGCCAGCAATGATCAATGTTAAATACATGTGCAGACACATTAATTCCCGTCATTTCAAGACTATAAACCCTGGACTGCTGTATTTTTGAACATAGATTGCCCTTTTGTGAATCACGACTACACATCAATCAAATTAGTTAGTAACTAGCTTGCATTCGCACAGTGTCCTGGGCCACATTTGAATGTTGTTCCTGGTTTAATGTATGATTGTATTCTGTACTTTGTCTTTGGTAAATAGTCAAACACTAGAAGGATCTGATAAGATTGTCAGTCTCCTAGAAGTAAGTAAACGGTAGAAGAATCAAAGCGACACTATAATGATGAATTTGTGTAGTATCCTCTTGATTTAAACATTATACCAAATATCTCAAATATGTTTTTCTCTTTCTTCCTCTCTCTCTTCCCTTTCTTTCTCACTTTCCCTTTCTTACTTTCCTTTCTTTCTCATGTTAGCAGTGTAATTCACTAAAGTTAAAAGGCCCCATACCGAATGGAGCAAAACCATTCAGTGCTGTACGGTCCCTGCATGCAGGTGCCAAATGAGCTTGAGTTTGGTCTTAATTTCACCTGGGCAGAAAGCTGCCGATGGCTAAAATCTGGGTCTGAAACCTCACTTATGCCCCCCACTTGTTATGCTGCAATTGGAGGCACATCTACTAAACATAGAGCAGCCAGTGGATGTGTAACCATAAAATAGCAACTGGGGATTGGGCTTGTAAAATAACAGGGGGAATCTGTAACACACCCCCTACACAAGTAACCCCACTGATGGTTAACCAACATCAGGGTTCTCTGCTAAACAAGTTTCACATCTCTCAAGAATTGCCATGAGATTCCTGATTTAGTTCCTGATTAGTTTAGAACCAGTGCTTTGGACATATTCTGAAACCTATACCTTGTAGCACAGATTCTGTCGGATCGCCTGAAATTTGACCACAATTGCCATTAGTAAATATGAGAATTGCCATTCCAGTTGGAATTTGACCATTTTCACCTAATTTTGTCCATTCAAACAAAATCCGGTCATTGAGTAAATTACCTTCTAAGTTTTAGTTTTATAAAAAAAAAACTTTTATATATACAGTTAGGTCAGGAAATATTTGGATACTGACACAAGTTTTGTTATTTCTGCTGTTTACCAACACAAATTCAAGTTAAATAATGAATATGGGCTTAAAAAGCAACATCTTAGCTTCAATTTGAGGGTAATCACTTCTAAATTGGAGGAAGGATTTAGGAATTACAGCTCTTTAATATGTATCCCCTCTTTTTCAAGGGGCCATAACTAATTGAACATGGACATGTGTAGGTGATTCCTTACTTCTTCATCAATTTAGCAGCTAAAAGGTCTGGAGTTGATTCCAGGTGTGGCATTCACATTTGGAACTTGTTGTTGTGAACCCAAAACATGCGGTCACAGGAGCTCTGAACGCATGTGAAACAGGCCATCCTTAGCCTGCAAATAAAAGGAAAGATAGCAGGAACATTTGGAGTGGCCAAATCAACAGATTGGTACATTCTGAGAAAAAAAGAATACACTAATGAGCTCTGCAACACAAAAAGGCCTGGACTTCCACAGAATGCATGCATGTATGACTACCAATAGCACTGTGTCACTAGTGTTTATTGATGATGTGAAATAAGCAGCTGGATTAATTCTGAAGTAAATTACCTGCTCTAATGCAGCCAAATACAGTGAAGTAGATTGGACGGCACATCACTTTACAGATGGACAATGACTGAGTTTAAGGCAATGAAGTTGACTATTCTTCAATGGCCAAGTCAATCACCTGATTTCAATCCAATTGTGCATGCATTTCATGTGCTGAAGACAAAACTTAAGGCAGAAAGACCAACAAACAAACAACAACTAGTAAGAGCTGCAGTAAAGGCCTGGCAAAGCATCACAAAGGAGGAGACCCAGCGTTTGGTGATGTCCATGCATTCCACCAGTCAAGCAGTCATTGCCTTCAAAGGTTTCTCAACAAAGTATTAAAAATGAAAATATAGAGAGCAGACGCCATCTCGCTGAGCTCCAGCAAGAACAGCACAAAAATCGATATAAAAACGAGAAAATAAGCAACTACACGGCGGCACACAGTGACAACAAGCCTAGATACCCTGCTACAGAGCCCTTATTCCACTCCCCACAGACAAAGGGACCGAAACTCAGGTCTGAGGCCTACCACGCGCCCTCCATCTCCAGACTTGAGTACCTCCTCGGCGGATCTCCGGAGGGAGAACCATTCTGGCAGACCAAACCACCCGCACTGACTCCACAGACAGTGGGAACAACTATGGGACGTCGATCCCAGAGACCTGCAGCAGTTGCGGTGTCCGACACGAGAGACATCGGAACGCTACTGCAGCAACAACTGCAACACAAAATGGCGACTGCAATTCTGCAGGGCACCAAGCCCCGCAGAACCAGCAGCCCCACCACCACAGCTCACCACTGGGGCAGAGCTCACAGTGACTGCAGCACCCTTGACAACCCAGGGAGGGCTCGTACTGGCTACCAAGCAGGACATTCAAACCTTCATGCTAGAAATCAGAAAGTGGCTGGAATCGGACAATGCAGTGATAAAGGAAGAGGTTCAGGCAGTAACTAGCAGGGTCCGTGCCTCAGAGGAGGAAATTCTGGACATACGCAAGGACATGTCCGCGATGCAAGACACCATAAGGCAAGTCCAAACCTCCCAACAGGCACTTAGCACACAAATGACTGCCATGGAAGACCACTACAGACGACAACATATTAAGATTCGCGGCATACCTGATGATATCCCCTTAGAAGAACTATCACACTACCTAAGACAGCTGCATGCGGCTATACTACCCCAGCCACAGGCAAAGAAGATAGCCCTGACGGGACATATCGCCTCCCAAAGTCCCCTAATGCACCCCCGAATGTGACAAGGGATGTAGTGGTGCGCTGCTCCTCCTTTCAAGATAAGGGACATGTCATGACAGCAATCCGAGACAAGACCCCATACTCATTTGAGAATTCTCAACTCACATTCTATCACGACCTCACTAGGTCCACACTCCAATGGCGCAGATCCCTCAAGGCAGTGACAAACCAGCTGAAAGACTCTGGAGTGGCTTACAACTGGGGCTCTCCAAGGTCCCTCATAGTGAAGCACCAAGGAACAGTCTACCGGCTCTCCAACATCACTAAAGCTCCCACCTTCTTGCATGCTTTGGGACTACCTACACTGCCCCCAGAGACTACACGTATGACCCCAACCTGGGACCCAAGCCATGTGGACCCCTTCGTCCCGCGAGGCCAAACGGAGGCTCTCCCGGATACCTAACTCCAGACAAACCAGAAAAGGCAGTTAATATCCTTACTGTTATAATATGTACAAGTTTAACAATGTTTAGCATGTATATTTTATTTCTCTATTTCAGTTATGTTTTTCTCTTGCTGCACCGTAGATTGCAACCTCTCTAAGGGAATAGCCCAAATGGGGGCAACTTACTTTACCCGCTCAAAAGAGCACAGCCTCAGCCCTCTTTGGACATACCACAAGCGGAGCCACACCCGCCCGACCCCCCCCCCAACAAAGCGGGGGTAACCCAAGCAGTTATGAGCACAGGTGATAGACCTCATGTAAGGGTCACGATCCCCTACCCAATCCCAACAAGGTGTCCACACCGCCTATAACTAATATCACCTTCCAGCTTCTCATGTTTGACTCCCGGCCCTTTGGGCCGAATACTCGAGCTTAAAATACGCAGCCTGACTCAGCACAGGAATGCCCACGTAGACCTGTATAGCTACAGTGGCCTACACCACAAGTAGACACATGCCTATGGGGAGAATCCAGGGAACTAACAAAACGTGTATTTTAACTATTACAGTTCTTATGGGAGACATAAAACCCCCCTTAAACCTGCACCACAAGGACGATGACACCTTCCCCGCACAAACACGTCTACCCTAGGTGGCATTCTGTACTTAACTAACTAAAAGTGTAAACCCATCCAGAAGAAATAGCATACTACACATCAATCGTGTAGCTAAAATGCCAACATGCTTCAGTTCACTTGAACTGCCCAACATACCTATCGAGCTTTCTTTATAATATACAAATGAATTACAAATCAGCCTGTTTATTCTTTGGTTATAAAAATGTGTGTGACTCTCTCATGCCATGACACTATTTATTCCTGTAAGTAAATGCATTGCTTGTGAACACTGTCGGGGTGCTACAAGCAGATTGTTTTCTCATTTGCACAAGAAATATAAAGAATTTAAAAAAAAATAATGACAATATATATATATATATGAGTGTGTTAATTTTGAGCCCACAAAATAAGGGGACTGTATATGAAAATGGTTGCAATCGCTAAAGTTTCATACACAATTTTTGTTTAACCCATTAAATTAAGGTTGAAAGTCTGCACTTTTATTACATCTTACTTGTTTTATTACAAATCCATTGTGGTGCCTTACAGAGCCAAAATGATGAAAATTGTGTCAGTGTCCAAATATTTCTGGACCTAACTGTATATAAACCAAAACTAGAAAGGGGAAGAGGCCAGTGACGAAGGGAGCTGGAGGAGAGGGAAAACCGCAGAGATAGAGTAGGCAAATTTATAAATATACATTATATGCAAACATACTATTTGTAGCTGTAATTATCTGAGACCTCCTTACCTCTCTTCTGAGCTATATTCATTTTAGACAATTTTTATAAAGGTTTTTTGGTTTGTATAGTGTAACAGATTTTTTACTGTGTCTGCATTTGCAATTCATTTTAAATTCTACATTCTTGATCTAATCTTCCCAATTGTGCTTTATTATACATGTCCTTCTGACCTCACGTATTCTAGGTTTACAATGCTTTCTAGAGATTATAATTCCTCTCTGTCTCTGCCTTCGCATTCAAAGTGCATTTGCGTCCATGTAATTAGAACTTGATTTTTGTTGCATTTCATTAATTTTGCTTCTGATCTCTCCTTGACTCTGTGATACATTTTAGTCTCAACTCATATCTGCCTGAGTTTGCAAAACATTTCAGATCATATTGCTCTAAACATCTGTGTGCACGAAACATTCATTTAGTAGATCTGAACTGCCAGATCAATTGATAAATTCTAACTGATCTGAGAAAAAAATCTAGGTCAGTCTTTTACAATGCACTCTTGATAAAATCTAGTCTAGATTTCACTGTTTATAATTGTAATTGATTGATACTCTTTCCCTCCCATGGTCGTATTTCAAACTAATTTTGTCTGTTGTATTCTGAATCAAACCTGCTGCTCTGTTTTAATCTATGCATTTGTATTCTTCTAATTTAAATTTTACTGTAGGGGTGGACAAATATAAAAGAAACTTTGGAGCACTTCGGAAATTGTACATGTCTGAAAACTCACCATCCAGTACTTTAACATCTGTTTGAGCCATCATGTAAGTACTTTCCCGATTGTTGTTTTTGTATGGTTGTCTGCACTTACACTATTCATTGACGTAATTTGTTTTGCAGTCTTATCCCTCTTAATCCTAAAACACAAAACATTTGCAAGAAGATAAATGCCATTTGCCAAAAAATAAATACATGTATTTTGAATTTGTAAATAACAGACTGGTAAGGCTAAAATGTATAAATGAGAAATATTCCCTTGAACTTGGAAATGGAAGTCGACGGAATACCTTGGCGGTGTCAATCCTGATGAATTGTTATTTCTGTAGATGAATGGCTGTTTACCTGGACACCGTTCATTTATACCTGCCCATCTCTATTGCATTCAAGTTATAATACATAATTCTTCTGAGATCAGTTGGCAGAACTGTCAAGGCCCTTGTGCAACTTATTTCATAATACATTTTATTTAGCTTTATCTGCTAAAATACCCCAAGTTTTAGCCCTAAATTGACTTATATATATTGACCTCTCTGCTCAAACCACGGTCTATAATCTACCTACTTTATTCTTAAAGGTTTATTAGTATATGGGAGCCTGTATACATACCTTCTTGAAAAACGAAAAACCTAATCTTCAATAAAGATTATACATTAAAAAAAAGGGGTGAATTAGCTACTAAACGTAGACATGTATACGTTTATTGTCACATAGAGTAGCTGTGAATTATTGTTTTATTTTTTTGTTGGGTGTTTTTTGAATACCCTGGTAAATTCCATGTTTTCACTAGCCTGCAAATTCAGTCGATAATCTTGGCAACATAGACCCAGATTTAATTCTTTTGGATAGGTTTTTTCAGCTGATTGCAATCTGTTAGAAAAAAAAATATTTTCAATTAATTTATTTGCAAAGATTCTTATAGATTTTAATGGCGATGTCTGTAGATAAATCATTTAAAAAAAGATTTTCTAACAGATTGTGATCATTTGAAAAGCTTATCGAAAATAATTAAATCAAGACCATAGTCGGATGGATAATGTTGAGGTGAAACTTAATTATTCTGTTGGCAGACAGACTGGTATTGGGGTGCTAAGAGAAGACTATATTATGCGAAATATAAAAAAAAATTGAATAGAACAGGTGAAAGCAACCAAAAACCTATTGTGCCAAAACCACTACAATACACTGTAATAGGTGTGGTGTATTAGAGTGTGCCTATAAAAAAAAAACCTATTAAATATAGTAAATGTAAGCAGGTATGTAAATCTAAGTTGGAGGTACCTTGCTGGAGACATTTTTGTTTTTCCAGATCAAATACATCGGTAAACTGTCTTACACAATCACTTTGTTTACATGCTTTTTACAATTAGATTTTCATCACATTCAATATCTATCACTAGTTTGTTCACACTACCTTTACAGAATCACTTATCTTCGATAAAGAAAATGCTTAGATGTTGTTTCAATAATACACACAGGAAATTGTGTTCCTTTATTTTCTCTCTTTAATAATCCAACAGTTTGTAATAATCATTTCTTAAATGCCTGTAGGGTGGCATATAATTCCCTGCAGTTTTGGTGTGAGCAGGACTAAATCCATATTAACACCATGGAAACATGTATTAATGTATCTATCTGTTGGGACCATTTTAGTGGCCCCAGACTTTTAGATGAGCTGCTTGCAACACTGGCATGCTTGCATTATTTACACAAGTTGGATGATTTACAAAGAATAATAAAACCGAACATAATACTAAACTCTGTGTAGGTAGGTAGAAAGCAACATTACTAAATAGAATGATAACCCTTTTATCCTTCCATCCTTTCCAAATTACAGTATCCCATTCTATCTGGTTTTTGCAGCCATAGCAACTGGCATAGCACTGGCTCAAGGTGTTATAGCACTGGCTCAAGGTGTTAACCAATATTTGATTGGTTGTGGTGGGGTGTAACTTTGCATTAGCTAACAGCTCATACTCTCATGTGGCTCTCCTCCGTTCACAACCGAGACAGCCAAATCCAGTTTTCAGGACTTTTATGAAATTTATTTCCCCAACTTATAAGACTTTTCTAAAATCCTCATTTATTTTGGAAAGCATGTCGACTAAAGGGACAATCTACTATCCAAATAAAAAAAAACAAAAACAAATCACTGTTTAGTAGAAACACCCCAATGAAAACAAGCATGCATTGAATTATCGAATACAACCAAAACAATCAAGTAAAATAAGGCGCAGATCTTGAATTATGCATTTTTTTTCAATGGTGTTTTATCTAAACATAGCATGGAAACATTTCAAGATCTCCCCCTCTAACCCAGCCCAACTTTCTGTGATTGTTCAAACACTCCTACATAGCAGAGAATTCAGGCATGAAGTATATGGCAGAGAATTCAGGCATGAACTATATACCAAAACTGCTACATTATGCTAAAGTTGATTTGGTGCCTATAGTGTCCCTTTAACTTGAACAAAATGTTGTCTTCCTTTACCTGTTGTGAATCTATACCCTATCTCCGTTTGCGGCAGTACCTGGTAGGGAGGGAACAATGACATCCACATCTCTTTTCAGACAAATGAGTTAGACAGTGTTATGGGCAAATGCAAATATTACAAGTTTTAGAATGAAATTTTGTATTTCTTAAACTATGTACTTTGTCTTTAAGAGATATTGCAAATTGACATGGTGTTAGAAATGGAACATATTGTTTTTCATAGATGTTTCTTTAAGCAATAACCTCAGTGGATAATATGTTTGCGCAATTTTGTCCCAGACAAAATACAATAACAATAATGCATAAACAAGCTTCAAGGCTATACTACGACTCTTGCAGTACACAATATACTGTGGTAACCCCAAGTTAATGGAACTTCCACAAATCCGGGAATCTCCCATGACTGTGCACTTACATCTTAGTATAAACAACAGATAAGCTATTCAGACTTTAAGATGCCATCTTGAACTAAGTCAGGGAAATTTCCATGATGTATACACCCTTTAGTTATGGCATTGTATGTTTGCCAAATTAAGGGAGGCCCTAAAATGAATAAAGTAAAAGAAGTGTTACTTTTTCATAAATGAACTACGGTAACCCTAAAATGGAGACACCTAAGGTATAAATAGGTGTACTTTTAAATGTTAAGACACAGAGGAGAGACTTGGAGACAGACGCTGCTCCATCTTAAAATGACAGAGAGGCTGACATGATGACATGTTCAGAAGGGTATGTTAACCTATTAATGATATTTGCAAGCATTTAATTTAATCTTATAAACTCTGCTATAATGGATTTTATATGTCTATATTTATATTTTTATATAATAAATATCTAAAAGACAAAACTATTGCTTCCAAGACAATCCTTATTTTATATTGTTTTCTCAATTATTTATATATTTTAAATAGAGGATCTTTTACACTAACTATATTAAATTATGGCTAAGATATCTGTATGGTTAGCCCTACTAAGTTCTATGCTTTAAGACATTATAGTGGTAAATAAGGGAACCACCTGCGGTTACAACAGTAACAGTCTAATCCATCACTTTCAGACTACAATAGATAAGGGAAAGCCTTGTTGCAGATATTATTATTATTATTATTATTACCATTTATATAGTGCCAACAGATTCCATATTATGAGAGGGGGTATTTAACTAAAAATAGGACAATTACAAGAAAACTTACAGGAACGATAGGTTGAAGAGAACCCTGCTCAAACAAGCTTACAGTCTATAGGAGGGGAGGTATAAAACACATTAGGACAGGAAATAGCAATCAAATAAGGTGGGAGTGAAGCAGAGCTGGAGGAGAGAGTAAAGTGCTGCCCTTTAGGAGAGAGCAAGAGACAGGTATGTAAGGTAGAGGTTACTCTGGGAGGCCATAAGCTTTCTTAAATGATTGAAGACTAGGGGAGAGTCTGATGGCGGTAGGCAGGCTATTCCATAGGAAGGGAGCTGCCCGCAAGAAGTCCTGCAAGCGAGAGCTGGCCGTACGGGTGTGAGCACTGGACAGGAGAAGGTCATGGGCAGAGCGGAGAGACAGAGAAGGGTCACACCTATGGATCTAGAAGGAGATATAAGAGGGGCTAAAATTGTTCAGTGCTTCATAGGTATGGGTTAGCACTTTGAATAGACTCCTATAGGATACAGGGAGCCAATGTTAGGACTGGCAGAGGGGTGAGGTGTGAGAGGAGCGACTAGAGAGGAAAATCAGGCTGGTGGCAGCATTCATTACAGACTGTAGCGGGGCATTACGGAAGACCAATTAGGAAAGGGTTACAATTATCCATGTGGGAAATTCTAGAGCATGGACAATCTCCTTGGTAGCATCTTGCGGTTCTGGGCTATGTTTTTAAGATAGCATCTACATGATTTGGCAACATACTGGATGTGAGGCTCAAAGGTGAGGCCAGAATCAAGTATAATGTCAAGACTGCGCGCTTGCAAGGATGGACCGATGTGGATACCACTAACTTGATGGGAGAGCGAAAGAGGATGATCAGTATTAAGAGGAGGAAAGACAAGGAGCTAAGTTTTAGAGAGATTGAGTTTCAGAAAGCAGGAGGACATCCAGACAGAGATGTAAGAAAGGCAAGCAGTGACACATTGCAGGACGGCAGGGGAGAGATCCGGGGAGGAGAGATTTATCTGGGTGTCATCAGTATACGGGTGGTAGTGGAATCCAAATGAGGTAATAAGTTTGCCAAGAGAGGCAGTATAAAGAGAAAATAGAAGGGGACCGAGGACAGAGCTTTGGGGGACTCCAACCGAGACAGGACGAGGGGAGGAGGTATTATTAGAAAAGGAGACACTGAATGAAAGTTGAGAGTGATAAGAGGAAAACCACTAGAGCACAGAGTCACAGACACTGAGTGATTGAAGGGTTTGCAGGAGAGAGGTCAAGAAGAATTAGTATGGAGTGGTGGCGCTTGGATTTACCTGCGATTAAGTCATTAGTAACTTTGAGAAAAGCAGTGTCAGTAGAGTTGAGAGGGCATAAGCCAGATTGAAGAGGGTCAAGGAAAGAGTTGGAATTGAAAAAGTGAGACATACGGGTAAAGACAAGTCTTTCCAGAAAGTTTGAGGAAAAAGGGAGCAGGGATATGGGACAATAGTTAGAGGAGGAGGACGGGTCAAGAGCTGTTTTTTTCAGGTAGGTATGTTTAAGGTCATAGAGTGCTGCAGAATTTGTTGCCGCTTTATAAATAATAATAATATAATAATATTGTGGTCTGAATTGGACAAAGGGTTCACAATAGTAAAGTAACACATAGTGGGCTTACTTGGTCAGAAAGTTCTGAAATGGAAAAGCAATGGAACAATACAGGGGACTCCTCTGGCAGGACTCTCATGCAACCAAAGCCCTTATAATATTTGTATTTTATATACATGGGACAGGTGTGGAGTGGAATAGTTACCATCAGACAAACAAAGGAAGGGTTAAAGAAAGATGGTTCTGAATTGTTGGGTTTTCCAAAGATTTCAATATTGTAAGAACATTGTTAATTGGATGAGTTTGATCCAGGGATAAAATCAATGAGCACAGAATAGAAAGAATTATGAATTGTGTACAGAAAGGGGACATTTGATGATTTAGGACACAATGTAGCATTTAATGGTGGCTTATATATATATATATATATATATATATATATATATATATATATATATATATCTTTACCTGTATATTCAGCGAGTTAAGTAATTTTCTGTATATATGTGTATTTAATCAATAGACAAATCAATTGACAGACAGACTCTATTTACAAATGAGATATGGGTTAATTTAAAAAAAAAAGTTAAGTAAGGACAGGAGTTCTGATGGTAGAAGGAGGGTATTGACTGCAGTCAGCAGATATAGGTACTATCTGTCCTCCAGTGGTAGTAAGAGCCAACAGCAAAAATGATCAGGGAGCAGCTGTGTACTTTGACAGCTCCAAGGAGCTTGACAGGGTGAAATGCTGTAATAGCTGTTCTTATTGTTGGACTGCTAGACATCTTTGACTCAGAAATACAGTATTGCAAGAAAGGGCAGCTGTCAATGCTTTAGTCATAAATATTATTATTGTACACACAATGAATTAGAGGAACAGTCTAATAAAAATAAATAGTTCTCCGTGTTTCTTTATTTGTTTAAATTTAAGGGTGCCTATATTTTTTTATAAAAAAAATATTTTAGATCTCACTGTAAATTTACCCTGAATCCATTGCCGAAACATACTTCTCACTGTAGTTTAATCCTCGTGAAACTATATTTTGTCCAATCAAATGCTTCTCATTTGAGAAGCACTGAAGGAATACAGCACATGCATAGCTATTGCTACAATTAGTGCTTCTGTATGGAAAGCACTGAATCCAAATCTTCCCATAGACAAGCAATGAATGTACACCACATCCAGTCATAATCTGCATGTTAATGCAGGACATACAAATGTATTCAGTTATCAAATCCCTTGTAGTCTGAAGTCCCTAGTGGCTGTTTGAATTACATTATTTAAGATGAAATTATTTTAGTCCTTTAAAAAAAAAAAAATAGGTTTAAGGAACATTAAAATACTTGGAAAATGTCAGGTAGCATACTTTCTGACATAATTTACTCATCAATGCATGTTTATTTTGACCTGGAAAAAATAACAGGTTACAAGGTTGTGGCAAAAGCTCATAAAGTCATACTAAAATACATGTCTTGGAAACTAAGGACATGTGTAGGAATCAAAGGGATATATAAAATGTGTCTGCACCATGAATCAGTCTTGGAAATCAACTGTTCTTGTAAGTGCTATTTTGAATAGGTAAAATATACCCTATACTAGGTTTATTATATCCTATATTAAAATATGTTTATAACACTAATAATAATATTAATAATATTAATTTGCAACTTTCTCAGTTTATCTATCCTCTTCAATTTTATTTCTTTGCTTTTACCACTTTTACCACTGTACCACTTTGTTTTGCTTAATTTAATCACGTCCATTATTAAATTCTTTATAAAAAGTCAATTTATTTCTGATATAACAAAAAACACATGGAATGGCAGTGGTCAGATGATGACAAAATTGACAGATTATGTATCAATGACCACTTAAAAGACTAAACCAGAAACAGAAACACAAGGAACCTTGGGAAAAAATAAGCCTGATGAGAGTAGGTTGTTCCAGACATAATCTTATCTTAATCTTGCTCAATAAGACTTAATCTTAAATAGTAATCTCCATACCCTTCTATATAACACTCACAATTAATCTTCCTTTTAACAATATGAAGGAATTCAATGATGCTTGGTATGTCCGTAAAACTATCATGAGCATCAAGTAAGAAAAATAAATATAGTTACATTGCTACTCACTATTGTTGGATTTTGTCTTCTCCCTTAACATGGACTTTTCTCAACGTCAGTTTGTTGGTCCAGGTTTTATGTAGAGGTTTTGCATCCTGAAAAAAACACAATGGGCAAACCTCTTTTTTTTTTTGTACTTCTTAATGTGGCCATGGACACACTTTGCTTTGTCTATCCAGATTTATAGTCAATGAATTTTAAATTGTGTCCCTTTGGAAATTATTTTTCTTTCTACACATACTATTTAGATATAATGGTGGTTTGCAGTAGCATGCAACAAAACAGATGGTATTAGGAAGAAACGCCTACATTTCACAGTTTACAAAGTCTGATTATTTTATGGATATTTTCTGACTACTGAAAGATTTCTTTGATTTCAGCAATATTTGTGCCATACATTTGTACTGTATAGCAACAGCTGTGCTACATAACAGTGATAGGTGGCAAGCATATTTTTAAAGAGTTGTGCATTTTAAAAATAGTGTTTATCCTTTGTCACGAATTCCCACACTTCAGAATAAAAGCAGTGACTCATAGGTCTGTCCCTTTATTAGATCTCCTGCCGTGAGACATTAGATGCTCATCTGTCTGGAAGATGCATGTATTTTTTTTCAACTTCTGTTCAAACCAAGTCCATATTTGCACTGCATCCTGGTTCTTTGTCTTGATATTTCTCATTTTCTTTATTTTGGAAGAGATCTATCCTCTGCCATCCTCATGAGTTTTTAAATTTTCAATTCTTTCATTTCTTGCAACTCATTCCACGTGAAGAAAAATGTCACATTCATCTAAGCCAAATAACTTTTCAATTTATTTTTTTATATTTGCATTCAGTATTAGAATTTAATATTTACTTGGTAGAATTATGTGGGCATGTTGCACGTTATTTAAAATCTATTTAATTTAATGTCATTTCAGAACATTTTTAGAAGCTAAATATCCATTTGGCTTCAAACAATATGATGTAATTGATCATGAATTTTAAAGCAGCTGTTTATAATTAAATGCCCTATTCATTCAATGGACACATACATTTTGAATTTGGAGCTAAAGAATCCATTAATTCTTCGGGTTCTGGTTATAATAAATAAGTGGAGAATGTTAGTTACCAGTCATAATGTGTTAGGAGCTCTGGGTCTTGATATTTGTCAAGCTCTGGTCTCTGAAGTTGTCTAGAAGGCTAGGGACTATGTAAAACTCTTATGGTCCGTAAAGGATGTCAACATTGCATTATTTGAAACCTCCAGGTGACAACCATCTCTCCAGAGACATTAAAAGACTTTTTGGATTACATTGTTTGGATCAAACAAAAGAATGCAATTTTAAATGACAGACAATTAAATCAAAAAGCTTTCATAAGAGAATGACCTTAGACAGACATGTTATAAACAAAAACTAATAAAATGAGATTTGGCGTTCTCTCTCCCAATGCTTTTAAAGATAGAATGAAACTACTGATGTGCTGATGTGCCTTTCATCAACTGATAACCATTCCATATATATGTTGTAATTCAGTGATGAATGACAAATGTGACTTGGTCAATAATAGAAATCATTTTTTTTCCTCTTAAAAAAACCAGAAAAAGGTAAATTTACATCAACCTCTTTACTTAACCAATACTGTGTTTACACATTTCAACTTTCATTTATTTTTTATATTAAAATGTAGTCCATAAAGCCTCACTTAACTTCATTTATGCTTTAGGAACAGTTGCCAGCTTTTAGAATGTTCTCTGCTCGGAGCCCATTCCAGCAATTCAAAGTTTGCAAATTGGCTAAAAAAAAGATACCTCCTCCTTCCAAACAGTAAAGGAAACTTCTAAGATCATGTCATTCCAACAGTCAAAGAGAGGGGAGGAGTGAATGGTATCTTTTTTTGCCTCTTTAGTGTTTTAGCATAACATTATGTAGGTTTTTCTGTGTACAGATTTAAGGTGGAGAGCCCAAACAAGCACTACTTGACAGAGCAGTTCATTATTCAGCTCCCATGCAATAAAGTCACAAGCAACTGAACAAATTAAACTAAGCTTAAAATGGCCACTTACCATAGAGTTCCCCAACAAACTGTTCCAGAGTGTCCTTTCTAATATAACAGTATACCACACTTTACAAAAATTTCTATAAAACTGTTTGAATATCTTTCTTTTCAAAATATAAGATGTAACCGTACTTACTGTATGTGTGCATTAAGCTCAAATTGTTTCTTTTATATGTCTCTTTTGTCTTTTAGCATTAGATAATATTTACAGAGATTTCTATAGGACTTGTTACATGTCTTTATTATATATATATATATTTATTATTTTTTTATTTTCTTTTTTTACTGTACTTGCTGTATGTGAGCATTAAACTCAAATGCAGACATTGTTGACATTATTTTTAGTACTGCTAGTACTGCCCTGAGAAACATTTCATACACCTAAAAGCAGGGTATTTGACCATTTTTATTTATCTGTTATTTTAGCCCCTACTATACGTAAGAAAGAATGCGCTTTTGCCCTTGTTCTAATTTACACCCTGTGACAAATCATGCATGTGGCAAATCATGCATGATAAGCTGTACTGGATACTGGGTAAAGAGCTTCATTCTCTTAGTATTTTTTATAAATGGTGAACAAATAAATACAAATGTATTTATTTATAAAAAATTTTACCAGGAAGGCTACATTGAGATTTCTCTCATTTTCGAGTATGTCCTGGGACCTCAAACACCGCATTGTTACAACAGTGCACAATCTAATATTACAAAAAAAATTGGGGGGTAAAATATTTTATAAATAAATAGATTTGTATTTATTTGTTCACCCTTTATAAAAAATACTAAGAACATTAAGCTCTTTATCCAGTATACACTACCACTTATCATGCATGATTTGTCACAGGGTGTAAATTAGAACAAGGGCAAAAGCGCATTCTTTCTTATATACATAAATACATTTAACAACACATAGGAGGTAATAAATATAGTCATTGAGGTATGTTGCCATAGATCTTTTAATGGAATTTAGATTGAATGAAGATTTGACTGTGTTCATGAGGTTATTCCATAATTGTGGTGTTCTCTAGGAAAATGAGGATCAAGCCACTTTATTTAGCATACCGCTATACAAAAATAAAGGGCTGCTACTTAATCGGAGGTTATAGGAGGTGGAAACAGCTGGGGAGAGCATTCTACTCAGATAGGGTTGGGGCTTCCAAGAAAAGCTCTTATGCACAAGGCTGGAAAGCAGAAGGGTGCATCGGGATTCCAATGATAGCCAGTTTATCTATTTTAACATGTCTTAATGATGGGTCAAGTAATTTCGTTCTAGTACAAAGCGGCAGAATGAATTATACAATGTATTAAGTTTATGAAGGTGGGTTTGCGGTGCAGATGCATAAGTAATATCCCCATAATCAATGACTGGCATTAGCATTTGTTGCACTGTTTCCTTACTGTAGGGCTTAGGCAGGATTAGGTTCTATACAGGGCACCTAGTTTTGGATAAAGTTTTGTAAAGAGTTTTTCAATGTGAAGGCCAAAGTATAGATTGGGGTCTAGCAACATACTTAGATATTTGAAAGAACAGACTGCGGTCAGTGTGCTATTTGATTTTGTTCTGATACATAGTTGGGGATTTTTTTATTGATGTAATTTAGGTACTGTTCCAAAGATCATTGTGACAGTTTTGTTAGTGTTTAGGAATAGTTTATTACCTGTGATCCATTTTTCTACCTCTGTGAACTGGTCTTGAAACACAGCCTCAAACTGCGGTTGATTGGGTTTACTAGTGTAGATTACAGCGTTGTCTGCATACATGTGTACAGCTGAGACTTTGCAGACATTAGGCAGATCTTTTATAAATAATGTGAATAATAGGGGGCTGAGTATGGAGCACATGACCAGGAGACGGAGGGAGGCACTATCAGAAATGGTCACATATTGCGATTGTCCAAAAGCATATGATCGAAACCAGGTTTGCGGACGATCACCAATAACTGAGCTTTTAAGTTTTTGCAAAATAATGCCATGGTCTACCATGTCAGATACCTTGGCCAAATTAAGGAAAATAGCTCCAGTTAAGTCTCCTTGTTCAATGCCAGTTTGAATGTCATTGCAAACTTTCAAGAGGGCAGTCGTAGTTGAGTGATTTGGACAAAGTCTGATTGATCAGGGGTCAGATAGTTTCATTGTTCATAATATTCACATAGTTGCATGTGAACACATTTTTCCAAGATTTTGACAATACGGAGAGCCATAATATTGGGTGATAGTTAGATACCAAAGTATTGTCACCACTTTTATGGATAGACACTACTCTCGCAGTCTTCCAAAGTTTGGGGATGTATCCAGACACCAGGGATTCCTTGATTAGGTTTAGCAATTGCCAGTGCACTAAGATTCAGCAACATTGATGGGAATGGATATGGTCTACAATGGTTTTTCATTTTTAAATTATCTAGATGTTTATTAATGACACTAACAGGCACAGGTCTAAAATTGAATTTCTCTATATGAGGTTTTTGCTAATTTAGCAGTGCCTGACCTGCATTTGTAGTCTGCCAAGATAACAAATGACACTCATTCTCAGCCAGGGTAGTGACACATGCAACAAAATAATTATTAAAGGCATTAGCTGCATAAATGTGTATAATTCTATTTTTTAAATTTGCGCTAGCTATATACCTCATACTTCAAATTGAGCTAGTATTATGTTCAGGCAAAAATAGCTAAGTAGTGAAGGGGTTAGAAATCTGATCTCTCATAGGAAGCAAGAAGAACAGTTTTTCTTTGATTATCTCTCTATTTGGGAAGGCAATTTCACTTATTCCTTTTTAAATGTTGAAGACCCTAATTAATACTGCCAAAGGTTAAAAATACTTGCCGCCGGTTAGTTTCATAAACTAAGCTGTTTTGAGCAGGGGTTCTGGTAAAATAACACATTTTAACATTATAAAATATAATTATGTTAAACAAAAATAGTTTAAGCCACATTTAAATATTAATATCTTAATATAACACAAAAAAATTCAACTTGAGTCTGGTTAGCACTGTTAATGATAATAGCTGCCTGGAGGGCCTGTTCAACTATACATATTACATTGAAACCTGAAAGATGCATAGCGATATTAATTTGATACCTGATATTTTTGGGGATTTGCATGCAGTACAGTTTTATGTAATCAAGGTCAGATTTATCTCACTTATGCCCTCAGGCAGTCTTGTTTACAGACAACTCTGCCTCTGGTATATGCATGTGCCTGCTGCCAGTCACACAGCATCGGGGACTTTGTGGTATTGATCTGGATCTGTGTATATCATGCATTCAGATGTCTTCGTTCTCTTCCTTTTGTAGATTTGTCTAATGCACCCCTAATTAGGGATTTGAATAAACATTTTAAATATATACATTCCCAGTAAATTTATAGTCTCACAGCATGCCCGTGCAGCAAATTATTTAATCATATTGTAAAAAAAGTGATGGAAACAAAACTAGTTTATAAACCCACCAGGAATTTCTTCCAGGTGAGCAAGTATTGATTTATGATTATGCCAAATATGATAATACAATATACTTATAAATGTTTCAGCAGATAACACAATGCACTGTATCTTAAGACAACAAAGAGATAAGAACATATAAATTAAGTGCAATATAGGAAATAGTCTAGACGTATTAAGAATTTCACTCTAGATCAGCGTTTCCCAATTGGTGTCCCGCGGAACCCTGGGGACCCCAGGGACCACTCGCCAGCTGCGCAGCAGCCCCCCTGAACCCCAGGGACCACTCGCCAGCAGCCCCACTGGATCCCAGGGACTCCATGCCAGCACTCCTAAAGGTAGGAGGGCTGGATGGAGTAAAATGTAAAAAGAAAAATTGAATTGTATGTGCGTCTGTTAGGGAGTTTGTATGTGTTTGTGTGTCTGTTAAAGAGTATATGTGTGTTTGTCAGTGAGAGTGAATGTGTGCTTGTCAGTGAGTGTGTGAGAGTGTATGTGTTTGTCAGTGAGAGTGTATATGTGTTTGTACGTGTGTCTGTCAGTGAGTGTGTATGTGTGTCTGTCAAAGAGTATGTGTGTCTGTCAAAGAGTATGTGTGTCTGAGTGTGTCAGTGTATGTATCTGCATTTCAAGGTTTGTGTATGTGTCATTGTGTGTATTTAAGTGTGTGTGTGTATGTTCTAGTGTGTATCAGTTTGTTTGTATGTGCCAGTGTGTTTGTGTGTGTGTGTGTGTGTGTATATCAGTGTGTGTGTATCTGAGTGTGCCAGTGTGTGTCTGTGCCAGTGTGTATCTCTGGGTGCAAGTGTGTGTATATGTCACTGTGTGTATCTGAGTGTGTATCTGTGTGTCAGTGTGTATCTGTGTGTCAAGGTATGTGTCTGTGTGTATCTGTGTGCCACTATGTACCAGTGTGTGTGTGTATCTGTGTTTCAGATACATATAAATACACACACACACACACACACAGATACACACTGACACAGAGATACACACACTGGCACATACAAACACAGATATACACACCTTGACACACACTGACACATACAAACACAGATACACACACTTTGAAACAAAGATACACACCTTGAAACACAGATACATACACACACACAGATACACACTGTGTGTCAATGTGTGTGTATCTGTGTCAGTGTGTGTATCTGTATGCCACTATGTGCCAGTGTGCGTGTGTGTGTATCTGTGTGTCACACACTGGCACATACAAGCACAGATATACACACCTTGACACACACCGGCACATACAAAAAATGGCACGATTTTTATTTTTTCTGGGGGGGTGGGAAGGTTCCATGATGTTGATACACTATGTCAAAGGGTTCCACAGGAAAAATTAATTGGGAACCCGTGCTCTAGATATAGATGTCTTATAAGGGGCTTTTAGGGATGTGATATCCTCAGTGTTTATAGTAGTCCAAATGATTTATTTGTATGGAAAGACAAAGAGCGAAGGAGACCAATCGTATAGCGTATGTAAACCAATATGAGTGAAAAAAGGTGTATATATGTTCATCTCACAATTGGGAGAGCTATAGCTAGCTCAGGTGTGAAGAGCGTACAGCGGTATAATCCCCATTTATGGGATATATGGTGGTAGTCTTATGGAAAAGTTGGTGTCCAACACTTGTTTATTAGCAACTCTCTGCACTCAAGAGCTCAGTCACCTTGACTGCTATCTTTTGCACCCCAGTGCTCCAAGCCAGCCTGCTGCTTCCAACCTCCAAAGGAGAACCAAAAACCAAAAATTTAAATCTAGACTAATTCCTATATTGCACTTAATTTATATGTTCTTATCTCTTTGTTGTCTTAAGATACAGTGCATTGTGTTATCTGCTGAAACATTTATAAGTATATTGTATTATTATCATATTTGGTGCAGCCCTGCACTACTGTTTACTGTGTTTCACATTTTCCTTCTGGAGGGTTAGAGGGTTACCCTCTGCTGGGGCGCTGCCTACACATTTTCCTTTTATTATGGCAGAGGTATTATTCATTTGCTATATTTCTTCTTCTTTTTTTTTTTTTTCTTTTTTTTTATTGGTAGACAGAAGATAAATTGAATCATAAGAATACTCCAAATATTTTATTTTATAGGCTTTATTATTTTGGTATAGAAGATCAATTTCTTCCTATTCACTGTTAGAGCTAGGTGAATAGGTAGCTTCCTGTTACTCAAATTGCAAAGGGTTTGATTGGTTGGGCAGTTCCTGTGAGGCCATAAAAATAACAAAATGGCAAACAGTGATGGAAAGTACCCTTTGGCACTACTACTGTGCTCATTCTGTTTTGCAAGTACCTGCTACTATCCAAGCATACTCAATACATAACATTCAATTTTAATGAAAACTGTTTTACCTTGCACCCTCTGATTACACAAACAGTGATAATATATATTAAAAATAATTCAGTTTCTACCTGAAAATAAGCGAGAACATTTTACATGCTCATTTAACAAACATGTCACCAAAAAAATTACACATTTCTAATTATACATTCTGTGAGCAATATTGTAAAAATATAAAATAATAATTATACTTTTATTCTGGCATATTTACTTATGTTAGTTTTTAGTCTATATTGGCATATAATTTTAAGTATATCTTGCTAGTTCTTGGCACTAAATATGAATACAATAACAATGTCAAATTGCTACTGTTTTCACTGTTCAGGTTGTAATGCCATCCGCTATTCCACCACTGTTGGTTTAAATCCATGGGATGTAAAATGTTTAATGCATGAGCAAATGTAGTGAAGAATGTAGAAAGAGGCAACTAGTGTGCATAAGAAGCAATGATGGTCATACACAGGTTTGGGTACAAGTTCATATTCAAAGCTTTAGAAGGTGTTCAGCTATAACAATGTCAGTGCTATGTAGGAAAAAATATGAATTGGAATACAAGTTGAGATATATGTGTCACCCATAACATGGAAATCTAGTTAATGTATGTAACAGAATCATCTGTTACCTTGGTATTTAGAGAGGACTGCAGTTCATCCTCCTTCTCACCAACAATGGGCCCTGACCAGGATGGGGTTCTGTTTTGGGGAGGCAGGTACACGTGGGCCATGTTTTCCCCCCTGGTTTTGGTTTGCCATTGTTGTTAGGTTGCCCTACCATTGTTTTAAAAGGAGATTTATATTTTCAGGTTTGTGATGACTCTCCATTGCCCTTTGTTGGTGAAACCGAAAAATGCATAATCACAATATGCAAATTAGGATATTGCAAAAACTGACAAGTTGCATCTATATTACCTCTGTTTTCCCATAGTTTGGAAAGTTGTAATTATGTTATATATTGGAGGCATTATTACATTGCTCATTATTCACATTGTATATGTTATATTTTAATGGTTTTCACCACATGCTGAAGGACAAGTTGGCAAAGGCCAGTCCTAGTTTTTATTTTATGTTAGTTCCTTTTGTGTGTCCTGTGACTAATTACTTCAGGTTTCCTTGTTTGGACCTGCTGGCTGGATGCATGGTACAAAGTCCAGAAAGCTAAGCTTGAGAGCCACAAGTGCCTTTATAAAGGCAGGAGCTAATCATAAAACAGGCAGAGGTGTGGATACCTGCCTGGAAGGAGTGCAGCAGGGGGGACAATACCTGTCTGGAAGGAATGAGTTGCAGCCTGGTTGGGTGGAAGAGCTCTGGAGAGACCACAGTCAAGCTTAGGTGACTGGGTCTGAAGTGTTCCTATGTCCCCAGTGGCAGTAAGGAAGCAGACTTGATGGAGGTACTCAGTTGGAGTCCCCGAACCTCTTTAATTACTAGAGCAACTGTGAAGAAACCTTATAAAACATGTATCAAAGTTCAGATTGAGAAAGTATTTAATTAATGATGTTCAGAGTAATTCTGTTATTATATGGTTAGTTAGTAGACTAGTCGGAGAATAATTTCTGTCTGAACTGCAGTTCATCTGAATTTGAAATGAACAGGCGATCTGTTAATATCCCAAACGCTGCGTCAAAATGTACCCAAATCACAAACCAACTGAAACGTGCAATGGCTGAGCATGCCAATTCCATTTTGGAGACTGAATTCCACATCTGGCACCAAAAAATAAATGATTTAAGGGAAAATAAGATAACTGATGGGAAAAAAAGGGAACAGTCAATAAATGTTGATTTTATTTGCAATTCAAGTAAGAAGTGAGGAACAGAGAGGTGAAAAAAGGAGAAGCAGTAAAAATATATTTACATGTTATATAAATCTATAATATATAAATAAATATTTTGACAGCTCCTCCTGTTTTTCTATTAGTCTAAGCAGGAATGGAGCATACATAGATCTCAGCCAAAACTGAAACCTTCTTGAATTATTTCTTATAGCCCCCTTACAATTAATAAGCATCACTGGTAATTCTTTTCATCATCATCATCATCATCAGTTAGGTTCTTACCCTCACTAAAACCACTCTTTAAATCTCATCAACAATATAATTCTATTAGCAGAAAGAGATTCTGTATGTTTAGTAATGTTTTTTTTTATTTTTTATATTTTTTTATATGTAATTCTAAGGAAAAAAAACCCTCCAAAATGAATTGATTTAGTTTGCATCTTTGATTGTTGAAACTCTTTCTAATCTATCTGTTTTATATTAGAAAAACATGCTGTATCAGTAATCCCAAGCATCCCTTATTCTGATTTGTGATGCGCTCTGTTCAGTGTAATTGAGATCCATTTCTAGCTCGAATATACACTAATTCTTTCTTTCAGTCTGGCTATGTAAGTGAGTTGATCCTCACTTTACAGTCCAGATCGCCCACGGGTAGTGTATTTACTCTGATTCTTGTAATCCTGCTTTATCCCTGACTCTTTATTTGCCATGTATTATCATAGCAGAATTACTCATTTTCTGGTTCTCTATTCGTAGATTGAGTTTCTCCCTGTTCATCCAAATTTTGGATTTCTGCAATTTCCGGGAATCAATATAAACTCTAGAAATGCACAGACTTCATGGATTCAGAATGCTTTCAGAACAGAAAATGACACAATCTGTATCATTTCTGCGGGCTAACTCACAACCGTCCTGGAAGCTGCTATATATATAAAAAGAGATACATTGTGGTAAATAAAAGCTAAAAGAAACATAATGAAAACCAACAGCTCACTACAAGAATATAGTGGCATGCATCGATGATCATATACAAAACTATCAGTGCAATCTAGTTATAACAGTGAATTGGCAAGTTGCCCGGAGGAATGTTGTACATTTCAACCAATATTAAGGCTCCAGGGATCATTTTCCTATCAAATACTGAGGAAGTTACCAACAATTAAAACATTTTTTTCAGGGACACTAGGCAAACATAGTGCTGAGCATTTAGCCTCCTTTGAGCTTCTTCCCCGCGTGCCTCTGATTCCTAACTGGAAACATATATTTAATGTACCACTGCAAAACAGTTCTACCCTTGTGCTGTTACATAACAAAATTATAAATAATAAATCACATCTCACGTACATTATAAGGCAGGCCAAATCTTTCTGTTGTTAGGTACTGTGTTTAAAAATAAACTTACTAGATATAACGAACAGAAATATTGAGCAACAAAACTAATTCTTCCAATAACTAAACTGCAAACCCAACATAGCTTAGCATTTATTTGAAATAAACCTGAAATCAAGAAGGGCACAATGTAGGTTTATATTGCGCAAGACAAATGCATGCAAGTGCTATTCCTACTTATGATGTAAAGTGCAAACTATGGAGTATTAACCCTGGAAACCAAAAGACAGTCACCAGTGTTTAGTACTTTGCTCCACAATAGCAACTATTATGCCCTGATAAATCTTATACTTATTGTTCTGGGGAAGAAGTTTTTTATTTATTCAGTGCAATTTTTCCCTGTCAGCTAGAGGCTTAGACACCATTCAGTGGTATAACCAGTCTAATATTATCATGGAATTTTCTGCAAAATAAGGTGAGCTTAAATGTGTTAGAGAAGTCCAAGTGGACTTTGCTTAAAATGTACTTTAGCTTCTCAATTACTCAAAGATACATAACCTATCTTTGTACTTTATGAGGTGTTTGGTAAGAAATGCTAATAAATAATCTACCTATTTGGAAAATAATCAATAATGTAAAGTGGATCACCCTTTGAGTAGATTATCTGCCAGAATTGTCCTCATTGTTATCATTGTCCTCCTATTAACAGTGGATAATCAACGGTCTTCTGTAGGTAGTAGCACAAAATGTGTGAAAATAAAAAGGGATATTTTGGCTGTGTTTTAACTGTAACTCAAAGAAATGAAGCTCCAGCACTCACTAATTTCAGGTGCAATGTGTTTTATTAACGCATCCCAAAAGACAGGCAACGTTTCGACAAACTAATCAAATAAAACAAAACAATGTGTGCCTAACTAACAGAAACCTCATTTATTGTAGTTATTTGGTAAACTTTGAAGAAAATGTACATAACTAAAAAGCACTGTGACCATCAAAAATAAATAAAGATTTTAGAAAAAAAAATTAAAAAAAAATATTATTGGAAATTTTTAAAGAAAATCTTTAAAGGGACACTCCACTGTCCAAATACAAATAAAATAAAAATCAATGTTTAGTAAATATACCACAAATGAAAACTTGCGTGCATTTAATTTTGTATTTTTTAATTGGTGGTATATCTAAAATCAGATTGCAAAACCTGGACATCTCTTGCCTGCTGCCTTTGCAATTTCTCCACTTCTAACTCCACCCAGGCTATATGTGGCTGTCAAATCACAGACTTCCCAATACAGGTCAATGATAAGTCCTTGCAAGGAAGATGCTCTGAGCTGTTCTGCCTCTTGAGGTCAGCTGCATTGATTTTACCAAACCAGGAATTAACAAGACCTGTTGTCTGCTTGAAAGTCAAGAGGGTGTAACCAGGTTAATTTATAAAGGTATAATTTTTTTATTCAAATCTGCACTTTTTGCAAAATGGAAAAAAAGCTTCACACATAAAGCTTTTCTGCAATCTAAAGTTGTTTTGAGGTCTGGAGTGACCCGTTTACACAAATTTTAAAGAAAAATGTGAGTGACAGATGGACTCTTAAAGTAATATGAGTAATTACTAATCTTTAAGCATTGATAATTTTTTTCAGATTTGAAGGTTTTTATTTTTCATTTGTTCAAATACAGTATTGGTAATTTTTAGAATTCATTAATTTAACAAACCTTGAACATACTAGTATTATTATTAGACCAGTAAAGACTAGTAAAACATATAAATAACGCAATGCGTCAATGAGAGGGTCACAAAGAAATCACTGTAATACACTGTTAATGCATAAAGACTATAGTTGTTTCTTATTTATCACTATTCATTTATAATAATGCACTAGTTATAATTGTTAATTTTATTAGACATGTGCAAGTCATTTCATTATGGATGCTTACGAATGTCCGAAGTTCGAATTGCCAAATTTCCGAAGTGCCGAACTGAACAGGATTGCTGAAGTCCTGAATTGCTGAAGTTCTAAAGTGGGTTAGGGGTAGGATTAGGGGTTAGTGTTAGGGTTTAGGGTTAAGGTTAGGGGAAGTCCGAATTGCAGAAGTGCCGAAGTTCTGAATTGCCGAAGTTCCGAATTGCCGAAGTGCCAGACGGAACCGAATGCCATTGGTCCGAATTGCCGAAGCTGACAAATTGTTTTTACTTACCTGAATTTCTGAACTGAACCAAACTTTCTGCCCATGCACATCCCTAAATGTTATCATACTTAAAACATTTTTATTAATTTTAAATATTTTATGAATTTATAATTCTGAATTTTTGTTTTAATTTTTTTGATAAAGTATGAGAATTTTATTATCTTAATAATTCTTGAGCATTATTGTTCATACCAATGTGCATTACATTTAAATAACTTTTAAAGGAGACAAAATATGTCACTCAACCAATGAATTACCAATGAATATTCTAAACAAATAAAATTAAGAGAACACAGTGCCTAAGAAATAGAAAGTAAATCCAGATAAAAATGATATCCAAATGGAAAATCTCCAAAAGGAAAATAACGAGGGTCTTCAATAAAGCAGACGCTTATTTCTTGTATGATCTCTGAAATGGAAAAACAGAATATAATTTGTGCAGTGTAGAATAGATACAGGATAAGATCAATAGTATTACACCAATAATCCCATTTTCAAATGAAGGAAGATAGGTCCCGATCCTTATTCAAACCTTTTGGCCTCAAGATGTCCAGATCCCTAATCCTGAAAATTTCTCTATATCTTAGAAAGTTTTCCCTGTCAACACAGCTGCTGGGTTTTGGGACACAGTCAATAATTTGAACTTTTATTTGGGAAATGTCTCATTTAGTGGAAATGTGGAATGGGTAGTTCTAATTTCTCAGTTCTAATTTTGTTTTGTATAAATCCTTTCTTTCATTTTTGTGTTGTTTTATCAATATATATTAACCAACACAAGCATTTCAATGTGTATATCTATGTAAAGTAACAAGTAAAACAGTGTTTTATGGAATATTTTATATTAGTATGAGGATGCATGAAAATATTGCTGCATATTATTGAACTGCAACTATTACCAAAGAGAAATTTTAATGAACAAAACATTACAAATATCTAAATATTAACTGTGAATGTAAGTTATTTAATCGGTTTTAAAAATAAATAACAATGACAATTATATTGACACTTTCCTGAATTGTGTTACGTATTTAGAATATAATATTTGCCAGCACACATACCAAACCCTCTTCTTGATGTGCAGTTGGAATCTTTTCAAATCTCTACAACTAATTTTACAGCAAGTGCAATCATTTGGATAACTAGGAAGGTGGTAATTCATGTACCTTTCCTATGCTTTGTATAATAGGCTACATGGCAAGTCATTAAACATATCTTTAAAAACATTCTTAAGCATTTTAAAAACTCTCAAATGTCATGTAGACAATGTTGTGCTTTATTGTATAACGTAAAGGTCTCCTAGGTGCGCATGTAATAAAATGTAATGCTCATAGAATAATGTACATTTACAGGCTCTGTATTATGGAATAATGAATTGAATTGTAATTGTATTTAATTAAAGTGTACCTGTCATAGGAACATTAAGCTTTGCTCTAATGAAAAAGCATAAAAATGATTTATAAACTGTGCCTACCGAACTGCTAACAGGAGTATACATATTCTTTAACGCTATTTAAAGATATGGACTCAACTATCTTAATAACATGGATACACCTTCTTACAGGCAGTTCACCCGATCTCTACCAAAGAAACTACAGAGCATATATTGTAGTTGGTATGATTATTCCTACATTAAGCACTTTTCCAAGCATGGCCAATCACATAGGGAGGGTCAGCATATAGGTGTAAGTGAGTGGCGGGTCTTCCAACAATGTAGCATCTACAGACCCTACAAAATGGCATATTGAGCCTCCTTGTTGGAAAAGTAATGAAATTTATATATCTCTCAGATAGAGTAGGCCTTTAAATAATGAATATGTAATCAAAGGACCATAAGCCTTAAAATCCAGCTGAAGTGGTTATGGTACCAGGGGCACTTTGGCGACATCACATGTGAAAAGTTTAGATTCTGAAAGTATTTTGATCGGTGATGTTCAGAGTAATTCTGCTATTGAATGGTTGTTTAGTAGACTAGTACTTGATTTATTTCAGTCTAAATTGCAAGATATCCAAATTTGGGCTGATCAGACGATTTGTTGGATTCCCGAACTATGAGCGAAAATGTACCCAATTCATAAACCAACTGAAACGTGCTATGGCTGAGCATTAGCTCCAGTTTGTGATTCTCAATTCTCAATTCCACCCACAGCACAAAAAATTAGATACTTTTATACAATAAATATACAGGAGCAACATTTTGAGTCTTGATCAAGCCATTTTAATGCACACCACAGCACACCACAAACACACTCAGGCATTTATAATGAATGTTTAGATGCAGTAATGGAGCAATAGAGCAAAATCTATATTGGCAAATATATTGATTTATATGGATCCAGTATCAATCTGTATAGATTAGTAATATAGACTGATAAAATAGTTTATAAATATCATATGATTACCCCAACCATGTCATTGCTGTGGATGCAAAACAAACAAATCACATGAGTCAAAACCCTGAGAAGTATCAGTCCCCTTTAATTATTGACTCCAAATAACAATTAAATTCCTCGCAGAATTAACAAGCAATTGTTAATAATGTTTGTTAGGTTTCATGAGCAATTGTATCTTTATTGTTCACTGCTATTGGTAAATATTTTCCCTTGATTCTCATTTTGAAACTCTCTGATCTCCTGTGAGCCCCGTTTAATGAGTAGGTAAAGCAGTCATTTGCTTTGAATCTGTAAGAAGTCTGTCCAGTATGTATCCAGCCATGTAATATGAAAATAGAGGCATTTATTGAAGATACAAGAAACATTGTACATTGGAAAATGATGCCTCGGTCCCCTTCAAAGTAGACAGCTTGGGACCTCACACACATCTCCCAGCGTCTCTTCCACTGTTCAAAACACTCTGCAAAAGCCTTTGTTGGAATAGCCATCAGCTTTCTTGTCATATTTACCTGAATCTCATTGACAGTCTGAAATCTTTTCAATTTCAAAGTTGATTTTAGTTTTGGGAAAAGCCAAAAGTCACAGGATGCCAAATATTTCAACATCTTGAAATCATCTCTTTTCGCTGCACTCATTGCATCATCCCTGAAAGTCTTCTGAATCATCCAAATAGTTTCCGCGGAGGAATGTTCAAGTTTATGGCAAAATTTGATGCAGATTCATTGTTCTACTCGCTCAGTCATTTTGAATGTGATGGCTACACAGTACACATACTCACTCAATGTCTAGTGCCCCCACTGACTAGTACAATTAAGTTTTCATTGCTCATGCATGAACATTCCAGTCCACTCTCCTTGGCTGCCATGTTACATCGATGTAGTGCAAGCCATTCTCATTATATTAACAATGGCTGGACTTTTTACTGACAGACCATGTATGTATTGATAATCTAATGTATGTATAATGTAAACAAAGTCAGTTTGTTTGAACTTTGTTCAAAACTTAGTTTTTGTTGAATTCTAGTTATTGATTTCATAGCTTACTTTTGCATTTTGGTTGTTTTTTTTTACTTACATAGAAATAATCCTAAACTATTCTTTGTTCTGAAAGGACCCAAACACTGCACTAGAACATCTCTAAATAAACCGTTTCATGAACACTGAGGTATCAAAATTAATATAGGATATTGTTTTGAATAACAATAATTTATGGTTGATAAAAAAAAAAAGCATTCCATATTTTAAATTGCCACAGACTAAAAAATGAAAAAATAAATAAAATTTTTTGGAACAATCATAATATTAACTAGGACATGTCATAAACCAAAACTTAGTGGAGGCCACTCATATTGAAACAGAGCTGAAGAAAGCAACAGTTGAGGTAGTAAAAACTACCACATATAAACATCATATAGTTAGATTTTATAAAAGAAAATTCACAATTACTGTTAGAAAAAAAAAATATTCTACCAAATCCAATTTAACAGTAAACATAAAAAAATATCTCTGGTCTAATAAGCCAAACTGACCTTTCTGGTCTCAGCACAAAATTCTATATATAATTTAAAATGAGCACTGCTTGTTGCTCTGAGTTCATCTCCCATGTGGTGACAGCATGGTGACAGCAGCATGTTGGGTATATGCTTCATTAAGGCAAAATTTTTGAGCACATTGAGCATTTCCAGGCCAAGTACTGGGTATATCCAAAGTTAAATACATATATTTGCAACAGAACATTGACCTTAAATGAAAAGTTACAATGGATGGTTTTAATAACAAGAACCTGAATATCTTAAGAATGACCCAGTTATATCCCATACTTCAGTTCAATTGACAATTTGCTGGAAAGCAAAAATCCCTTTTAATTTATTTTATTCATTCTATATGACAGATTTTGAGAAAATGTGTCATGTAAAAATTGTTAGAAATGGCTGGATACAGATGTGAAGAATTAATGGCGACTTTCTTTCATTTTGTGTCAAAATCATATTTTGCACCTTCGTTAAATATCATGTTTTTATATCATGGTTTTACCAAAATATGGAAAAGTCAAAGAGGAGTACCTACTTAAAAATTATAATCAAGTACTTGTTGTTGCGACTGTTCCAAGGTTAGGTCAACTGCTGTCAGAAATGTAACAGTTTAGTTGTCATTTAGTTGTTGTGACATTTCTGACAGCAGTTGACCCAACCTTGGAACAGTCGCAACAACAAGTACTTGACTATAATTTTTAAGTAGGTACTCCTCTTTGACTTTTCCATATTTTGGTAAAACCATTATATAAAAACATGATATTTAACAAAGGTGGAAAATATGATTTTGACACAAAATGAAAGAAAGTCGCCATTAATTCTTCACATCTGTATCCAGTAATTTCGAACCATTTTTACATGACACATTTTCTCAAGATCTGTCATATAGAATGCATAAAATAAATTAAAAGGGATTTTTGTAATTAAAAGGGCTTGTAATATTTATTCTGAAACCTTATAGGGTCCTTTAAAGCCTCAGCTTTGGTCTCCTGAATTAAGAATTAATGCCTATGGTTACTAAATAGTTGAGTGATAGCACAGTTATACAATGTTAGTTTTATTGTTTATAAAGTGAGAATATACTCATTTTGAATTATGCATTTGGGTTAACTACCATTAGTGAAAAAAGGATCACTTGTCATAGGCTTTATCATTTTCCTTCTAATAAAATAAATCATACAGCTGTCTATTTTCTAGAAATGGTTAGCCGGTTATATATTTTTGGAAATCAAACCTCTATCACTGAAGGAGATATCCCTGTGTTATTAGAGGATTTGTAAAATAGAGTGAATGCTTCAATATATTTAAGCTATGAACTATACCAAGAAACTAATAAGAAGGTTTATAGGACAGGATTGTCCTATAAAAGGGCAATTAAATACGTTAGATATGTTTCCAGTTTTAACGTGCTGGTAATTTTCTATGGATTATTTTCAATGAGAATGACTCTTTGTATTTATTTATTAACATTGGCAGATTGGATTTTCATAAGAAAATAATTCAGATATTTCATGGAACTCACAGAAACATATATATTTCAGAAACAATGCTCATGTTATTTGATCTTCTAGTACTCAGAGTACTAGCTATGTATGTCTCGTGTTTGGCTGTTCACAGTTGTAATCAACTTGGAATTTTCAAAGTTATTTACTAGATTGAGAATTGTATGGAATTTAAAGTGATTTCAAAGTTAGTTCCAGATTTAAGGCCAAAGGAGCTGAAGTAGATAGATGCAGAGCTGATTCAGATAATTGTTCACATTTGGTTATTTTGTCTTTACATTTGAACATCACTTAGACTTTTTGACAGTTTATACATTTTTTTTTTATCAATTAGTGGGTAATTACAATATTGTAATTTTCTGTGGTAATGATAGCTCCACAGGGATAGCCACATGAACAACATGGCAGAACTACCAGCAATTGTATACTAGTGAATAAAATTATTAAAAATGTCCACAAGATTTTTTCTTTTCCATCATTATTGCTTTTACAGTTTTTATATTTCGCTTATGATAACTTCAGTCACTTGTAAGTCAGTGCTATAATATTTGTTATAATTTTGAGATTATTTATAGATTGTAGAGTACTGGCTGGGAATGTAGCAGCAATTACACAAGTTTTGATTCTCGAGATCAAAATATACAATTGCTTTGGCTGGAGATCAACAGTGAGTAATTTGCAAAGCTGTGCCCTTGAAAAAGACATAAAAAACATATATATATTTGTATGCATCTATTTTCATATTTTTAAAAATTCATTTTAGAACATCAAGTAATTTAGCAATATATTCCATCAATATTGTATCACTGCTAAATTTTAAAACACATAGTTCTTTTAAACTAAACAATCAAGAGCTGACAATGGACATTAAAGTAAAATAGTTAGTGATCGAAAATGTAAATTTTTCCCAATTTGGCTATGCTGGTCTATTTTGTCAAGTCACCACAAATAATTATTTTGTGTATATAATACTCTGTAAGAGGGGATTCAGAGGTATGAAATGAAGGAGAATTTGCAGTATGAGGACTGTGGTGGTAAGGATTTCATTTTCTGTGCTCCATGAATTTAAAAAGCCATAGCAAGCAATAATTATCTCTACACTAATGGGTAAGTTTCTAGTGCACAGTGCGGAAGGAGGTAGATAACATTTCTGAAATTACAGAAAATCACCAGGCTAGGATTAGCTTTCTAATCATTATTGTAAAGGGCTTTACCATTATTTGGTTAGATCAGTGTTTCCAAAACCATTCCTAGTCTAGTTAGAAAATTTAAAAAAAAAACGTAGACACAACTGGATAATCCATAAGTCCTGAACTAGTAGGGTTGCCTTGATGACTGGTTTGTGATCCACTGGTTTAGATTATTTAATTCCAGTGTTATTTATATGGTTCTTCAATAAGCTGAATTGAACTGATAGCTCATAATACTACTTCTGCCCAAACTGGAGAGATCACCATAACATTGCCAGAACTATAGACCAATCTCCTTACTTAATAGTGGCACACATTTGTATGCAAAGATTTTAGGTAACTGTCCCCTATCCTCCTTACTATAGTTGATTAGAACCAAGTGGGCTCAATTGAAGACAGAAAGGTTTCAGACATTACTAGGAAAGTTCTGAACATACAACACCACTTACATACTACTGGCAATCGTTGATTTCTCTTAGCACTAGAAGTGGAGAAGGCTATTGACATACTCAATTGATCATATCTATGATACACTCTTGCTCTTTTGGTTTCTGAAACCCTTTATTTCCATGATAATAGCTCTTTATCATAACCCCACAGCCAGTGTATTAAACACAGGTTTAAACTCTAATTATTTACCATTTCCTATGCTACCAGTCAAGGATGTCCACTATCTCCATTATTGTTTATTTTGTTGCTAGCGTACCTAGCTATTATTTTGAGAAACCCTGACATCTTGGGCATTATGTTTAATAACCAACCACACTTTCTTAGCGTTTGTAGATGTTGTCTTGCTATACCTGTCAATTTTTTATGATTTCCTTTCCCAATATATTAACGTATTTTTCTATAGCATGTTTTCCCCAAAAATCCCATGGTTGTCCCAATTGTGCATATGTTGCAGAGGATTGTCTCATTACCAGCTCATAACCCTTGTTTTCAGTAATCTAATTTTTTTTATCTGAATATTTGGGGTTTTCCAATACCTTTAATTAACTCAAGTAGCTGCAATTAATATATGATATATTACAATTCTCTGAGGCCTACTTAGCGTTATAGGAGTTAGCTTGAATAAACCCAACTGAGTGGTGTCACACTATTAGGGTTAATAAATTGTATTACACATAAAATACATTTCCAGAACATCTTTAATTTAGTACAATTCTACCAGATGTGTGACATAGTTCCTGCATCTCCACAATTCTTCCAACATCTCTCAGATATGCCTGGGAACATCTTTTGTACCATTGTCAATACTATCACCTGTACAAAACTTTAAAATGATTTTCAAAATGGTTTACACATTGAATCACCCCTCGAAGGGCATTTGTAATTTTGTACCATTAAGATATAGTGAGGAATAATGACATTCTTTTTTACATGCCAACATAAAATCTAGTTTATGATTTACACTCTATGACAGGTAGAAATAACAAAGGGATATACTATGTATCTGTTTAGGATTATGTAAGTAAATGTTTTCTAAATTAGACAGTAGTAAAGCAAACTTATCCAACCTATAAGTTCATTTGGGACAATAAAAAAAGTCAGATTGCACTCCAAAATCCTCTGAAACTGCTTCAATTATGTTGCCCCTAAAGGCATTAGGCAATAGGTAGATATAGAAAAAGATAGTGAATCTCTCATGCCCTAGAGTGATGTTCTTTGGACCCCAGGTAATTAATGTAAGGGTATTCATCTCTATTTATTTTGCAACACCTATGCTGTTAACATTTGAAAGGACTTGAAAATGCATTTAGGTTTTAAATCTCAATATTTGTTAGAATCCCTGATATATCTTGGAAGTCTTGCTATTAGGTACCTTGCAAACCATTTAGAATTTACCTAAATACTTTCCATTTTTCTACCGTTATGGTTATTACACTCTGTGCTTAAGCTCTCAAAAATCACTGTACAGTTTAATGTTATTCGGGATTATCCTATTTAGTAGCAATATTGTTTTGTTAACTCTGCTAAATATAAAGGTCTATCATAATTGATTAATTCACCCATACATCTGAGGAAGGGTTCCAATTACCCAGATATTTCTGCCTGAGAATCTGAAATTTTTATTGATATACTTTGCAGGTTGTGGACTACATCTCCCCCAATGCTTTGTGAACATTATGAATGTAAGAGAATTATGGGAGATGTAGTTCACATCTGGAGTGATAAAAGTTGCCAAGCCCTGATATACATCCATCTCACAGGTTTAAACTAGGTAATATTGTTAATAATTGTACTTCCTACTATAATCATATTGAGGCACACATACCACTGGTAAATCACTCCCACTCACCTCCATGGAATCACCTATACTGTACTAGACTCAATTAGGAACTTATTTACATTTCTGCTGGGGATCTTTTAACATACATGATTTCTGGAAGCAAATCCACCTTGTGCTGCAATCTCTTTGTGATATGCCAACCCCATTTACACCAGTTTTCCTGTTGTTGCATTTTACTACGACTCCCATTTCCTATTTACTTGCTCTTCCAATCTTCATTATTTTAGCAGCCAAGAAGATTGTTTCACTTAAATGGAAGTCTCCTTTTCACCTTTTAATGTCAGATCTGATTGACGAGTTAATCTATTCCACAAATATGAAAAAATATATTTAAATTCCTCATCCAAGTTTGATAAATTCCATAAAATTTGCCAACCATGGAATCCATATTTTTTTTCTTCTAACAACGTGGCTTAGTGTACTCAATGGATGTGATATTTCCAGAGTTATTACTCTGTATTTGGATACTGTTGTGCCAATTACCACAATTCATTCTTTTCATTACATTTTTATATATATACCGTGCTATGCCATGCCAATACTATCCAATGACTTGAACTAATTAAAGTATGTCTGATTGCAGTTGATGATTTGTACTTTTCGAATTAAGGGTGTAGTTTCTTAATTTCACCTGTGTGTCTTTGTGTGCACCTATACAGCCCACAGTTGCAACTCACAGAGCTTACTGATTTGCATTTATCTGCGGGAAGTATAATGTATAACCTCTTGCTAAATTATTTTGTATCTGATACAGTATTTGGATGCCATTTCTATGAGAGACACAATAAGCAGAAATATGTAATTGAATTTGAGATTATTATGTTTGAGTGCTGTTTAATCATAGGATCAAATTATACATGCTTTATTTTATTTAAGTAGTGAGTCAGGTGTACCAAATCATTAATCATTAATCATTACAAGGCTTACTTTATTCAAAGGATGCACACCTTAGTAAAAATGTAGAAGGGGTTGCTTCAGTACACACGTAGAAGAATCAACTCTCTCATGAAGATACCACATTTTTAAATAATATGAAGTCTCAGTCATTCATTCATAAAATTTAACAGTTGGGAGAGAAAAAGAAATATCTCAGACAGAATATTCACCTTCCATTCTATTGTCAATAACTTATTAACATGGAGTACGGGCAGCTATAAGTCTCAAAGTGATAAAACTTTTATTAATAATAGATAAGATCATTTGTAATAAAAACATCAAATTAAAATTTATATAAAATCATCATTGATTTTAAATGTATGGCAAGTATGACTCATGTCAACTAATGCAATTTTTATGCAATGTAGACTACACTAAAATTAGATGTTTGTAAAGCAAAAATAGGGGTCAAGATATATGAGTTTGTAAATAATGCAACTGAGAGGCATAGGGAATCTAAATATGGTTTTATTGATTGTGTTAGATATAATATGATTATATAGGACTTGAATGGTTCTTATAAGATTTAAAAGTACAATAAGAAATTAAATGAACGTGATAAGTATGAACAACACACCATACATCGTAAAAAATAACTGAAAGCTTTTTCTTTGTCATTGTTTTCACAAAAATAGCACAGTTCATTGTTTGAGCTTTTAAATACCTGATATCTTTAAGCTTTGTCTAGCCTTGTTGTTTAATCTCAGCCTAGTTCCATGCATTTAGAATGTTGTGTATTCTTGTGTTAATGTGTATTTTGTACTCTTGTCTTAAATCTGAGAGCTGCTACAAACGGGACATTCTGTATTATCTGTAATGTGGATTTACAGGACATAACTAGAATATTATTTTAAAACCCTTAGAAAGTTTATATTTCTAAGGCTTGCTAGTGCACACTAATTCTCATAGCCCCATCTCTAATATCATTCTCTGAGATATCTGCATGATTCATTGTTAATTAGAAAAATAGTATGATTCATCCAAATTTGAAATTCTCTGTGAATTCCCAACATATCACATTTTAGTGCATAGCTCTGTGTAGCCCTGAATAGCCTTCTTTTTTTAGCTTTCCAATGTAATCTGCCGGGAAACTGCTCAACTGTATAATTGGAACTAGTACTATTGGAGTCATTTTAATGAAATTTATTTTATTTAAATATTGTTATAAGAGGAGAGAGACAAGTACATCACATAGGGTACAATTTCATATAACCATGTTTATAAATGTTTATCATAAACCAAATGTACACTAAGATTTCCTGTATAGCTAGTACATTCAGTGAACATTGCTCTTGATTTTGAATTCCAGAATTATTATTTTTTTTGTTTGACTTGAATTAACAAAGAATCAACAAACACAAACCAGTAATATCTGACAGCAAAAATAAAGACAAACTATAAATGTAAAACTGGCAAAAATATAATGAGAAAAAATATATAAGACCCCCCCCCCTCTTTTTCTTCACATCTTCTTACTCTCCTTCTCCTCTCTCTCCTATCTCTAATCGAAGATCTCCAATAATGACACCTCTCAGTGATAGGAAAAGCAGATACATCATATTCCAATCCGTGGTGACTAGCACACATCCCGCACACCTACACCTTTAGACTTGACTAGGGGTGAACACCCTAAGCATGATAATACGAGACACAAACAGGGTATACACCCCCGCTGGCAGTGAGATCCAGCTGAGGCCCAATAGACCTCAACCGTAAAACTGAGGACGTGCCCCTCTGATACATAAGAGTGATTCGAATGGATGTACGGTAGATACAGCTGAGGCACCAAGGGGACACACACCTCCAAAACATAACGATATACCCTCATGCAAATGCAGCAATACTACAGAACGGCCCAACTAGACTGTACGAATGTACTATACCCAATGTGATCATGCAGTGATGACCCCTACAAATCTTGCCTGAAACAATAGGTATGGATTATCAGCATGGCCGCCTACTCATATATACTTGATAGCACTACCAAGTATAATTTTGTAGGGCCTGCATATCTCCCACGAACTGATATCTATTAACCAAAATGTCATATTGTACGTTCTATACAGGTTGGATACTGTACACCAGATATAATTGTACAAACTGTGAACAACAACCCTGCCATCAAATGCAAGGAGTCAGGCGGGATGCAAAACACATTTTGGTTCTATTTAGCATGCATTCTAGACAGCTATGGATCTGTTCATATTGTACACATTGTTTACATTGATATTGAAGTTAGGACCTGTGTGTCCAATTTTTTTGTGTTTTTGCCCTACTCAATTAACAGCTTTGAGATCAAAAATCAAAAAATATATAAGAAAATATAAACATAGAAGAAACCAAGATAGAAACGTGATGAAGAAGAAGAAAAATAAATAAATCATACTCTTCATCAGTAAAAGCTTGTGAAGCTTTAAAGGAACACTGTAGGCACTATAACAACTTAATCTTATTGAAGTTGTTATAGTGCCTTTAGTTCTTCCCCATGTGTCTTGATCCAGAAATATAATTTTTTTTAAAACATTTAAAGGCATGGATGCATGTCTTCAAACCAGGTAGTAGAGTCAGGTACTGGGTAGTAACTTTGCCCCTTAACTCTGTAGCCATTGTTCTGATAAGTATTATCTGTCTGCTTAACCTTATATACTTAAACCGTAATTGTTATCCCCATACAATACACAGAGCTGTATACAATATTCAGATTTAAGTATAATATGGAGATATCCATAACATACTCAAAGCTAGGTAAAGTAATATATATGCAGTACATAGAACTGAGTACAATACATTGATAACCATACAATATTAAACACTATTAAAACAATTTGGGACAGGCAGCATAGTGCTGTCTGTCAGAAATGGCTGCCATTTTTCCTACCTTGGCTTCTCTGTCTTTTTATATATATATTAATTCTATGTTTTAATAATTTATTCTTCACTGCTCCTCATGATTCAGACCTTTATTATACATGTCCTATAGTAGTATTGAATCATGTATCTCAGTATCGTGTATCTCAACATTTTCACTAGAAATTTCATTAAAATTGTCCTGCCGAGCTAGGTACTATTCTTAAAGACTACATGGCTTAATTTGCCAGATACAAATAAATACAATTAACTTTTAAGGGCAATTGCATAAAATTAAAATGTAATGCCACAGGCTAAAGAAGAATGTAGTCAACTACATTTTTAGATTAAGGAAACACTGTCAACAAAAATGTCTTATAATCTTTGAGTTCTAATATACCATCTCAATATTATATTATTTTTTTATTTCATTTATATTAAAATGTTTGAAGAAATCACTAGCCTACCTCTCCCATTCATCTTTCTGACCGCCATGTTATGCACCATTTGGTAGAATTATCGGTTATCTGATCCAATGCTTACTATTTTGCAACTATCTGTTGCTTTTTTAAATCATGAACTTTATTAAGCTGCAGCATTTTCTGTCATGCCATTTTATAAATTTACAGATAGTTGCAAAACAGATAGGATTGGATCAGATAACTGACAAACCCAAAAAGGTTCATAAGATGGATGTTAGAAAGGAGTGAGAATGATGTGCAATTTTTTCAAACATTTCAACATGAAAAAAAAAAAAACACATTATCATATGGTATATTATAATTTAAAGATGATATTTGATAGCCTTTAACATTGGAAAACTGTGTTGGTGTGTGAGAGTGGGCCTCATGGAAGTATGGAAGCTGGCTTCATTGGTAACAATCACAGTTATCTTTGAAAATAATATGATATTTGATAAAGTATTTTAATAAGGTGAGGGATGTAGAGAAAACTAAATAGATTAGTAGTGCACATTTTTAAATTAGAAGGCAATGAACATTTCGCCAGCAAACAAAGGAGTACACTTGGTACGAGCGTCAGGTTGGAGTGTACTGGCAGAGTGGTAGGACATACAAATAAAATATAAACAACAAACTTCTTATATTTATACATTATGCTAAATAATGTAGGACGTATTAATTAAGCTGAGACCACGAACCTAGGAGGGAGACCCAGCCTTAAGGGTCCTATGTAAGGAAGCAGTAGTCTTGTCATATAAATAAACAATAAAGTGGTCAGTCGAGGGTGTTGTTATTACCCCTGAGTGTTCGGGAGGGGAATCTCCTGTTACTGTGTCCTCTTATTAGGACAGGTCGTAAGAGGTGTGCTGGTACCTGGGATCAACAGTGTAAATTAAGAGCCAGGGGTTCTAACAGTGCTGAGCGATACTCTAAAATAACGAGAAAGCAAAATAACAATAGTTAACAAGCAATTGGGACTGGTGTAGGAGTCAGTCCATGTCCATGTGGCTGCGGGTGCATCTTCAGTGTCAGCCGGTGTCGACTGTAGAGTGTGGGGTAAAAGGGACTATCCTGTGTACGTCCCAGCTGTGACCTGGACATCTCGTGCTGTCTGAAGACAGGGTAAGGCCCAGTCCCTGAAGAAAAGCCGCAGAGTCCTCTGTGGTAGGAAGCTGATGTGTGCTTCCGTCATTGTGGACTATTAGAGCTCAAGAGGGGCCCCACTTGTAGCTGATGTTTGCAGAGTGCAGGGTCTTTATCATATGTTGAAAGGACTGTCTCCATTCCAGGGTGGAGCGGCATAAGTCCTGCAAGAATTGGAGTTGCATCTCCTCGAACTGTAAGGGTGTCCTGGATTTTATTGCTTCCTGCAGGGCCATCTTGTCGCGAAGCAGTGGGAAACATATCAGAACGTCCTCAGCCAGGGCCATGTTCGACTTGGCAAGTCTAAAGCAGCCGTCTACCTGAATGCCCTTTGCAGAGCATTGTGGCAGTAGGGTAGCCCATAGTCGGCGTAAAAAATTAGGCAGTTCATGTTCCGTGACTGATTCAAGTATGACCCTAATTTTGAGGTTATTGCGCCTCCTCGCATCCTCCTGGGTATCCAGTCTAACCTACATGCTTTTGTGGGATGCCTGGAGCAGTAGACTGTTTGCTTTTGTGCTATGGAGGTGATGGTATCCTCGTTAGCCTGTGCTCTGGCTGTCACCACTGTTATGTCTTCACGTATTATATTCAGATCAGGGTTGAAGAAGGCTCTTATGTTTGTCATCAGAGCTTTGATGTCCCCTTTTGTAGCTGGGGCTGTCAGGTCTTCCCCTCTTTGAGGGATGATTATGCTCTCGGCGCAAGGTATGTCATTGGGTGCATCAAGGACTTCTTCCTTGGAGGAAGTATAATATGCGTCTGTTTGCGGCGCCATTTTTAGCCTAAACCGCGGTTTTAGGAGGTTGGCGATATCACGGGAGCCGTTCCCCGTGAGGGTTTTAAGTTTTTTAACCATCTTCCCATGTGAGCTGAATTGTTGAGCCTGATCCAGGGCGGAATCAGGGTAGGTAAGTGCCCTAAAACCTGCCGTTTGATATGCCAACCGCGGGAGCTTAGCCGACATGCGTCTTCTATCCTCAGCGTTGAAGCCACGCCCCCCAAAACATGTGTTTTTAATACATTGCAATATATTAAGTGTGTGTCATTTATGTGTACACTTAGAGTGATGCTTCTGTATCTATCTTTAGTTTAAACCATCAGCCATAGCAACTAATGGAGTCAATCACCATCTGCTAGTGTACAGGTGTGTACAGACAATGGACTGACATGTACATAAAGCATATGCTTTAGACATGTGCAATTCATTTTGGATGCTTCCGAATTACCGAGTTGCTGAATTTCCGAATTGACAAAGTGGCGAATTTCTGAAGTGCCGAACCAAACCGAAACGCCGAATTGCTGAAGTGCCGAATTTTGGAAGTGCGGAGGTGCTTCGGATTTCTGAAAAGTGTCAAAACAGGAGAGGGAGGGAAAATTAAGGGAATGATGACAGGAATCTAACCCTACCCCTACCCCCTATCCCTACCCCTAACCCTAATCCTAACCCTACCTAACCCTACGCCTAACCCTTATATTTTGAATTCTCATAGATTCTCATGAATGCTATCCCTGTATTATATAGGGAACTGTGTTTGATAACTAGTATTGGTTACTAGACATATTAGAAATAAAATGACAGAGATAATTTCATAAAGTCAAACTAACCTATATGGTTAATGGAACAACATTTGCAGAAGAATTGTAAGCGACATTTAAATTAAGGTATATATTGAAATATAGAAAATTTGCTTTATGTGATTTCTAGAAAAAAAATTCTCTTACATAATGAAGGATTGCATTCAAAAAATGTATCACATATTTCCACTAAATGTAATGTAATATAATTATCCTGAAAATGTTTCCAATACCCCAGAAATGCTCATGGTTGTGTATATATTTGCCACATAACATTTTTAGGTTCCATCTTATGTACAGTAATAAAGGTAATACACTGAGACAGAACTATACATAGAAACAAAAAAAAATATCTGAATTGCATCATAATTTTTTTAATAGAAATTAATTTTAATTTAATATGGAAAAAGTGATTAAAATTAGAATAGAGCTCTAGGGTACACTAGGGCATTACCCCTTGTGCAGTAAGGTTTTGATTAAAACATACAGTATGGGATTTCATCGACTAAATAAAGCAGAATCTATTAATAAACGCTTGAACGTATTTGAAAATGGCATATGTCAAATACATTGATATAACTATTATGATACCTAATTGCCGGTTCCAAAAGATATTATTTTATTATTGTATTCTAGTTATTACAGTAAAAAAAAAAGAACAAACATTGAATATAAGCGTAACTCCTTCACTACTGAGCAGTGTTTGATTAAAATATATTAGCATAACATTTATTTGAAGCAAGGGATGTATTGCTAGCATATAAACATATCATAAAATTGCTATAAATTACTTTGCAGGCAAACGTGAACATTAAAATTTATGTAGATGTACAAATTTTTTATTTTTTACTTTTTCAATTAACTTTTCTAAAAAAATATTTTGGAAATTAACTGCTTTAGACCATAAACATTGAATTATAGTGTCAGAAATATTAGTATAAAAGCAGAAACAATATATATTTTCTAAGATATAGTAGGCGTCATGAAAATAGATAAATAAAAATAATGAATCTTATTGGTATTTTTAAGGACCCTCAAGGCATTACAGTAGTACAGCTTACTAAAAACAGCAACAAAATGTTAAAGAATTTGCGTATAATGTATACACACAGTAAATACAGTTTAATCATACATTTCTAAAATAAAGGTATTTAAAACTGCTATAACAATGAATGTAGAAATGATGTGACCCATGGAAACTTCCTTCACTGTTCGAGGGCAGGTGGTGAACTTACATTTTCAGCAAACTGGCATGAATTTTATCAGTGATCAGTGACTTCTGGTAGAGAATATACTACATGCTGGTAATCATCTATAAAGTATAATTGATGGTAAGTGTGGCTTTATGGGCTAAATTTCATTCTGCAAAGTACATGAAAATAAAAACTTTATATTTGATTTTTATAGTGAAGTAGTTAAAGAGACACTAACGGCATCCAGACTGCTTCATCTCAATGGATTGGTTTGGGTGCAATATACCCTCGTTTTAACCCCACAGCTGAAAATATTGCCGTTCTGCAGGAACAGCAGTGTTTTCTTTGTAAGGCTTACGTGCCTCTAGTGAGTGTCATACTGGCAGCCACTAGCAATGCTTTCATGAAATAGTGCAGTAAAATATAGCCATCCCACGCTCATATTCACTAATCTGTCTCTGATCCCCTTAAAGTGGTGCATTCCTACTTTTTAACACTGACTTACTACCTAACCCGATCTTATTCACAGCACTTTTGCTATGGATCACCCCTTTACTATCATCATAAGACGAGGAAGACCAAAATCTCCTGGTTACTGATCCACAATTGATCTGAAGTATGGTAATAAGCTGCATGCCACTGTGCCATGCAGACAATAAAATACCCTTTGGCTTTCCAAGATGTATTGCCTGATCTTAGGGTTAATCTGGGTGGATAGTACAGAATCAAGAATCATATACAGGAAGACATTCCATATTTTTGTTTGTCACATAATACATTTTTTTATATATATAAATCTTTCTTTTAAGTTCTAGCATAATACTCATACCATGAATCTGTAAATGGTAGATACTGTTGTTTTTAAATATTATTTTTAGTATATTGATTTTTTTCTGTGTCATAGGAGAATCAAATTGCTTCCTCTTTAGTATCAAGGTTGTGACTGTCTGCATTCAGCAAAGCAATATTTTGTAAGGCGTAAAAATCTTAGTTTACAATTTCAGTCTCATGCAGGCCCTATGCTAGTGTGTTATGCAATAAATATCTTGTGAGTCACCTCCAGAAACATACATTATTTATTGAGATAAGAGAAAAGTCAGTGGTGACAAACCGCTAAATATCATATTTATTTTTTACTTGTATGTGCAATTATGTCAGGAATATGAGTAAGGTACAGCCCCCAGCAGTATTTGTAAAACAAAAAAGGCAATTTTAGGGCAAAGTACTAAATTAACAGCAGTTGCCATGGAAACTAAAGAAATATTTATTTTGATTGCTCGTCGTTTATCATTTTTCTCCCAACTGTCTCTTTGTACAGATGTCCCTACATTTGATCGTAGAAAATAAAGGTACTTGAAAGTTGAGCAAAGGTCTAGCATGACAATACTTTTCATCAGTGGAGAAAAAAACAAACACAAATTATATTCGTAAAGCTCAGCTATCGTACCTAACACATAGAACACCATTAGAAACATTTCAGCTGTTAAAGAGTACAAATCTGACAATATGGTTGATCTAGACATAGCAATTTAAAAGATGTTGGGCTTTTACAATCATTTCAGAAATAGCAAATTTAAACTGTCACTATTAACGACATTGGTAGCTTGTAAAAGCTTCAAATTATCACCAGGTTTCAAAACTTGCTGTAAATTTTTTGTAACTGATCACAAATAAAGGCGGCCACATTAGATATCAACCACTTGCTGGTAAAGAACAGATACACACACCTGAGCATGCACACTTCACTCTGTGTGGTCAGTAGCACCAGACAAGTAGCAGCTGGGTGGAAAAACTTAGTGACAAGGTTGGAACAAGACTTTTTGTCTTCACACCAGTCCAAAGGTGGTGGTACGTTTTTGGTTAGTGTCATCTGGTAATGAATATGGATAGGATTGGAAACCAATTGGAAACCAGTAGTGGTAGTGTGTAGTCATTGCTGTGTCCAATAGAAAAATACCGAAAGCCGTTAGATACTTAGGGACCTGGCTTTCAGTTGAAGAAGCTGGTAACGCCCTCTTATAACTAACATTCTGCAGTCATGAACAGCCACTACTCACTACAGTCAGTTGCTGTATCTTTAACGAGGCTTACAAGGCATTTGCCATGGATGGCACTTTTAGGGGGGCAGCAAAAAATTACATCCCTTCACCTAGCCCCCTGGCAGATGTCCTGTTAGCCTCTTTCATGGGGGGCCCAAGAGCTGGCCGACTGGAACTCTTCCTTCTCAGCCACCATACGCGCCCTGCAGTGAATATGACAACATTCTGGCTCCTGACATCACTGCGGGATGCACAAGGGAGCGGAGCAGAAGAGCTAAGAGGACAGTGCTCCCTCGCTGCTGGCGTTGGCTGACTGACCGCCGGCACACCTTTCCTGAAAGTTTGAACAACAGGACATCACTTTTCTCCGACCAAAAATAGAATCATTACTATTTGTAGTAAATGCCAAACTGAGGGACGTGTTTGAAACCGTTTTATAATGTAATAAAATGCCACTTGAAATACACTCATTGGCTGAGATATGAGCTGCACACATGACCCACTGTCACTATATTCTGTTTGAGGAATATTCCAAATGGATCCTCATGGATCACATCCCACATTAGGTACTACAACTATGTTTTCTTCATAAAACCCCCTAAATGTGATCAGTATTAACATGACTGTAACTCCTCTGTAGAACTTAACATAGAAAAATAGCAGACTTTTGGCAAGAGCGTTTATTCCTCACAGTCACAATCAACTAGCAGTAATACAAATCTATAAACATCAGCATTTGTAAGACTATAAACAAAAAGCTTTAGAGTGGATTATAATGTGCTTTGGCTTGCATATTAATTTATTGGATTTGGGATATATGTCATACTTTTTTTTTTGCACTTAATTACATCATCGTATAATATTGCTAAGAATAAAAATCCCTTTCTCTCTCTGCATTTTATATATAATGTGCAGGAAATGTTGCCTGTGGCAAAGAAAATCCATAGCCATTTCCAAAGTCCTGCTGTAGCCAGCAGTTAAATGCACAAGCTGTAAGGGAAGTGCAATGTGCCAAAATACAGGCACAAAGGGGATGAGTGACATAAAAATTCAACCCAGTACATGCACGAGAGATTGCTGGGGCTAAGAAGTGATTGCTCCTAAATTGTTACTGCTTGATCCCAATGCTGCTCCATTCATGGCAAGAAGCTTGGAGCTCTACTATGGTGCCAGGAATCAAAGCCGTAAAAACTAGCTTGCAACAACGCCAATGTGATTTTAATTACGAAGGTATGTGTGTTGGAAGGGGGAGCGGGCATCTGCAGTCCAGCGATAGAGCTCCACGAAAGTGCAAGCAAATTTTAAAATCCTTAATTAATGTAAAAGTAGATACATAGGATGACTCTGTTGGAACCTAGAGTTTTGATTGTGTATCTTTACAATGCTGTAGAAAATGAGATTCACTATAAAAACATAAATATGAAAAGGCAAGTATCATTATAGCAATGCTGTAATATGGTGGCCCTGAAAATAGCACTGAGGCATTATAGCAGCGTATGTAATGACAAGTATCATAACCATGTGGGGATTACTTTCCTTAGCTGAAAATCATTCATCAAAAGCATTGTTCAAGATCTGATTTGCAGTGGTTTACACGAAGTTGGGGTCCTCATGCCTGACATTTTCCCTCAACCTTTGTCTCTGCCACCGCTGTTAGAGTAAGGATTAGCTGCTGGCCAGTTAGATCCTGAGTGCATCAGCTGATACGCTTAGCCTATTATTTGCTGCCTATTGAGAGATTTAGACAGGGAGTAAAGAAGTCAGGGCAGCTGTGTCTGGCTGCCGAGCCTCATAGTAAAACTACTGAAAAATGTTTTAACTCATGAAGGTGAGACAGTGCAATGGCACTCATACTCTCGTAACAACTTCAATGAGCTGAGGTTGTAATTAGGGTGGAAGTGTTCCTTTGACACAAAATCTCCAGTAACCCTAAATTACTCATATCCCTAACCATCCCTAGTTCTAAGTCCCCCTAATGCTATACACCCTGTAAACAGGGTCTGATTAAGATTCCACTGGGCCTTGTGCTGACAATTATGATGGGCCTAATTAAAGAATCTTATTGACCAAAAACACCAAAACAGTCATACCTCTCAAGTGTCATGTACCTGATGGAGAAGGTGCTGGAGTTAAACTCATAGAATGCAGCTATGAGGAAACACATACCCTATGACTATGCTAATCTCTCTCTAATGTATGCTTTCATCTTTCAAGTAAATCAATACCTCCTAACAGCAGCGCCAAGTGAATCAGGATGTCAATGGGCGTGGTGAAAGGGTGTGCTACTGACGCTAATCACGTAACCAGAACAGCTGAAAAAGGGGCGAACATGTTTAAAAGGGTGGCATGTCTTCCCAAAGAATTGGAAAGCCAGCCTGGCGTGAATGCATGTCAGCCTGCCCGCCAATCATGCAGGTTGGCCAAGTAAGGACATACTATGCAGACAGCACCCTGACCTTGGCATAAATACATCAAATGATGTGCTCGCTCCATGCCACTGGTTTAGACAGACCAAAGTCAGCATTATCTTAACAAATTTGTCAGCCAGTCCACACAAGTTTTGTTTCATCCCTACATCCCTCAAGAATACAATACAAGAGTTTGTGAAGAGTAGTGTGCAAGAAAAAAAAAGAAAAGTAAGACAATCAATGTGGGCATGGGCATTCAATTCTATGGGCCTGGAGCTGCAGCTTCATCTGTCCCTATGTTAATCTGGCCCTGCCTGCAAACCTAAACTTCCCTAATGTAACCCACCAAGTTAGCTGTAGCAACAGGGTTTAAATAGTACCATTTCATACAAAGTTCTGTAATTACACTATTTTATTTAAAGCAGCACCATTTTAGAGTTGCTCCAATGTCACTCGTCATTTATGAAAATATTTAATAGTGGCCTTTTAAATGAATAGTTGATAAGAGTTGTAAAACTGCATGTAGCAGGCCCTGGGTAACCTGACCGGTTACCTTCACTAATTCCTTCCCTCAGCCACTCTGGAACCTTTTAAAGTATAAAGACACCCATCCCCCCCAGTAACTGCACGACACACCACTCTGGGAGTACAATACGATTTTATTGTGCCACACATGGCTTTTATGCATAACTCCCTGCAAGGGGTCTTCTACACAAAAAACAGGGGTCTTCATCCCAGGATCCTCTGAGCTTGGGAGCCAAGGCATGGGAAAAGGGACCATGTCTCTTTGTCTCCCAGGTACAGAAAGCCTGCCAAAATAGGTAGTGCCCCAAAAGCATCGCCACCAACCTCAGGAACCCCCACAAAAGTACATTTCCCCGACTGCTCTCCATTCGTGAGGTTCTTGTGCGAACACCATGCAAGGGAAGCATCTCCTTTTGGGATACGAATGCTCCCCCTGGTTAGCAGCCACCCAGGGGAGCACTCATAAATTACTTCACTTGCGGTTTCGCACTTATGTTATTGTTGTTAACGTTCTAAGTAATTGGTGTGAACATTCTAATGTGCACCGGGGTGATCCCCGTTAGGGAGACGAATGGGTTCTCTTCGTATGAACGCTCTCAAATGGGGAAACAGGGAAAACTACACGAAATACAAGTGGAAAACACACGAATAAGCAGTGGTTCTGCCACACTGCAGCAAATAGTTGCTGTTTAATTACAACTTTCTTACTTCTATATCAGGCGTAGGCTGTCAGAATTCTGTAGGAGCTATGGTAAAAAACCTTGTGACAGCAGCTCCTTACTTTTGCTATATCTGAATAGATCTATCTGGTTCCTACATTCTTCTAGAAACTGCCTATCTAAATGCTATTACAACAAGCATTCACAAGATAAGCTAAGTAATATTCTGTCTAAAATTTGGGAATTTTGTTTATACTGCAAATTCAGTGTTAAGCAATGGGTGGAATCATTCCAAAGCCCTTGTAAGGCTTGAATGTTGCCATATGGTCATGTTCCTTCTTTTGTTTACAGATAGAATTTGCGTTGCACAATAAGACAATGATACTTGCTAATTTATCTGGACACCAGTTAATACTTTTATACTAATATTTGCAGCTGTGCACTATTTTTTTTTTCTTTGTTTTTATATGGTGGATACAGTTTTCAACTCAATTTTACATTTTAAATCAAAAAACCTAGCTTTCTAAAAAAGTAAAAATAACTTTGTGATACTTAAATAAGAATTTAGCAAAATTTTCTAGTTAAGTGTAAAAAAGAAAAAACTAAATTGGTTGCGGCAAAGTTAAGCCAAAATGACTAGCTAGTGTATCTTGATTGTAATGCCAGAAACAAAAAGCTTATGATTAAAGCAAAAGTGCTTGGTGGGAAGCCATAGAAATTACAATGCCATTGGCTCCATAATAGATGGCAATGCTTTTTTTTTTAATATTAAATGTTGCATATAAAACCCTGTGTTTTGGCATAATGCCTACATCTAGAAGCATCAGAGGAATGCTGTCACTAACCGTGCAATGACAGTTATCCTACATACCACCTAAAATAAGCAAGACTGTCTGGAAACAGGTAAAAACAAATACAAAATAAGTAGAGCAGAGAACAAAATGAACACACCGGAAGGTGATGCTAAACTGAATAATATTAGAGGGACAGTGTAAGCAGCAAAATTACTGCCACAGTGTAGTGGGTTTGCAGCCAAGAAAGAGCACTAGGCATGGTGCCAAATGCAGGCTTCCTCCTACAGGCCTGGGCTATGTTTCTACGTTTAGTGTCTGAGTATTGTGTGTGGAGGAGGCTGAGAGCTCTGTGTGGATTAGTGTGACAAAGTTAGGGGTTGATTGTGACAGAATGAGATGGGTGGGTGTTGCAGGGTGAGGGGTGGTTAGTATGTAAAGTGGTATGTTACAGAGTCAGTGTGACAAGGTTGGGGTTAAGTGTCAGAAAGGGGGGTGATTGTGACAGAGTGAGTGATGGTCAATGTGACAAGGTTGGGGGGAAAGTGATTGTGACAGTGTGACTTAGGGGGTGACAGTGTATGGTGGCTGAATGTGTGTGGCAGAGTGAAAGCATGTGGAGAGGTTGGTTTAAACACAGTCTCCCACATAGTAATGCCTGTTATTATTATTATTTATTATAATTATATATTTTTAAAATAAATTTGTCCCCTTCTCTTACCTCCCATTATTGCAAGAAGGGGGGCAATATTACATCCCCTCGTGGTCCAGTGCAGGCCATTGTAGATTCCCTGGTGGTTTGGTGGACTGCTGGTGCAGCCGCATTCTTTCAGGGCTGTTGCTCGGTGAAGCTTTCAGAGCACAGGCTAGAAACTCGGTGCCTGCACTCTGATTCCCTCACAGAGAAACAGAACCGTGAGGGACAGCACCAAAGAGAAGAATTTTTAAAGAGCCAGAAGGGAGATCTTTTGATCATCATGTCAGCTCGCAGGAGGAGGGGGATGTCAGAGCCGGAGGACCTATCCTGTCATCCTAGAGGACAATAAGAGTCCACACAATTTTAGTTTGTAGAAAACTAATGCAACTAAAGAAAAGTGCCTAAAAGTAGATTGTACTAGATATTTGCTTAGGATTTTTACATAGTTTTGCAGTTACGGATATTAAATCAAAAGGAGTGCATTCTGACTTTAATAGTGGTCACAAAATCCCAAACTTCTAAACAAAAGTATGAAAATATTTTTAAAATTGATAACCCAAGGTATTTACCTAGGCATTTATAATGTCTACATGAAAAATAAATTTTACGAGAAATTTTGGCAGAGACAGGCATTATAATGACTACATGAAAAGTGTAATTTTCATGTAGTCATTATAATGCCTGTCTCTGCCAAAATATATTTTTCACACATATAGTTGCAATAATAAGTGTCTTTTTTTACTGTGAATTTTATTAACTTGGTTTATTCTACTGCATCCCCACTAATTTAGTACAGGCAAAACTAAGTGACCATTGTTATTTAGCAAGACCGAGGGAAAAACTTCACACACACATACACTGTTACAAATGTTACAGTATTTACACAGTGATTATTAAAAGACGACAGGATGGAAAAATCACTCGTCCTCTAGTGATATTTTGTTTTGTTTCTGTTCTATATCACCATTTGGTGTGGAGGGTTAAAGGAATATTCGTGGAATCAACACATTATGTACAATATGTATTTAAGTTTAGATGCTACGTCTATTTTCCTTAATCTTGTTTTTTTTTATTTTTTATTTTTATTAGTACTAATGATTTTTTGTATGCATTGGATTGGTGAATTCTCCTTCTCTCCTGCTACATTTCCTTTTGGGCTCCACAAGTATTGCTGTACATAATGACTTAAATGACAATTAACCATATCTCCGAGCAACTCTTGCTATACCCCTGCTTATGGGGAAGTGTCGGTCACTTCCTGCTTTGGTCAGAACTCCTGCATAGCTTGGTGTTATAGCAACAAATCCATGAACTTCAAATATATCTATTTATTTTGAACTTTTTAGTTTTGCATGTTTCAATGCACTGTGTTGAAAAGGAATAGATCAAATCCAGTCTGGAGTGTCCCTTTAACAGTAATAATTGTGTATAACTTGGTGACATGTGTTGAATGTGCAGACTGCCCATAAGAGACATATCTCATGTATCAGGGTGTATTTACCTTACCAATAAGATATGCTAACATATGCTTTGCTTTACCACTGGACAGATACAATGATGGATACTATGCAATTTAGATAATAAAGATGTTATTTTATCATACAATTAGATTGGCATCATACACATGTGTGTTTCATTAGTCATGTGATCATTATGAGGTCATAAGCCTGCCTTTTTTGTAAATTGTATCTTGAGAAGCAGTATAAATAGGGCTGCATGCAAGACCTTTAACGTTATCACTTGAGAAAGCCTGTTAGGCAAAACGCGTTGTGAGTTTTTGGTATTGTTAAATATTTTACTTATTTACTATTTTATTTAAAAATACATATATATATTTTTTTTTGTTTGGTAACTTAAAATTACATTTTACCCTGTTTTAACTTATCATTTGGAAGTCTCCAACTGGCACAGTTACACTTTTTCCTATTTGTGCTTACATATCCCAGGTTTGTATTGTACCACGCACGCTGTTTTCAACAAGCAAATGTGTGCTCCACTACATGTAACTACATTTCCTCCTACTTAAAAATTGAACTATTCTTATATACAGAGAGCACTATTTTCTGTTTTTATTATATGCCTATTGTTGAATACTGAAGAATACTCACACCAAGAAACATCCATGAGCAGGGATTATACCGCTTCATATTTATACTAAGAGCTGAATTTGAAGCTCTTAGTATAGTGTATTTAGTGAACTTGTATGTATTTTACTTAATTTTAGTTAATATTTTAAGATCCTGTTACTGGTTTGCACTATTGGCTCTTTTTTCTCCACATTTATATATTCCATGTGAGATGCGCACCCTTTGAGTACTACAAAGCCGTGATTGATCCTCCACTCCATATCCCGTGACAAGGATTCTATTGTCAAATACTAACATCTGAGAGCTAATAGCTCCATTTTTGTGAGTGCATTTTCATTCATCTTTCATTTTCTCCTTTGACGCATACAATATTATACTATCTGGTTTTCCTATTTTTTATTTCATATTATGGAACTGATTTGAGTTAGTGAAAATATTGGATTACTAGCCTAATTTACTTACCTTACGAAGACCCCCTGCTGCTCAACCTCAATAGACTTTAGGACTCTAGGTATTTGTATTAGATGTGATATTAATTTTGAAACTTATTATCAAGTACTACCCTCACTGTATTTGGCACCAGCGGCTTCTCTTTTTTTTTACTTGTATGGTATTTTTGGGTTGTTAGGGTACCCATTTTTCAGTGTTTGCTGCCCACCAGAGTGAGCGTTGTATTTATCTCTCCTATTGTTTACAACGATGGATAGACTGACTGCTCAAAACTATATACCTATCCGCGTACTGGATCATATGCTAATTGAGGATTAAAAGAACCCTATAGGGTCAGGAATACATGTGTATTCTTGACCATATCGTGTTAAAAACACTATTTAGGTGGCTGGACCTCCATGCCCCTTTAAATAAGAAAAAAACTCACCTTTATTTCAGCGCCGCATGGGTCTGCCAGCACTGGCTCTGCCTCTGATTCACCTTTTTGGTTGAGATCATCAGAATTGATGATCTCAGCCAATCCAATGCTTTCTTATAGGAAAACATTGGATTGGCTGAGTTCTTCAATTCTGATGATTTCGGTTAAGGAGGGTGGGGGAATAGTCAAGTGCAGCGCTAGCAAACCAGCATCTCCTCATAGAGATGCATTGAATCAGTGCATCTCTATGAGGAACATTCAGTGCGTCCATGCAGAGCATGTAGACACTGAATGTCAGTGATGCACATTGTGCAGCACTGACCCAGGAAGCACCTCTAGTGGCCATCAGGAGGCACCACTAGTGCAATGTGAAGGTGTTCCTAGGTAACAATGTAAAAACTGCCTTTTCTCAGAAAAGGCAGTGTTTACATGAAAATGTCTGCAGGGAAGGACATCCCATAGATTGTAGATGCAGTTGTTCTGGTGACTATAGTGTCCCTTTAACTGCATTTTATCTGGAGTTAACTACGGCATTCTAGCAGGGATATCTGTGCTAATTATGTAAGAGTAAGACGTTGTGTGGAATAGTAATTCATGTATTGAAAGGGATAGACTTAAAACTTATAAAATATTTAGAACATAGCATTGCAGTAAATATTACATGTGCCAAACTAAACAGATATGAAAGTGCAAACAGACTGTGATAATAGCCATCATACTTTGTTCTGCATATATTCTATCAAAGTCTCATCAGTTTTCACTAATCAGATACTTTATGACATGACCTCCTGACTTTATTGCTTTTACATCAAGCAAACACATGAATTATCTAATGTACACAGTATTAATGTGAATCCATTCCCAGCAGACAATCCTCCAGTACCTAATCTCCATTACAAGCTACATGTCTCCATTCTATCATTCTTTTAATTCTATCATTAAGCACTAGTGCTAAAGCAGCAATAGTGTGCTAGTTTTCATGCATTATTTTTTTCTTCTGAACGTATGACATTGAACAGTCGAGCATTGTGCTTATTTTTCAAGCTGTGTATTATTATTATTATTGCCATTTATATAACGCCAACAGATTCCGTAGCGCTTTACAATATTATGAGAGGGGGGATTTAACTATGAATAGGACAATTACAAGAAAACTTAGATGAACTGTAGGGTGAAGAGTACCCTGCTCAAACAAGCTTACAGTCTATAGGATATACCGGTATATATATATATATATATATTTTTTTTTTTTTTTTTAACCAATTGAGAACACAGTTCCCATTTAGTGCTACATTGTGATTCAGATGTTTGCATAAAAAAAAAAAATAACAGGCCACTGCACACATTTTCCTACACTTTACATGCATTTTATATGGCCGCAAGATATCTAGTCTTGCAGCAAATCCCCAAGCTTTGACCCACCTCCATTGATGTCTATTTCAGTTTTGAAAGTGATAAGAGCTTCACAGCCAAACTTTAATCCCCCAATGAATCAATAAGAGAAAGAATGCACATGCATTTACACATGATATAAAATGTGCATTTTTGCAGCGTATACTCTACAGGAATGAATAGGAAATGCTTCTGCAAATACAACACAGTCACACCGCTGGTCATTCATTTAAATTACATTACGCTCAGAATGAATATATCTAAACACTAGCTACAGCCTCTGAAAGCTTTTCTGACTTAACGTAATATTACACAGGAAGGATGGGGCATGATATTTTTTAATCTTTTTAATGTCTACTAGCTTGCAGAATAATCTTGGATAAGTATTCCAAAAAATCAAAGATACTCATTAAGTGTGTTATTAAATTTGGTGGGTGTGACACACATGTGTCTATTACACAAAATATATCCAGTCACACACATGCATTGATAAACATTAGCACCCACATTCACTGTATATGGCGGGGTCATGCTTTCATGTGTCAGATGTTCTGCCGCTGAATGCTAAACCTGTGCGTCATTTATTGAAGCAAAGTCTGCTCACCTCATGTGTCATTCAGCACATGTAGATGACACAGACGGAAGCATTTAGTCAGTTTTCCTGAATCTTTTACAGGCGTCATTTTGTAGTGAAAGGGGAAGGGCTTATAGGAAATAAATAAAAACACAAATGGGTACCAAGAGTAAAATAGCAGCAGTCCCAGGCTGGTAGTCTTTACAATAACATACATGTTGGGAAATATGTATGTAAGATGAACATATGATATTGTTGTAGTGCATAAAAACCAACAAAGGCTCTTATGGGGAAGTTCTCTTCTTAACGGAAATGTCTGGTCACAGGGATACTTGATGTCTGTGGAAATATATATAAAAAAGGGGAGAGCAGAGAAACTCCAATAGTGCAAGTCTTAAAATTAAGTGCAGAGATATTTTAATTTCCTATGTACTCACATTGGATAGGGCTTAAACCAGCTCTAGCATGTTGTGCATGTAGTGGTATAAATCCCCATTTATAGGATACTCTTTAGGATGTGGTCAGCAGGTCTCACGGCAACAAAATGTTGATTTGACCTAAAAAATAAAAACCAACAATAGTGCTTTCTGTATAAAAGTAGAACCAGGAGTAAATATATAAATTGTACTCACATTTACTTGAGCAGATGACCAGGAAGACAGGAAGATTGTATGCAGTGGGTTTTCAATGACTGGAGGCTAGGGGAGAGTCTGATGGCATGGGGCAGGGAATTACATAAGAATTTGGCAGGCTTAAAAAATTCCTGCAGATGAGAGTAGGCAGTGCAAAAACAAGCAGATGTCAGTGGAAAGTTGCTCATAGAGAGAATTGAGAAATAATTTGTTCAGTAAAGAAGAAATGTAGTGCGGTGTTATTGAGGGCTTTGCAGGGTAGTGTTAGCAGTTTAATTGGATCATGTTTACTGCCTATACCGACCCTTGGTTTGTTGTTTGATTTTTCTGACTTTTGGTGTCCATCACCTCAGCTTCTTCCTGGTTTTGCATTTCATCTATTAGATTACTTTATTTGCTTATGAAGTCTAGCCACTCTAAGGCCTGGTAATACTTCTTCTACTCGTTTGTCTTCATCTGCAGTTAGGGATTCATTCTTGACAATCAGAAAATACTGACATTCAGCAAGATGGAGTTCTGTTGAAGTTGTACTTGACTGGGCTTAAGGCACCAAAAAGGCTACGTGCATCACTGGTCACAGTCACATTTGATCAATACATACACACTTCCTGGACTTCAGACTCCTTTTGATCTGAGAATCTTAAGGACATTCATGGGTTGCAGAGACCCTTGAGGATATCATATTACTTTCCATTCCATTTATTTTATAAAGGATATCATATATCAATATTTGCTTCTTATACCATACCTACCTCCATATTGCTCACACAGCTTTTCAACTTACACAATACTTCCATTACCTCATGTATGTGATACTGCACTTCACAAGCCTGACTGATCTCATATAACTTGAAATCGTTTTATGCCTTGTATACAAGACTGATAAGACTGAAAGTATTTTGAAAATTGGGCCAAATGGTTCTTATCTGCCATCACATTCAATGTTTCTATAATATTAACACCTTAAAGACTAGTGACATTTATTCTGTTTCTACATTATTCTGTCGGGATGAGTTGAACATAGAACCTTGTTACCAAATGCTAGCTGTCCATGTGTACATGTAAAATTTAATAATTCCAAGTCTTATGCTGTAAAATAAACTATTTGAAAACAATACACAAAGAGATTTAAATATTTCAGTCTAACAATGCACTTGTATATCTGAATGCAAGGGGGACTGCACATTCAAGAAACCCTGAAATTACAAATATAACATTTTAATGTTTATTTTGATGAATATAGTTTGACCATTTGCAGTGCATCAGCATAATAATGTGAGGGGTGCTGTGACCAGGTACTTGATCATTGCACTTGTTGCAGTCTTTTATTATCATATATGGTTATATATCAGGACACATGCATAGCAGCTACATACATCTCTGTCCATTGATGTCCTATCCCCTTGCCTTCTGTCTGGCTATGGTGCATAACAAAGATTGCGGTGAATAAATTGATTAAAAAGTAGAATTGAGAAAATGACTTGTGAATATGTATAAGGACTCTATATAGTTCAATTCTAGCTATGTTTCCAGAAAACGTATCTTAAAAAATCCAAAAACAGATGTGAAAATCAAGGGAGCCTTCTGCTTTTTCTATAATGTCTGCCTTTTGTATCTGACTGTGGCTGCCATTAATGTGTCCTCGTCATTGAATTTATCTTGGTCTATAATTGGCTGAAGCACAATGCATAGTTTCTTGTAGTTGTATATACTAGATGTATGCATTCAGTTTTAAACAAATCACAATTAATCTAAAGTATGGTTGATAGTTAATTCACACAAATTCAGTAACTCTGAATTGCCATATGACTGAATCACGAAACAAAAGAAACAAGGAATGAACGATCCATTTAATTTGTTTTGTGATTAGGAGGTTCTGTTTGTGGTGCAAAAACAACAAGATAATTGATGGAATAAAATGATTGATGGTTGGGGACAGCTACAAAATGTTAATTTGATTCAGATCAGGTGATTTGTAGGACAGTGATTTCATTATTTATATTCTATAAATATTTTGCAGTATATTTTTGCACCATTTCATTTTGGTCCTAAGACAATTGTATGACCAAAATATGTCCAAACCGAGACACCACATGGACAAAACCTACATCACCTGAAACAATTTTGTTTTTCCAGACAAAACAATGCTGACAAATGAAATTTTTTTTCACCATGTATGTGTCTATTATATACATAACACATAGGTCCTATGACATTGGCATAAATATATACTTATGCCATGTACCCAGTATGTACATCATGGTTTTTTTTAAGCACACAGTTGCATATACTGAAATTAGTACAGGAAGAGAATGTTTACACTGTTAAATATCACAAAGAGAACAAAACAATTATTGTAATAGCTTTTTTTTGTGAACAATGTTATTACCATAATTTAATATATATCTTAATAACTTCTAAGTCCCCTGGAGTTTTGTAAAATAAAGCCACAAAACTAGCCACAGTCTGTCCTGTTCGCCTCTTCTGTACTCTTGTATCAATAAGAAATTTTTATATCATATGCCATTTTGAATTGGTATGAAATGATAGACATGATTAAAAAAATAAATAATAATAATAATAATGAAAATCTGTACTAAAACTTATTTTGTGGTTGATGCATTCTACTATGTAAGCATTCATTTATTTGTCATGATCTATGTTCGATTCCCAAAAATGTTTGTCTTAGATAACCAAACCAATCCAAAAGTCATATATCTAGTTATGCTAATTGACAAACAACTATTAAGCAGTCATAGCAGGGTGCATCTTGAGGGACTTAATATTACTATAGCAAAACTTTAGGTGTTGTGTGTGGATATTCTGACATAGATTTCTGCTCACTCATATTGCCCTGCTGTATAAAAGAATGATGGCGATGTATGTTTATCTATGTGTATGTTTGGGTCTGTAGAAAGGCAATTGGCAATTGGTCAGATGGCAATTTAACCTCCACTCCCTTTTCAGTTTAACACGCTTGATTCATTTCATCTCAAGTTTAGAGACATTGGTTTCCTGGTTGTATTACACTGCAGATCTTTCCTGTCTGTTGAACAGTAGATTTAGGGAGGTACACTCAATCAGTGTTACCTGTTTTTGTTTGAGTTCCCCATTGTTCTAGCAGCTCAGAGCCTAGATCACTTTTACTGAATCACATATGACCTACATATGAGTTTATGTTCTTCTCAAATACTTTTGTATTTTATTATTATAGGATGAGTCTCTATGGTACAGGACTAATCTAGGTTGGGGTTGCAGTTTCTACTACATATGCTTTCATAGCTTAGCTTCGATTTGTTCTCAATCTCTTTTAACATAGACTGTATCTACTTGAAGGGAACCTATAGTCTAAAGCAGGGGTAGGCAACCTATGGCACTTGTGCCATGCACGGCACTCAAGGTGTCTTTGCACGGCACTCAAGGCTGCTAGAGCCAAACAGGCTCTGGCCTATCAGGAGTCCCAGTGAAACTTCAGATATCTGCTAATACGAAGACATGGTGAAGGACAATCCTCAAGTTATGCATTGCAGCACATAAAGAAAGGAAGTGATCTGAGATCAGTTCCTCCCAGCGCTTGTGAATGGGAATACACACTGTAGTAGAGCAGCCCGCAGCTGCTGTTGCAGCTCCTGTCTCTGACCTGTACCTGGCCAGCCTGGTCCCTACTGGAACCCAGGGAAGCCACCCACACTGCTAGATATACACAGAGCTGCAGAATAACCCTCCCCTCATCCAAATAATACGAACAGCCCACACACAAACATACACACAATCTACACAAAATCAACACCACTAACAATCCACATACATGCACACAACCCTACATGCAGCCTCTCACATGCAATACCCCAAACAGCCCCTCACATCCACACACTACCAAACACACAATGTGACATATCCATCCACACACATTTCCACAAGCGGCCCACATTCATAGGTATCATAACATACACCACACACTACTTGTGAACAAATACAATATAATAGCTCATATACGCACAAACACAATGATACAAAGCAACTGCAGTATAAATAACACAAACAGAATACAGCAACATACATACCTCAATTTTAAAAAATAGAACCGGCACGCTATGGGACATCACAATCTTATTTTGGCACAATGCTGCAAAAAGGTTGCCTACCCCTGGTCTAGAAAATAACAACTGTTACTTGTGCACCCTCTTTTGCATTTAAAAAAAATTAAGTAAAATAAAGACTACTCAACTAACTTCCAGTGCTGGAAAAGCAGTTGATTGGAGGTATTTTGCACAGCCAAAAGCCACAATTCTTTAATCAAGTGCTGATATCATCAGCATTTGAGTCATAGACCAAGAAAGACAGCGGCAGATTTGTATTTAACCCTGCAATATATACTTGCAGTTTCTAAAAAAAAAAAAGAAAGTATGAATTTATATTTTAAAATGACAGGACCACTGCATCCAGACCACTTTGATCAGATGAAGTGGCCTGGGTGACTATAATGTTCCTTTAACTACAACATGGTCAGAGTGAGATTCTATGTTGAGCTGTCATAGTCTGCACATGTTTGGTTTCTTTGTAGGGATCATGATTTCATCTCCTGAAGGATTACTCAGTACAACTGGTATTCTATGTACTGATAGATAAAGGCCGTTGTGCCTGGGACTCCTCCTAGAGGACAAACTGTATATTTCACATTGTTGCAGACAGTTTCAATTATTTTATACTACTTATGGTTCTTATATCTTGTGACATATCAGAGAATTTTACCAACCTTTTGTAAAAGGTACTGTACTGTTCATTTTAACAGTTTGTAGAATACGTTTTATCTTACTGCATACTCAATAAATATTACCTTGCATTTAGTTAAGTTTGGTTTATGTTTTGGTTATGTATGTGCAATCAATAATTATTTGCCTACACAACCTTAGTATTTCATGATTGTATTTCTACTTTGCTACTGTTGGTAAAATGTAAATAATACATTACACTATGGTGCTTTTTCACATCACATGTGCTTGAAAATATTCCTTTGTGTGCACAGATACAGTATGTTCACATTACTGCACGTATTCTACACACTCTGCTCCAATATTCCCATGTCGCAAACGTGCAGCATCTTTGTGTATTCCCTTGCTGTTATGCATACATCCTATTTCACATACTTCCTTGTTGCTACTCTCAACCAAACATCAAATAGTTTGCAATACGTTCACTCTTCCATATCACAGTATTTCCCATGACCTAATATGTCTTCTTTAGGTATACGTTCATGGTAGTCAAAGCACACTCCCGGCCTCTTTGCATCATGCCTGATTGTGTGTCTGTCCATCCATCCATCCATCCATCCATCCATCCAATAATGGACCTTATTTGGATAATATTATAGTCAATACCTCTTAATAACTCCTACACTGCCTTGACACACTGTACTACACAATAACCCCTTCATTACCATAACATGCTACACCATTACTAAATATGAACCCCTACACATGTATTGGGGGTATAAGAGGACATACTGATGAGTGTTTAGGAGGACACACTGAGTGGTATAAAAGTGCCCATTAAAGGATATAACAAAGCGCACGGGGGGGTTTTGGAGGGCAAATTGAGGCGTATTGGAGAGCATGAAGGGCAGTGTGCAGGTTACATTGCTAGATATAACAGTATATACTTGGAGATGATATAATGGAAGACTATATGAGTGTATTGGAGAGATATAACAGTATATACTTGGAGATGATATAATGGAAGACTATATGAGTGTATTGGAGAGATATAACAGTATATACTTGGAGATGATATAATGGAAGACTATATGAGTGTATTGGAGAACATGAACGGCAGTGTGCAGGTTACATTGCGAGATATAACATTATATACTTGGAGATGATATAATGGAAGACTATATGAGAGCATACTGTCTGGTATAAGAGGGTACACTAATGGTATTAGAAGGTAAACTAGAAGTAAGGTGGCACACTATAAGGCTATTAGAGAACACTTTGGGGTAGGCATAGAAAGGTACACTGGCAAACACAAAGGAGGGTACAGTAAGTTGTATAAGAGGACACACTGGGGGTCACAAGAAAGAATGCTGAATAGGAGAGCACACTGGGGAGTTTATAAGAAGGCACATTCGATGATTATAAGAGAGTCTCTATACTTTCTGACCCTGCAGCAACAGCTCTCATACAGCAATGGCCACAATTACAGTTAGTCTACACACTGTTTGTGAGCTCTATAAACACATTGACAGGTTCACTACCCCACCAGCTGCATTTGTCTTACCATGTCAGTCAGGAGAAATCTTTTCTAACCAGCTGTTTTAGGGACACCCAAATACTACCTGCCAGACACAGACACATAGTTTCCCGGGGTCTTTGGCCTCTTCTCCTATACTGTTCTGAGGAATATAAACACACACACAAAAAAAAAAAGCTTAGCCCTGCATTCTATCCACTGAGCATGTGCACTAAAACATTGTGTCCCAAAAAATATCGCGTTCATTTGCAAATAACTCAAAATCTTACTGCACCCAGTAAAAGGGCACAAACCCTTTTTCACACTCAAACTTTTGAAAAACTACATAATCAAATCACTTTATAAATGTCTAACTTTGTAGTGATTGGTAGATTGAGCAACACTGCCCAATTTCAGCAAGCTTGGTCACTGCACACCAAAGTTATGGCCCCATGAAACCAATTTTATAATGTAAATCTCCAACAAATTTATATATATCTGTCTGTCTGTCTGCCTTTCTATTGTGTTTTTAATATGGCTTTTTTCTTAAAGTTTATGTGTTAAAGTTTCCTTTTTGATAACTGTGGCAGATATTAAAGTGAGAAAATCATGACTTTACTATTTTAAGAGATCAAAATCTGCGCTGCAGGATACCCTAATGCAAGTCCTGTGCTGTCATTAGTGCAGATCTCTAGAACAGCATGCGACCCGGCAGTGATCAAAAGACCTCTGCCCAAATCTGAATGTCAGTGAGGTTGCAATAACCTATTTTCAAATATTAAATATAATTACTGGGTGCTAAGACCGGTAACTGCTAAATTTATGTTTAAAAACTGACTCATGCTGGGCTGTGGTTTTCTACATGTGAGGGTTGCTTAAAAAATAAATAAAACATTGTCATTCTCCTGCCTCCCATACAGTGAAGCTCTTCTTAATGAACGTGGCGTGAATCCAGATTGTGAATACAGTCAATTCTAATAAGTTATGTTTGGAGGTGTATAGACACCTCAAAAAAACATTGTTATTTGCAGAAGATGCCAGTGCCCCCTCAAACAAATTACTTGTTTTTAACTTAAAAAATAACTAAAAGCAAATATATGTCAGTACAAATAGCATTCTAGCATGTATATTTGAAAAGATGGTTGAGCGAGGCAACACTGGGGTGCTAATCTACTTTGCACATAAATCACAGTTTTATTCATAACTAACAGTCAAGATCTGATCATTGCAAGAGTTTGTTCATTCTTGATGCTGCTAACACAGCTTCATGTAAAGACTGTCCTGGTTAGTTACTCCAGTTGCTACACCGACAGCAAAGACAGCATGGATTAGAATTCGGCAAGTCTTCCCAAGTTGAAGAGACACAATACTCACCAAAACAACTTTAGCTTAAGGAAGCAGTATTAGTGTATAGATCATGATCCTGCAGTCTCACTGCTCAAATCTCTGCAATTTAGGAATTAAATCCCTTTTGTTTCTGAACATGCAGCCCTAGTCACACCTCCCCTGGCTGTGACTCACACACCATGCATGAAAAAATTGATTCATTTTCAATTAGATGTAACTTACTTTAAAATTTCTTATTGCCTGCTCTCTAAAGTGAACTTTAATCATACACAGAATGATTATGTGGGGTCTAGCAAGCTATCAACAGTGCAGGGAATAATAATAATGCATTTTACATTAAGTAGAATTCGCAATGAAGGAAGTTTAAACATTAGCTGACTCTTTACAGGAAGTGTTTAGGAAGGCTGTGCAAGCCACATGCAGGGAGGTGTGACTAGGGTGCATACATAAAGCGATTTAACTCCTAAATGGCAGAGAATTGAACAGTGACACTGCAGGGAAAAGATCTAGATTCAATAAGCTAAATTTGTTTTGGTGACTATAGTGTCCATTTAACCCCTTAAGAACACATGACGTGTGTGACATGTCATGATTCCATTTTATTCCAGTAGTTTGGTCCTTAATGGCTTCTGGGCTAATGGTTATATTAACTTTTGTCTTTTAGAGATTGAACTTTATGAACTTGAGCCTGTTTAAACCTAGATTACTATGTAATTTTGGCACTGCGCAATGAATTATGTTAATTCCAACATTTACATCAAAACAACCAAACTGGAGGAATGGAAAAACTACATGATTGTTTTCCAATTTTACCACCACTTACTGCTAAGTAAATACTACTCAAAAGGACAATGCTACTTAACCAATTTTGGTGAATGTGCCTAAGGTTTATTGATTTTTTACCTTTGCCAGAGAGCCTGATGTAAAGCATATCATTATTTTACTAAAACGTGGAGGTGTTAAGAACTGATCCCATGTAATTCAAATTATTCCTTTTAAGATGAATTTTACTAAAATCTAAGAAAACTTGACAATTACAAAAAAATCTGTATACTTTACTTCCTCAACTTAGTTTTTCTTTTGACATATTCAGTCACTGACATTAACCAGAAAGAAGGCTTTAAGAAATATATATGTTAAACAACTATCAGAACTCATTTTGAAATTGTGACCAAAGTTCCTAGCCCTTTTGCATGGTTGCTCATGGGAACTTTTGTATTATGTTACCAGAAACAGAAACCCCATTACCTCATCTCTCTTGCAGTCTGTGAAAAGACTAGAATGCCTGTGGAGGGAGTTAAAGGAAACTGTCACCTCAAAAATATTTTGAATATACTCAAGTATAGAAATAAAATGTATTTATTTTTTTTCAATGAAGTATATGTAAAAAAATTAGAAAAACGCATTTGTAAATGCATATCAGAGATAAAACCAAGCCACAAGGTCAAAGGAACTGAGGCAAAGAACATAGACAAAATTGTCAATGCACAGATCTAGGGACGACCTCACAAATTTTGTATATACACCTTTTTTTGACTTGCACTCACAAGATTAATAAATGTATATTGCACATTGAAGTCTCACTTTTCCAGAACCTGGAAACAGATAAGCTCCCACAGCAACAGGAACAATATGATGGCAAGGATTGATAAAATCAAATAAAGTAAAAAATCACTATAAAGTGACTAAATATTATAAAGTTTGAACTTGTAGAACAAAAATACAATAATTATATGAGTTGCCCATCTCTACGCATGTTGTCCTATGCAGGACTTCCTCAGGGAAATCCAGAAGTGTATAAGAGGATACTCTTATATGTAACCGAAGTCTTATAGGTTTAGTGCCAGGTATACGTGATTATCTTTTTCTTTTTATAGATTACAATACAAAGTTTAATTCAAAGGGTGATATTATACTTACTATATACATCCACTTCTAGTTGTTTCACATGGTAAGTAGTCAAATCTTTTGTGAATTACCTGGGGTCCACTGGTGCCAGTCACCGGTCTTCACTTCGCTTGAAGCAGCAGGGCTGCTATAAGCCACCTGGTGCAGAGAGGCTCTCATTGGCGGAGAATGCTCAGTTGAAGCTCTCTGAAAATTTGCCAGCCCTGAATATCAGGGCTTATTTCAGTGTAGAAGATGCTGCAAATGGACCCTGGTAGACTACAGCATGCTGTAGTGGTTATGGTGCTTGAAGTGTTCCTTTCATTTAAAGTATGAAGGTATTTGTAAATATCATGGTAATAAATTGAAGAGAAATCTTTGCAACATGACATAGAGCACACATTTATATGTAAAATGTCCACTGTAATGCAGGCAAAGTGTCTGCTGTCTGTAACGGAAGTCTTATAGGCTCACTGCCAGGCATACATGATTCAAAATATTCTTATTGGCTCTCCGTTGGGGGAAACAAATGGCTTTTGAAAATAAATGTCTGTAGTTGAATGAGAAAATTTGATAAATAAGATTCATTCTGGGCTAATAAAGCCTGAAATAAAAAATCCCCTGTGATATCGGAACAAGGGGTATTAGAACAAAATCTATATTGTTTTCCTGACATGTCCGACGTTTGACTGTAAAGTGACCTCTGTACTCTGAGTTCAGAAATTAAATACAGAAAACATGCTTAGTGTATTATTGTAAGATTTAACTATGAAATATCACATTACTAAGAAACTAGTTTTTGTGTAAACAAAGAAATGCATCTGAGGATGCCAAACCCCTGATTTAAAATCATACCCTTGTGTAACATATTTGTAGTATACCAATTAACATTGGCGTCCCAAAAAGTGGGATGCTAGTGGAAGGGGTGTAAAGAAGGGCAGGCCAGTGATTCCAGAAAGGTACATCTGAATTATTGGCAGTCCAGCCAGACGTGCATGCATACCAGTCTACTTGCCAATTAAGCAGACCAGTCAACTGAGGGCAGACCATGCAGAGAGCCATGTGCCAGTGCTCTCTGCAAGGTCCTTGTCCCTGAGCACAGTGCGAGCGCTTCTAATGATATGCTTGCATGACAGTTTTTGAGGTCAGTCTCCTGGTGTCTCCAAAAGCATCACACCAAGAAATGAAGTGAGGATAGCAGAACAGGGCCCGAAAATCTGTCCAACTGAAATTGAGACATTTTGGGAGGCAAGCTGTAGACTTGGAAGGAGCTGGTTTATCCATTTGAAATGAGAGCTGACAGCACATCAAAACCAGTTTTTCTCTGGATTTATAGATTTGCCGGTCCCAATTCAATATATTATATGTAAATGGTATTTCTAGGTAGGAAGGTGCTAAGATGTAGACAGCTGAGCTCTCTCCGAATTAAACCATTGATGCTAATATAGTTATCCAATACCCTGCGGCACAGTCTTTGATGTGAAGGAAAAGCATTTTAGTGCATTCATCCTGCTTCTGCATGGAAACAGAAGATGCTTTGGGACTAAATTCCTAGAATTCCTAGATAAATGATTTCATTATATTGAATTTAACAGGCTTAATGGAATCTAGCCTTTGATGTTTCACCACTGTTATCGTCCAGGTTGGATCCACTGCTCAGTATCCCCACATGATATACTGCATTTTGTTTCCTGTTATTTTATTATTATTTACTAGTTTGTGTGAATGCATGTTTTTTTGCTGATGATGATTTAACAAACCGGTGCTCTATAACAATTGTGTTCGGCCTGCATTATTACAATTAATTCTTGGCTGTATATAGCACATCCTTTAAGCAGTACGGTATGTAACACAGTACGTGCTGATTGTAGTAAAAAATAATAATAAAAAATGTAAATTTAAAAGACATTACAAATTGCAGAGAGACATGATAGAATAAATAGAATGAATAAATAGATTCAGTTGTGTCCATTTGCCTCAGCTCACCAACATTTATACACATCCACGTGCTTTAAAAATAAACTGTCACATACATTCTTTTTTATGTGTATTTATCCCTTAGTTATGTAAAATGTCTGGAAATTTAAAAACTATTGGAAAAAGATATTTTCACATTTTTTCCCAGATACATTTAAAATGAAAAATTAAAAAAAAAAAAATTCAGAGCAAAGCACAATTACAGACTGAAAGTATGTTGTGACATTGGTTGTGTATAAAAGTATTATGCTTGTGTATAAAAGAAATATGTGTATAAAAGTATTATGCTTGAAATAAAAATACAGCTTTAGTAAATAGTAAACCAAATCAGCTTTTTAATTTTTTTTTTGTTACAAATGGAACTACAATATTAAGATAATTTAACACATGAGCTATAGATAACCTCTTTTGCTAGCAAATGATCAGGCCTCCCCATGACATGCATGTAAAACTAAACAAACCATCAACTTAACAAAGCTAAGCTAACGAAATAAAAAAGGAACTGCACTCAATTTCAGTCGACACCAGGTGCACTGGAGCAGGGCCCGCAAATCCACCAATGATAAGGCAAATGAGGAAAAGATATCCAGTACTCAGGGTGTTCAAACCAGAGGCAGGTTTATTGGATCAAAAGTGACAAAAAAAGCAATGTTTCGACCTACTAAGAGGTCTTTATCAAACTTAATAAATGGAACTAAGCAGCTGATTGGCCTTAATTCGGACAAATTGCAATTCAGCTGAAACCGATTACACAAGTTAAATTAGAATTACATAAGAAAAAATAACCATAGAGTGGGGGAAATTCTTAATTACACTCTTTTTATAATGCCTTAAACCATAACAAAAAGGTACTGCTCTATTCATTTATGCAACATTCATATCACATTCACTGAGTATAACAAGAGTTGTTCTCATGACTGCGCCATACAAAGCTCCAGACTAAGAGAGTAATATAATTCAAACCATGTATTAAAGCATTAATTCAAACAATCAGTTCTCTATGACTACAAGAATATAAACTTCAGATAATGTTTAGCTTGGCCTGGGCTTCATGAGGTGCGTGTCGAACATGACATCTTGGTTCTGATGAAGTGAAGTTTAGATGAAAACAGTAGTAACTTAACATTCTTCTTATTAAGCACCTTACATAATAGAGTAAATTCCCTGTATTTAGAGGTAACATGGACTGAGTAACCTTAAAAAGAGAAGTTGATTTTGTCTTCTGTAGATTTGGAAAATCACATGTTTATCTACAGAGATCAAATAGCTAAATAAGGACAAGTCTAGGTCTTAAAGGACATATTATGTAATCTATTTCTAGTTAGAAGAGAGAAACTTTCATAATTAAGAGTGATATTGTAAGGCATATGTAATACTACCAGTCACCAAGGCCATGGAAACTGTAGTAATGTGTATGTGCTTTACTGGACACTTGCAAACCTATACTTCTGAGGTGGTCCTTCCTCATCTTGAGATCATCTCTCGAGTTATTGTGTTGCCTGCTGAGATTGAGCAGTTAGCTGATTTTACATTTTGGTCAATGTGTCTTCATGGTTACCTTGTTCTGTCCAGTCCTTCTGTCTATTCTTGTTAGACTCAATCTTGGTAACTATTTACTTAGAATCCTCTAACATGGCTCCCAGGTCTGGAGAACATAGAGCTGTTTTTCTCCATAACATAGGATATCTCATTTTTTTTAATATTCTTTATTTTTGAAGTGCAGAGTTAAATACATGCCTTGGTAGAGACATAACATGAAATAAGATAACAAGATACAGGTGTGAGTTTTCAAGATATGCTGCACTTTTTTTTTTTCACAAAAGAAAAATAATAAGCAATACAGGCTAACTATCCAGCTACACATCCATGCCTAGTCCTAGCTAGAATTGTGTGCTTGCGGTAGAGTGAAAGTGCTTGACATGGTGATAGCTAATAGTATTGCATAATAAACGGGGGGGATATCTCATTTTAATATTGGGTTTACCAGACTAAATTTGGAGTATGAAAGACAGACTGTAATTGTTGTTGTGTTCTGCTCATGTACTGTTTGAGAAATGTATTGTAAAGTATGTAAAGTGTGTTAAAAACAATCTCAAATAAATTCCAGATTATACTAGAAGAAAATCAACAGCTATCATTAAATAATTGAAAAGAAAATTAAATTTACAACTCAAACTGTTAGCATCTTGAAGGTGCTTTAAACAGCAGAAGACCTTGTCAGAAGGTTAGTGCTGGCTTCATGGATGAACTAGAATAACCAGGATACCTACACAGAGATTTTACATGTGTATGGCTTGGAGCAGCAAATATATGATGATGGTAACTACTGAATATATGTGGGGGTCACAGAGTGGGCATCTTGCATGTTTTCCACTAACAATGTACTTTAAAGGAACACTATAGGGTTAGCAACACAAACATGTATTCCTGACCCTATAGTGTTTAACCCACCATTAAGGTGGCTGGTCCCGCCCTTAGCCCCCATATAAAAGTTTAAAACTCACCCCTTTTCCAGCACCGTGCAGGTCTGCCGGCGCTGGCTCCGCTCCCTTTGTGACATCATCAAGATGGCCACTTTTTAGCCAATCCAGTGTTTTCCCATAGGAAAAGCATTGGATTGGCTTAAATCGGCATGGAGGTGGGGCCAAATGCCGTTTTGGCCAATCAGGACCTCCTTATAGAGATGCATTGAATCTATACATCTCTATGAGGAAAATTCTGCGTCTCCATGCAGAGCGTGGAGACGCTGAATGGCGGTGCTGCTTTTCCTGCAGCACTGAGCCAGGAAGCACCTCCAGTGGCCATCTTAGGAGTGGCCACTTGGAGGTGTCTCTAGAGGCAATGTAAACACTGCCTTTTCTCTGAAAAAAGCCTGAAGGGAACTATTATACTCACCAGAACAACTGCATTAAGCTGACGTAGTCAGCCACACATAGGTGCAGGCAGTCATATACAGTCAAAGACACACCGTTTCATGTAGAGAGTCCCACATACACAATTACATGCAGACAGACAGACACACACACAGTAACAAGCAGACAGACACACAGTTTTAGGCAGTCTCTCACACACACAGAGGTACAGATAAACACACATATTTACAGACAGACACAAACAGTTACAGACAGTCACACACACACACACAGTTACAGGCAGACAGTCACATGCACACAGTTACATGCAGTCTCTCTCTTACACACACACACACACACGTACGTACAGACAGACACACACTAACCTGTTTCCATTATGGGCTGGAGTGGAGGAGTGGGAGCAGGGGCACCGCAGTCCCTGGTGTTTAGGTGTCCAGGGAGTAGGGACTCCTTCCTGCATCTCCCACGGTTCACAAGTTCCGGCTGCATGTAGCCCAGCCCTCGACATCTGTTCAGCCCCACCCCTGCTGCTTGCGAAGCTCCGCCCCCTGCCTTACCCTATACACCTAGGTGGAGGATAATTAAATCCTCCCCCAGATGCAGTGTGGCCTAAAACTTCTGCATTATTGGAGAGCTCTGTGCACCTATCACCCAGGGAGTGTGTGAGCTGTGTTGGCCACATTGTGCCGCCTGCTGCCATGGCGCCCTGTACGACCACACAGCTCACACACCCCTATGGCCAGCCCTGAGTACTGGCTCTGTAACCTGTACATGGGGAGCGTTGGATGACTGTCTGTGCACGTCATCTTTGCATACATGTGCACCTTTGTGTCATACTTTCTTTATAATTATGTCCCTTATTGCCCTATTCTATGTCTGACTCCACCTCCCCCCATCTAGTTTTATACTCACCATTAATGGGAGCTATGTAGAAGTAAAGAATAAAAAACACTAATTCCTAATTTACCTATTTTCTCTCAATCTTTGAATCTAAACCCAATTGTGTTATTCTTTAGGCTTATTTCTGGATGTTCAGTACTTAACAGAATCAGTTTCATGCTCTTTCTTGCTCCTGTTTCCAGTTGCTGCAGTGTTAAGCTATGGTTTTAATTTTTTTTAACATATTGCAGTCTGCAATCCTGAGCACATCAGCGACATTCAGATATCTATAATCGTCTATTTATGGGATGTTGAAACATCAATGTGCCTCTTCTTTCCTGAATTGCTGTCCTCTTTACTAAGTTGTGTCAGTTACTGACTACCTTCCCTCTTGTTCTCGATGACATTTGGCTAATATAAAGTTAATATCTAAAAACAACCCATTAGTAATCCCCTTTTACCTTCAATTACCTGAAAACCCTTTTGTACATGATAATGCCACCATCTCACCATCCACCAAAAAATAGCTATTTCTACCTAATCTATTTTGGTTTAAAAGTATACGTTTCTTTATTAATGGGTTACTCCAAGCACCTGAACCACTTCAGTGATGAAAAGTGGTCATGGCACCTGGAGTCTGTATATATAGTGTTGTAGCTCTGTGGAAGCTGGAAGCATATCACCAGGGAGCGTTGGATCCCGGTGGGGACACAGATAAGGGGGCATACTGTTGTTAAATAGTTTGCCCCATTACCGGAGAACCGGACATTCGTACTCCTAGCATCATGACCACTATATAGGGCTGTATGATTGGAGTAACCCTTTAGTTCTCCACGATTCCTAATTTTAAGGAAACCGCTGTTAGATTGCTTTATGCTCAATGTGTAGCTCTGATTGATATCTACTAAAATGTTGAATTTTAATTTCTGTAATATATTTTAGCATTTACATGTACAGTGTCCCTTAATCTATCTTTCTGGGAAGGAGGGGTTGTTTTTTTGTTTTTTACATTTTATTTGCTGTGCTTGTGCTTTTGTATTTTGCTGATTCCATATGTTTTAATTAATTTAAGGCAGTGCCGTTCAGTTCTTGGTTTGCAATATATATTATGATCTCCATGTTCATGATATTCAATTTGTTCCGGTGTCAGTTTTCCATGTACCAATAATTCTTGTCCTACACATGTTCTACTGCAGTAGCAATGCATGCTGGTCTTCTACCCTGATTAAATTACTTTTCGGGGCTGTGAAAAACCGATCTCTACCTGCAATGTATTATGGCACTTGTAGTTAACAAGAACAATGTAAGGTAGATTTTTATAATTTTTGCTTATATATTTAAAGACAAACCTGTGTTTTGATATTTGATGTTCACTTTGCAATAGATTCCGTTTGTAAAGTCTTCACATTTATTTTTATATTTCTATTGACATTTTGCTTCATGGTTCTGATATCAGTTGCAGTATTTTGCTTGGAATGATATCACTGTGTCAATGCAACCAAGGAGTGCGTTATAGACTATTCTGTTCCAGCCAATTTAGACCCTTAAAGATCTAAAGCATTCAGAGAGGCGTAGTCCTGACCTTATGTTTGCATTGCATTATGGTTTCTGTAGTCCTGTCTGCCTCCTTGGGAAGATCTGGGAAACCCCTGTATTATTCAAATTTGCAATCAAGAATCAAAGCAGGTGCTGTTTTTAATTTGATTGGATAATTAGCTTTTGAAAGCTAATTAAATCCATCCACCAATAAGGAGAAGCAAGCTATAAATAAAAGTGTCTAATTTCCATAACTCTTTCAGTTAAAGTCCTCTTAAATTCACATTTAAAGGGTTCAGTGCAGATTTCGCAGAACCTTATATTCAAATCACGCAGACTAATAATACATTTTACATATTTCTGACATTCAGTAAAGTTTAAAATTTTTACAATTTACAGTTTTATTTTTATATTAATTCACTTATATCTTTAAACTTTTCAAATGGCCAAAGGGGTACAATTTGAAATTTAGGGGTTTGAGTATTGCTATGACCAGGAGTAAGGTGACTTACTTATTACAATTTATGCAACTTAAATGTAGAACAAGAACAATGTATCTAAATTTACACAGTTTGATTTCTAAACACATTTACTACAGTTTGAAGATACATTACTCTAGTATTTCTTTGGAGCTCTGTTATACACTCCGAAAGACCAACAATATTGAGCCCCTAGAAAAGAGGGACATTAGGATACAGACGAGACGATGTGCACTCAAAATAGAGACACAGAGACTTATCCCTCCCAAATATGGACAGTTGGAATATTTCTCTATAAGCATGGCTAGTTTACTGCTACAAACCCCAAACATTCCCGAGAAGCATATTACCAGGCCCAGTACCGCCGCTAGAGTGGAAAACACAAGCTCCCAGGCGGTGGCAGAGGAGCTCATTCCAGAGGTGGTCCAGCTTCCAAGAGAAAACCTATGCATTCAAGTAAGTGTGCCTCCTTACACGCCACTAAATTATTATTATTATTATGATATTTATAGAGCGCCGTCACATTCCGCAGCTCTTTACAATGGGTGGACGAACAGACATGTAGTTGTAACCAGACAAGTTGGACACACAGGAACAGAGGGGTTGAGGGCCCTGCTCAATGAGCTTACATGCTAGAGGGAGTGGGGTAAAATGACACAAAAAGGTAAGGATAGTATTAAACTAGTGACAGTTGCAGAAGAGGAATCAGTCAGGAGCTATTAACAGTTTAATTGATACACTTTTATGAAGAAGTGGGTTTTTAACGATTTTTTGAAGGAGTGGAGACTGGGTGAGCATCTAACGGAGGAGGGAAGCGAGTTCCACAGGAACGGTGCAGCCCTCGAGAAATCTTGAAGGCGAGCATCAGAGGTGGGAGTACGGACAGAAGATAGACGTAAGTCTTCAGCAGATCGTAAGGGCCTAGACGGGACATACTTGTGTATAAGGGAGGATAGATAGGTGGGAGCAACATTATGTAGAGATTTGAATTCAAGAACCAGAATTTTAAATTGAGCTCTATATTTTATAGGAAGCCAATATAGGGACTGACAGAAGAGTGAGGCATGAAGGTGCGGGCGGACAGGAAGATGAGCCTCGCCGCCACATTCATTATGGACTGTAACGGTGCAAGTTGGGAGCACGTAAGACCACTGAGAAGTGGATTACAGTAGTCAAGGCGAGAAAGGACAGTGGAATGGACCAACACCTTAGTCGCATCTGGCGTTAAGTAGGGGCGGATGCGCGCAATATTTTTGAGATGGAAATGACAGGATTTGGCGATAGATTGAACATGATGCTTAAAGGAGAGGTCGGAGTCAAAGAGAACACGTAGGCAGCGAGCCTGTGTGGTGGAGCTGATGGTAGCACCGTTGACTTGGAGGGAGACAGACACAGGAGTAACAACACTTGAGGCAGCCATCCAGTTAGAAACAGCAGAGAGGCAGTCAGAGACACTAGTCAAGAGGGACTGGGAGAGATCAGGAGAGGACAGGTAGATTTGCGTGTCATTTGCATAGAAATGATATTGGAATGAGTTTACCAAGGGAGGCAGTAAGATGGAGAACAGTAGGGGACCAAGGACTGAACCTTGGGGGACACAAACAGAGAGGAGTTGGGGAGAAGAAGCAGAGCCAGAGAAAGAAACACTGAAAGAGTGCTGGGAGAGGTAGGAGGAGCACCAGGAGAGAGCAATATCTTGTAGACCGATATTGCAGAGGATGAGAAGAAGCTGTTGACGATCAACAGTGTCAAAAGCCGCAGACAGTTCAAGGAGAATTAGGATAGAGTAGTGACCACAAGATTTTGCAGTGAGTAGATCATTGGATACTTTGGTCAGTGCCGTTTCCACAGAGTGCTTAGCGTGGAAACAAGACTGAAGCGGGTCTAGCAGAGAGTTGGACTCGAGGAAGTCTGTCAATCTCGCATACACAATTTTTTCAAGGATCTTGGATGCAAAAGGCAGTAGCGAGATAGGACGATAGTTGGATGGGGAGTTAGGGTCAAGATTGGGCTTCTTTAGAATTGGGGTTACAGTTGCATGTTTGAAGGGCAATGGAAATATACCAGAGGAGAGAGAGAGATTGAGAATTTTAGTGAGAAGTTGAGAAAGAGAAGAAGACAGAGTACGGATGAGATGCAAGGGAATTGGATCTAGGGAGCAGGTGGTGGGGTGGGAGGACTGGAGCAGAGCAGAAACCTCTTCCAATGTAGGATATTACTTTAGACATATTCAGTGATATATATCAGTGATATATATCTGTCTACTTCAAATCCTCCTAGCTTGTAAACATTTTTGAGCAGGACTCCCTCTATCTCTAAAATGCTGTTGGTATTATATAAATGATAATTAAACTTGCATGGTCCGAGGGTCTGCTGCACAGCATGAGTGCATCTAATGACGCATCTATGATGCCAGGGGACAGTTCCCTGGTGCACATGAATGTAAAACACCAGGAGACTAAATTGAGATGGCAGGTCATGACCCTAAAATCAGGACTGTCTGTTCTGAAGTGGGACAGTTGGGAGCCCTGCAGTTTATCGAATAGCTTTTTAAGTATTACCAGTGAAGTGAAATAACATTTACAATATACCCACTATAATTCACTCACTGAAGCTCCTTGGCCTTTCTACTCTGCCTAAGATACAGCTGCATGTTCCTCTCTCTATTAATGGAACACTGCTATCAAAATGTTCTACTATCTTAACATAATCTTTATGTCATTATATAACATATCATTTTCTTTTAAATTCATGTTTATTGAAATTTCTGCAGGTTTTCCACTCTGCTCTTCTGACAACCATCTCTCTGCATCACACACATTCATATGCAAACATACAGACTCATACACAAACACATGTACATATTAGCACACACACAGACTCACACATACACAGACAGATGTATACACACAGAACTATTGATAAACACACACTGATACATATACACACACACAAATCAATGTAGAGAGTTCCCAGCGGCACAACACTGCAGCTGAGCATGACAGCCTCAGAGCAAGCACCTGCCACGCAGCATCCCCGTGAACAAGGTGCAGGGCACATTTTGCCCCTCTCCCGCCCAGCATACTGATCCCCTTTAGTATATCATTGGAATTAGGAAAAGTAAGTGACTTTAAAAAAAATCCAATATATATTAATTTAAAAAACAAAAATAGATTGTATATTATATAAGATTATAAACATTACATCAAGATATTAAAACAACTGATAACTTTTCCTGTAAGACTTTTCCACTTAGCATTCCTCTTTGTAAGGCCACTTACCAAATTTGATTCTTTAGCATCAATTTTCCTGCAGTCTCTGCCATATCGCCTCTGCATCATTTTCACTTAGTTGTGCTTGCGAACTGGCCTCGATCAATCATAAAATCATACAAACTGCGACCTTGGCACTTTTTGATGCATTATAGTTGGCATTTGTTCCAGTGGGCTTCACCATTAGTGAAGTTGGGCCTGGTCATACTTTAACTTCAGTTGCCTTAGGGACAGTGCCATTTTGTAGTATTGTTTTCTGACTCTGAACCGGCTTATACCTGATTTTTGAGTTACACTTTCTGGTTTCCTTGACATGCCTATGTTTCTGACCCTGGGTTTTGCCTAATCCTTGATGCCATTGTGTTTCTGGTTTTGTTGAACTGGCTTCAAGTTTAGCCTTACTCTGGCCTGTATTAATTGTTATCTTAAGCTCTGACACTTCTAATTTTTATCTAAGTGTTAAGCTTTGCCACTTTAAGTTCTTATAGTATGCCTTTCTATTGTTCTTCCTGCTCCTTTGTTAGGTTGCTGACTTAGTCTTGCTGAGAATCCTTACCCAAATCCTGATACTGCTTATTCAGTTTTTAATAAGGACCTCAGCTATTCAGCTGCCGGACCGGCAAAACACATCATCCTACTTCTACAAATGCAGCTGCTATTTGGAGAGTAGCAACTGTGAAACTTTATTGCAGTTTTCCATGAGCAAGAAGGTACTTTTTAGCCTTGCCCATGGGGTTCATGGGTAGCAGGTCATCATATTATTCTTAATAGTTTACTTACAGTCCTTGATCCATAAAGTCATTGGTCCTGTTTTCCACATTACTACAGTTTATCCCCACTGCCCTGGTTTTATTTTTCCTTCCTCTTCTTGTGTAGTGTGTATCAGTGGTATCTCTGATGTGTGTCCTATAGTGTGACTGTGCATGATAAAGGTGCCTCTAAGTCTTCACAAAGTCTACTGTTGCCACACACACTGAGTCCTGTACTATTACGTACTCCTCTATAAAATTCCATGACAAGCATAGGTTTACAGCATATTGGCTGTAGATTTTGGCTGTAGTTGATGTGTTTTAGTCCCAGAAATTAATTGTGTGTAGTTTATCTTTTAAACCCTCAAAACATAATGAGTATACTGTTTATGGCCCAATGTTCAATCATATACAGTATAACATACAACACCATTTAGGCACATGGTACACTCATACTTAAATGATCACTATAGTGTCAGGAACACAAACATGTATTCCTGACCCTATAGTGTTAAAACCACCATCTAGCCTCCATAAATATAGCAAAATCATACTGTATTCAAGCCTGAAGCTGTAACTCTGCATGCTGTTTGCCTCAGAAAAAAAAAAAAAACATGTGTTGGCGAGTATAGTCTGCCCCTGCAGTCTTTTTACTGCAAACACTGTATTTTCAGAGAAAAGGCAGAGCTTACATTACAGCCTAGGGTCACTCCTCAGAAGAAGTGCTTCCTGTACACCCTCTGCATGGAGACACTGAACTTTCCTTATAGAGATGCATTGATTGATGCATTGATTCAGTGCATCTCTATGAGGAGATGCTGATTGGCCAGGGCAGTGTTTGACTCCACCCCTGGTCCACCTCCTTGGTTGAAATCATCAGAATTGACAATCTCAGACAATCAAATGCTTTCCTATGGGAAAGCATTATGATTGACTGAGATCTTCACTTCTAATGATGTCAGCCAAGGAGGCAGATTAGGGGTAGAGCCAGCACCAGCAGACTGAAATAAAGGTACAATTTTACTATATTTAGCGGGGCAAGGGCAGGCCAGTGGTGCTAGATAGTGTTTTTAACACTGTAGGGTCAGGAATATATATTTGTTTTCCTGACGCTATGGTGTTCCTTTAAGCTGGAATATACCTTAGCATAGAGGTTACAGCTTCATGGCAGATTCAATTAGATGGCCCTGTCATTTTTTTTTTTTTTCATTTTAGACAGTGAAATGGAGAAACCAATGTTATAAAAAATTATATTTGACAAAAAAAAAAAACTTTCTTTCCTTTAGTTTCACTGACAATCACTAGCTGAAGGAGGAAAAATCTGCTGCAGAGTGACAGATGAGAAAATAGAAGATTGACATAAGTGCACAAACGCAGAAAGACACAAAATGAGCAGACTATAATAACGTGCATTCTGTGGTTGAGCTTACAATACTATTTAGTTCTGTTAATGTATGCCTAAGTTATTATTTTTTTGTTTCTTATTTTGGGGAATTGTTAGTTCAAGTTGATTCATTAGCACCACCATAGTATCATTCTGTGGATCAGTAGGAAGTATCCACACTTGTGGTATGTGCATCACAGCTTGAGTACAGTTAATTTGGAGAATCCAGAGAGTAAAAGATACAAAGAAGAGACAGGGAGGCTATGTTGACAAAGGCAAAGATACAGATGCCCCAACAGACAAAAAGAGATGCTGAGAAAGACACACTAGCAGAAAGAGAGAGAATGAGAAATTCAGAGTGAAACAGATACATCAGAGAATCACAGAGGCAGTCAAACCATTGACAGGCAACTGCAGCTGTGCATGACAATGAAACGGTCAGTGGTAGCTTTATTCCCTAAAAAATATGTTGTGCTGTCATCAAAAACTGCAATTTTAGACAGGTTTCATTATCTTTTCACATCAAATCACAGTTGTATGTTTTTTTCCCCTTCAATATACCACATTATATATTTTAAGGTATCGTACAGAATTTTGTTTTCCACTGGTAGGTGGAGCTTTGAATTATTTTGGAGCACTTCTAAGGAATGGTGATTGCCATAACATTATTATTATTATAATTGTTATAGTGTCTTTATTTTAGCTAGTTGTAAAAAAATGGCCCACCTCAGTTTTTATTTGTTTTTTTTTTACATCGACATACAAAGTGATCTATACTATACTATATTATATATACTGCTTTTGCTCACTCCTTTTAATTTTAATTTCCTTTTTTGTTTTTTTATGGGCTAAACATTTAAACATTTAAACTTATTTTGTGTTATGTGTATGTGTACCTTTTCCTATCCTTTGTCTTTCTGTGTCCTAAAAAGGGATAGAACTAACTTCTGTTTTACAGCCTCAAGGATGGCACAAGGACGTGCACATATCCCTTTGTGTTTATCTTTTTTTATTGTCACATGATACAATTGTATCACCTTATTTATTAGATGTAGTCTTTTCAACCACTGGAAGGAAGCCCTCCGCTAACCCTCCATTATTGATTGTACTTCCTTGGATACTCCTACCTTTCTCTAAAAATCCCATCTATCCAAAGCTATCACAGAATCCAACAGTCAGATATTGTATAGAGGACACACAAAGATCTGCAGACAAACACCACCTATCAAACAGTGTTTTTCTACAACAATACCTGTCACCATATTTACCTTTTCTAATCTCAATCTTACAATTTTTCCATTATCATTATTGTAGGAGACATAAATTACCTTTTCATGTTTCTCTTAATTCCAACTTTAACTCCATCCACTCATTTCATTACAATACATTTTACTAAAGTCAAACTGCCTTGTGTTCTCAGCATAGACAGTGCCTACTGGTGACATTTAAAGATGGTAGGGCACTGCCCCCTAATTTGTTGAGCTCTACCCACTTAATTCTATTTTTTCTAACACACTTATCAGTAGTTCCTACAATGCCAATAGGTTTGATGTATTTATTGTTTTTCCACCAAAATGGGGATGGGGAGGAGGGGAGAGGACATACTGCTCTATCATTCACATTGTCTTTTTCTCTCTCTTTCTTCTTCAGGGTACTACTACCTTACTTATTTCTTACTTCACTAACCCACTTAAATGTAACTTGCACTGACTCAACTCTGCATGCATTCCTCCCACTCATAGCCTTCAATGGACTATTGTTTAACAAATCCCTGCATGTTTGTACCTATGGCAATATCCTGACTTTACATTATCATGGCCCTCTCCCCCCACAAGCCTGTGTATTTCTATTATTACATATTTTCCCACTTTCAGTTCCTCACCCTCTCTATCTACTCTGCGCAACTTGCATAGTTACAGTGTATAGTAATCAGGATAAAAACCTACTCTCTGGGTATTATTTTTTTTGTTTATTTGTTTGTCTTCATTGTCACCTTCACATCAAACAACCACATACACTTACTGTATCAAAATCCAGAACGTCACTACTTCTTCTAGGTGCCTTATCTTCTCTCAATAGTACCATTAATAATCATCACATATTGCCTTACAGGGATTCCATTTCTCTTTCTCTTCCCATCTCCTATCTTTCCACTTCTATCCTGTCACTCCCCCCTTTTAACTTGCATTCCACTGGTTACTCTCATAAGCTTTCTACAAAAAAGCAATCATCCTGTCCTATAATATCATACACATTAGACATGTGCAATTAGTTGCATTCAGAATGTAAATTCAGACGAATTTCAGCAATTCGGACATTCGGATGCTTCCCAATGTCCGAACTGCCAAATTTCAGAAGTGCCGAATATCCGAAGTGCCGAAGTGCTCAATTTCGGAAGTGCTGAAGTGCTTCGGATTTCTGAAAAGTGGCAAAACAAGAGAGGGAAGGAAAATTATGTGAATGATGACAGGAATCTAGACCAATAAGCTAATTCCTGGCACTGGGAGCCCTATATATATGGAAGTGGTTGTGGTGGCAGTGCGGGCACCTAACCCTACCCCTATCCCTACTCCTAACCTTAGATGTGTAAGTTGTGGTGGTTAGGGGTAGGGTTAGAGTTAAGGTTAGGGTAGGGGTAAGGGGTAGGGTTAGAGGAATGGCTAGGGAGCCCTACAGATGTGTAAGTGGTTGTGGTGGCAAGAGAGGGATGCTTGCAAATGTCAGAATTCCCAACATGCTGAAGTCCCAAATTGTTTTAGTCCTGAATTGCCAAAGTCCTGAATTTTGGAAGTGTCCAACCGAAGTATCGAAGTGCCGAATTTCAGAAGTGCCGAACTAAACCGAAGTGCTGAATTGCCAATTTTTATTACTTACCCGAACTTCCAAACCAAACTAAACCAATTTTTTTGCCCACGCACATCCCTAATAAACAAGCATGTCAAACTCAAAGTCTAGCACGGGCCACATAAACAATACATAGTTCATAGTACATAGTTACATAGCTGAAAAGAGACTTGCGTCCATCAAGTTCAGCCTTCCTCACAAATGTTGTTGCTGTTGATCCAAAAGAAGGCAAAAAACCTGGTCTGAAGCGCTTCCAATTTTGCCACAAACTAGGAAAAAATTCCTTCTTGACCCCAAAATAGCAGTCAGATGTCTCCTTGGATCAAGCAGCTATTACCCCACTAATTAGAAATTATATCCCTGTATGTTATGTTTTTGTAAGTATTTATCCAATTTCAGTTTATACATCTGTATGGACTCTGACAAAACCACCTCTTCAGGCAGAGAATTCCATATCCTTATTGTTCTTACTGTAAAAAAACTTTTCTTTGCCTTAGATGAAATCTCCTTTCTTCCAGCCTAAATGTGTGACCTCGTGTCCTATGTATAGCCCTGTTTATGAATAGATTTCCAGATAAAGGTTTGTACTGGCCCTGAATATATTTGTATAAAGTTATCATATCCCCTCTCAGGCGCCGTTTTTCCAAACTAAACAGATTTAATTTTTTTAATCTTTCTTCATAACTAAAATGCTCCATTCCTTTTATCAATTTTGTAGCTCGTCTCTGGCTCCTCTCCAGTGCCATGATATCCTTCTTTAGAACAGGCCCCCAAAATTGCACAGCATATTCAAGGTGTGGTCTTACCAGCGATTTATAAAGAGGTAAAATTATATTTTCATCCCAAGAATTTATGCCCCTATTTATACATGACAAAATCTTACTGGCCTTAGCAACTGCAGATTGACATTGCATATTGCTGCCTAATTTGTTGTCTATAACAATTCCCAAATCCTTCTCGTGTGTGGTTATCCCTAATTCACTACCATTTAGTGTGTAAGTTGCTTGTGCATTCTTAACCCCGAAGTGCATAACTTTGCATTTCTCTGTGTTAAATTTCATCTGCCCTTTTAGTGCCCAGTCCCCCAATCTATCCAAATCTCTCTGCAGCAAAGCAATATCCTGCTCACATTTTATTACTTTACAAAGTTTTGTGTCATCTGCAAACACTGATACATGGTTTTCAATGCCTATTTCAAGATCATTTATAAATATGTTAAATAGAAGTGGTCCCAAAACAGAACCGTGAGGGACACCACTTACCACTTTTGTCCAGCCTGAAAATTTACCATTAATTACAACTCGCTGTACTCTATCCTTAAGCCAATGTTCTACCCAAGAACAAGAATATTCATCTAGACCAATTTCTTTTAGTTTGAAGACTAACCTGTTGTGAGGAACCGTATCAAATGCCTTGGCAAAATCCAAGTAGATCACATCCACTGCAACACGCTGATCTATACTTCTACTTACTTCTTCGTAGAATGCAATTAGGTTAGTTTGACATGACCTATGTTTCATAAAACCATGCTCATTATTGCTAATAAAAAGTTCTTCCCAATGAATTCCTGAATATTATCCCTTAATAGCCCTTCAAATATTTTCCCAGTTACAGAAGTTAAGCTCACAGGTCTATAATTTCCAGGCAATGATTTTGAACCCTTTTTAAATATAGGAACAAAATCTGCCTTCCTCCAATCCTCCGGTACAACACCTGAAACAAAAGAATCTTGAAAAATTAAACAAGGTTTAAGTTTATGTGGGCCGCAAAAAAAACTTACATTTCCATAGGAACAAAGGTTTATTTTGAAAAGTACAGTATATAAAATAAACAGCATCCCCCTCTACTAAACCACAGCACCTGCCTCTACTAAATCCTAGTCTCCTCCCTCTACTAAACCACAGCACCCCATCTACTAAATCCCAGTCCCCCCATATACTAAATCCCAGTCCTCCCCCTCTACTAAATCCCAGCACCCCCCTCTAGCCAACAAGCAGACTACACTAACATTGCCACTGCCAGTATGCGACTCCGGAGTCCGGCGTCTGGTATACCCTAAATGGCGCCGTCCACACCCTGTGCCAAATCTGATCCTCCCGCTACTTCTTGAAACCCTGTGAAGGTGGAGCACGTCGATGTAACGTCGGAATGCCCCCATGCACCTCCACGTACTCCACTGGCCAGTCGCAGCCAATGCTACACTGACCAACACACACACACTCACTGACAGACACACAGACAGACACACACAGACACTCACTGACAGACACAGACACACATACTGATACACTCACTGACAGACACACAGACACTCACTAACAGACACACACACTCACTGACAGACACACACAGACACTGACAGACACACACACACTCACAGACATACACTCACAGACAGACAGAGACAAACAGATGGACACACACACAAACACTCACTGTCAGACACACTCACTGACAGACACACACTCACAGACATACACTCACAGACAGACACACACACTGACAGAAACACAGACAGACACACACAAACACACACTGACATACAGACACACACAAACACACACACACTTACACATGCTTGGACACACATCGTTTTCTTTATTGCACCCTACCTTTTGGAGCCGATGTGGGGCCTCTCCCTGGGGTCCAGTAGATCTTCTATCTGCTCCTCACTGCTCCCTCGTGCTGTTTAGTAATGCTGGGTGCCGGAATATGACATCATATTCTGGCATCTGGCTTCACTACAGACGGCGCGCATGAGGGAGCCGTGAGGAGCAGGAACATCGAGCTCCCTCGCTGGCCATCCTCCCCGTCCGGGTAAATTTTAGCAGAGTAGGCACCTGCAATATGGGGAAAGCAGGTGCATACTCTGCTATAACACTAAGCATGTGCTCGCTGATTGCTGGGCCGCAGAGATTTCCGTTGTGGGCCGAATGCGGCCCATGGGCGTGAGTTTGACATGCTTGTTAATAAACATATTCATTTTTTCTTACTTTTCCAAGCTTTGTAAGCATGTTATCCAAAACAAAATATCCGCTTTCATCCACGTTCACTCTGTTCTCCTCCTCATCTAATCTGACATCCCCCCTGCTTATTCAACAATAACTACATATATTAATTGTCCATTACTTCTTCATTCAGGATGACTATGAACTTTTCAGTCCCATTCCTCCTTAACCTTTCTGCTGCCTTCTTGTCTATATGTTTTCTGTCCTCATCTGACTCTCATCCATGACTTATTAATTGTTTGTTAGTCGCTTGAATCACTCCCATAACCTGTTTTTTTACATATCCTCCTTGATGTATTTTCACTGTTTCCAAACTAAAGCACAATGGCTACCTCGGTGTCAGCATTAATTCCACATAAATTCACCCCATGGCTTCATTGATGTTAGTCGCTTGAATCACTCCCATAACCTGTTTTTTTACATATCCTCCTTGATGTATTTTCACTGTTTCCAAACTAAAGCACAATGGCTACCTCGGTGTCAGCATTAATTCCACATAAATTCACCCCATGGCTTCATTGATGTTTCCACCTCCTCAATACCAAGTGCTATTCGTTTCTGTGTAGCCTTGGTACTACTTATTCTTCTTTCACAAATTCAGAATGTCGTCGTTCTTATCCTTCTCAGTTTACTTCAGTCAGCTCATGTCACTCCTTTACTGTAGAAACCTAGCTTTTGATCTCTCAATTTTATTTTATGTCTTTTTACTCAAGTAATCTATTTTTCCTGTCATATATTTTAAGTCCCTTCAGCTCCCTGCTTGACCACAAATAACCTCAACTTGCTAATATCTAATTCAATGCCTGGATCTAGGCTCCTGAAAATAATATTAAACACCAAAAACTATCTAATCTCAATATGGATATTCCTGATCTAAACATAATAGGCACAATTCACTTTTAGGAGGTTTTTCTTTCTAGGCCCTAAAATGTTACTATGGATAAACAGATAACTCTAGATAGCAGTGACGTAAAACTTTCTATGCTGCCGTAGAGCGTTACAAAGCTATGTTCTCTGCTGGAACACTGATATAAAATCATTATAATTAAATTGATTTAATAAATCACGTTCCTTTAGTGAAAATAAATTTAAAAAAGTAGATGTCATAAGACTTTTTAAAAACCTGGATAAATCTAACAATATTGTTTAGAGTGACTTATATTTACATTTATAATGTTGTCACCCATGCTGTTGGGCACTTCAATCCTCATCTTTGGCTAATAAAAAAAAAAAATCCCCTGTCATCACCAACTCTCCAAAAACAAATAATAACTAATCTGAAATCCAATGCCTGACCGATTCATCCATTTTCCTGGCAGGCAAGAACTTTTATAACCAGACCTGCAGACTATCAATTCTATTTTTTTATTTGGTTGCGGTAGAGATTTGGTCAATGATTTTAGTCAATGGATACAGCTGTTTTTCCTTTGATGTGTGCCTGAATCACTCTTAAATTATGATGCCTATGACACCCACTAATTTTCCCAGCTTTAGATTTAAATACCCAATATAAAAGTTATATGAAAATGAGTTGAAGTTGGAATAAAAAAGATAGTACTGTTTTAAATTTTAAATTCTGAAGCGTAATTGCCAGTCTTACTGAATAAACCAAATTGCTCTGAATTTTGATATCCAATTTCATAGCTAGAAATAACCCAGTATAAGTAAATGTAATTGTAAATAACCAGACTATTTTCTTTTGAGATTCTCTTAGGTTGCATCCAATCAATATCAACAAATAACATGAGTCAGATTATTTAAATCCTTTGTTTAACAAGTGCAGAGAGAATGGGGTTGATAGTCATACCCACATTGCATTCCAAGTTCTGCAAAAACTCAAGCACCACCGTTTACAATCATAGGACTTGCAGTTGCATTTATACCATAACATAGGAATCAAGCTTGCAAACTTGCACCCTTTGTAAGCTGTAGAGATCGGTTTAATGGCAGAAAACCTTAATAGTAATTACTACCTTTAACTCTCAATCATTCTAGTGCGTGTCACTGCATGAGTAAAGTGCCATTAATAGTAGAAAGTTGCTGTTTTTCTGCTGATGTGTAGACTTAAATTCTGGTTCTAGAGTGTAATGACTAAAATACTGGACATTTTCCAGCTGCCAAAAAGTTTTCAGTGACCAGATCATAATGATGCAATTGGCACATATGGGTGCGAAACCACATTTCATTACTAAACAATGTATACTTGTGTAAAAAAAAAAATGACACCCTCTGTTTTTTTTTGGTTTTTTTTTGGTCTCGTACATTATATTTCTGGAACAAAATCTATCAAAGTACATTTGTTTACACGTATTGCACACTTTTTAATGTAATTGGAATGAAATCATAATGAAACGCAAAACGTGTTGCGCATTATATGAATTTCATAGGACTGCTCTGGATTTTATATCTTCCATCCCTGTTTGTCTCATCAAAAAGCAAACTGTCTCATGCAAAATAGATAAACTGAGCATCGGCTACATAACAGGAGGAAAATGATCTGGTCCCAGAGTGTGGAAAATGGATTTTAGATAAGAAAATGCTTAACTGCTACGAGAAGCTTCATGTAAGCCAGATATACCAGATGTTTACAGGGAATTCTCAAGTCATACCAATTCAGAATTAATAACTCTCCAATTTTATAGACTAGGATACTATTTAGACTATAATTGTATTATGTTCCAGATTATTTATTTTTTAAAAATGTTTATGCAATACATTAGTAAATCCTTTATCGCATTATCATGTGCCCAGCGAAACAGTGTCACTATAACATATTCTCATTACCAGCAATTATATGTTATCTTATCTTGTAGAGTGCAAATATTGTTTCTTCGTACTGTATCCATTTCATCACCCATTTCTACCAGCCATATGTCCTTCATCTTTAGACGCAGAATGTTTTTATTCTAAAAATGTTCTAATGAACTAAAGTAGGGCATTCGTCATGGATGCCAGTGGAAATAGCAACCACATTCCATTGGTATCTCATCCTCTTTTACAATGTTGCACCTCTATTTAGAACCAAATCCCTTGAGAAATCTTTCTCATTGTTCCCAGACTCTCTGCCCACAGAGATCTCTTCCTAACTGAGTTTTAGCCAAATGTAAGATTTATTACAACAAAACAATAGTTGTTACAGAAATCAAATGAACAAAATCCATTAGAAAATTTAGGGTGCTAAATATATTACGAAGAAAATAACATAATGGTTACTGCCACATCCAATGTTGAGGGGGTAACGATAGCTACTACAAATACAAGTAAAATAAAAAGAAATAAAAAAGAAGAAAAGAAATTAAATGGTGCAGGATAATCAATAAACATGTATGTCTACAATACAGGCTGTATAGAATAGATTGAGAGCAAAAAGGGACTATGTACAGAATCTTTGAAAACAGATAGGGTTTTTGGGGCAGGATTTGTCAGTGTAGGTGACACTACGGTGCTGGAAGTGCAGAATCACGATGGACAACTATGAGACAGATGAGAAGAAGTTGTTGAGGAACAGTGTCAAAAGCAGCAAGTGGATTATATAGTTCCCAGAAAACAAAAAGTCTAGTTTACCTGCTGTTATAGCAACTTACATGACACTACGGAATCTTATCCTTTTCTAAATGTACTAGAATTAAACATTTTTCACAGCAAACTAGATTCATAATGAATATATCCCAACAAAAGGTCAGCTGTGTCTTTAAGACAAAATATTGTGTATATCACAGAAAATTTATGATAAAGTACCCAATAACAAAAGTGTAAACCACACACTCAGCTGACCAAGATCTGAGGAAGCCACATATCGGCAAAACGCGTCATCATGCCTATTACGTTGCATAGGCAGGACATAATTTGCCCTGCCTCTAGGAAGAGTTTGAGTGTTAACTATTCCTCGGAACACCAGCTTGCCAGCTGCTGGATGGAGGGATGTTTACACCAGAACGTTTACATTGGGAAGGCGTTAGTGAAAAGAATCTGAGCGATATATTTAGTGTTCTTTAAATCGTTTGGCTTGTGAAAAATAAAAAAGTTACAGTTTCTGCTGCCCATCATTTGTCCATAAGGAAGTCCCAACACTGTTCCAAGCTGAGGTGACATGTTGGACTACTTACAGCCTGAGCAGTCTCTACGTGCGCTGTGTTTGAGAGTGGTTTAACTCATATAAGTATACCACTGGTATTTATGAAAATTAGTATTACACTTTTTTTTTCTTTTTATACATATTGTACTAATGAATTGATCAAGTAATGTAAGTTTTATTCCACTTTGCACTTTTGGTATTATTGTGAGATATGCACAATTATATGAAATAATTTTGTTAGAGTTTGTGGTTTGTTGTTAGGCACTTAATCCAAACATTTTCTGTGAAATACACATACACAATATTTTGTCTTAAAAACATAGCACACATTTTGTTACAACATATATATATATATATATATATATATATATATGTAAGATGCTACTAATTATATTTATTTATTTATTTTCTAATTTAGAATAAAGAATAAAAAAAATATACAGTGTCTCACAAAAGTGAGTACACCCCTCACATTTTTTGTAAATATTTTATTATATTTTTTCATGTGACAACACTGAAGAAATGACACTCTGCTACAATGTAAAGTAGTAAGTGTACAACCTGTATAACAGTGTAAATTTGCTGTCCCCTCAAAATAACTCAACACACAGACATTAATGTCTAAACTGGAAATGTCCAAATTGGGTCAATATTTTGTGTGGCCACCATTATTTTTCAGCACTGCCTTAACCCTCATGGGCATGGAGTTCACCAGAGCTTCACAGGTTGCCACTGGAGTCCTCTTACACTCCAGCATGACAACATCACGGAGCTGGTGAATGTTAGAGACCTTGCGCTCCCCCACCTTCCGTTTGAGGATGCCCTACAGTTGCTCAATAGGGTTTAGGTCTGGAGACATGCTTGGCCAGTCCATCACCGTTACCTCCAGCTTTTTTAGCAAGGCAATGGTTGTCTTGGAGTTGTGTTTAGGGTCGTTATCATGTTGGAATACTGCCCTGCGGCCCAGCCTCCGAAGGGAGGGGATCATGCTCTGCTTCAGTATGTCACAGTGCATGCATTCATGGTTCCCTCAATAAACTGTAGCTCCCCAGTGACAACAGCACTCATGGAGGCCCAGACCATGACACTCCCACCACTTTGTACTCCTCACCTGGTTGCCACCACACACGCTTGACACCATCTGAACCAAAGAAGTTTATCTTGGTCTCATCAGACCACATGACATGGTTCCAGTAATCCATGTCCTTAGTCTGCTTGTCTTCAACAAACTGTTTGCGGGCTTTCTTGTGCATCATCTTTAGAAGAGGCTTCCTTCTGGGACGACAGCCATGCAGACCAATTTGATGCAGTGTGCGGCATATGGTCTAAGCACTGACAGGCTGATTCCCCACCCCTTCAACCTCTGCAGCAATGCTGGCAGCACTCATACGTCCCAAAGACAACCTCTGGATATGATGCTAAGCACCTGTTCTTCAGCCTATAACTAGGTACATTTGCTAGAGCTCCACATATTGTCCAATATGACAAATATACTCATTATTTATGAAGTCTGATGTTGCTGTTCCAACTTCCAACAAAAATGTAGGGTGCCGGGTAATTATTTAGCATTTGGCTTTGTTAATTTGTATACTACTAGTGAAGGTGAAGTATTTTGTATAAAAAAAAATCTTAATATACTCCAGTTGTTATTACAACATATTTTATGCATAGGATTTTTGCACAGTTCAGCAATTACAGGACACAATTGCTATTTACAAGATGTACATGTTTTCAATTTACTAGGTTAATATCTTCAAAAGTGGTCAAGCAACCCATAAAATATGCAGATATGTAATTATACATGAACAGGCTAGAGTATATTACGCAGAATATTTTGACACATTTCATGGAGTAAAGGAATATTTTTCTTTGGGAATTTCATGCATTTGCAACATACAACTGCAGAGAAAAGCCCTTTTTTCTTATATTTTATATTACCTTATATTACCTGAATACAGAAAAACCCAGCATAATAAAAAAAAAAAAGAAGAAACATTTACAAGAGCTTCCAAACTTGAAATTTCAGATATGACTTTACTAGATCCATATGTCATTTACGGAGGTTTAACAGCCTTATAGTTGTGAATAAAGTCTATTAGAAAGAATGCAAATATGCTGGTTGCGAATTTAAAAAAGTGGTGGTTTCCTTCATAGAAATTCTGCAATTTTAATTTCAGAAGACCTACAGATTTAGAGTGAAAAAACTATCAACACTTTTTTTGGGGGGGGAGAAAGCAGTGGAAATATTCATAAATCTGTTGGGTTGGTGACAAAATGGCACATATTTAAAAATGATGGTTAAGTTTGGAGGAAAAACAACAGACAAAAAAAAAAATCGGAAAGATATAATAAATTGCACCAAAAAATAGACAGAAATGTATCTATTATACTTTGGGAAAAACTCTCCCATTGCCTATAGTTGTGATGGTGTATAGATAAAGTATGTAAGACTGCCTCAGAGGGGATATGACATCATTATACAAATATATTTGGGGACAATGAAAACCATTTGTGTAGAAATATATAAAAGGCGCTTAGACAGTAATAAATTATGTTGAAAATTCCTTCAACACACTTGTGAGACGCTAACCACTATTTAGTGTCAACCTAGAAAACACTCTAAAAGCAGTAAAAAAATGAAAGATATTAGTGTACTGCTTTAAGTTACATTAAGTGATTTGAGAACATTCACTTTTCCGTAATGTCCCAACTTTTTCTCAAAACAAATCCAATTGGTGATACAAAGTGCTCCTGCAACCAAAAACAATCTTTTGTGAGTACAATATAATCAATCCAGATGTGTTTTTTTTCTTTTAAAGTGCTTAGTGAGCAATTTATTTAAAATTGTGCAATATAAAGTTACAATTGTGAAAACAAGAGAAGTGTTTCACTTAGTGTATTAATGAGCATAAAAAATATACTTCGCAGCAGTGTGGCTTCTTTAGATGAGATATACCTCAAATAAGAGAAATATGAAAAAAAATATAGACATAGCCCTTGGGCCAGATGGTATTTGCTCACAAGTATTTAGGGAGCTAGTCTAGTAATATACAAATAACTCTTAATCTTTCCTTTCAGGAATAAACCAAAGGTTTGACTTAAATTAACACCAGTGATAGTGGTTAATGTGCCTGGAATGTTCTGGCACCCCCAGTTTGGCTTATTACTTGGTTCTCGTGGAGGCCACTTACCACTAAATTAATGCTAAACCCACAGGTGCAGGGCTTAACTCATTCGTTGAGATTAATCGCCTAACTTGGTATTTGGAAATAATTATAAACCACAAACTAGGCAATATTGTGCAAACTCAATCAGCAGTTTCAAAGGACAGTATTAGAGATAGTCATTGATAAAAATGGGCATTAATTTATGTGGTGAAATTATAATTTTGTTCCTTATTAAAACCATGGTAAACCACATATTGAATATATAGTCTGAGCACTGGTTTTAAACAAAAAAATATTAAATTGTTAATCTAACCTTTTTTACTCAATTTTCTAATTGTGGTTGTATAGCCCTATTGGGTGCTTGTCACTTGGTTCCTTTTTTATTTTTTGTAAATAAATAATAATATTAAAAAAACACTGCAAAAGAAAAACTTACTTGGCCAGGTTCTTCCACTCCTTTTCTGTTGTTACTACTTCCCTCTCCAAGGTGCAATTAAATGTTTTTCATAGAGGAGCACAGTTAGACCTTGGGTGCATGCCCCAACCAGCTTTTTCTGATAGAGAAGCAATACATCTCTATCAAAATCAGTGAACAAGCAGCGAGATGAGATGAATTACTGCTCATCTCATCACTACAGTCCACCCACAAACCACTTCAAATGCCAGGAGAGGAAGGACAGAGAAATGGAAGGCTGAACAGAAGGTAGGGGGGTGGTAAATAAACCTGGTGATGGGAGACATTTCCTTGTGGACGTGTTACATCCAGTGCAATGTGTACAGATGATGGACACGTTTCTTTCTCACAGAACTAACATGAGGCAATCTGGAACAGTAAGTAAAACAGAAAACAGGTAGTACAGGAATAAAAGAAGGGGAGATATAGCACTAACTCCAAAGGCAGCAGAATAAGGTCTGTAACTTGGATGCCCTAATAACCCAAGAGGAACAAGGAAAAAAATACAGAAAAAAAAACAGACTGCGCCAAATAAGAAATGCTAGATGATCTTATACCGATGTATATGTATACACAATATACAAAATATTGAGATATAACCATAATAAAGAGTCCCAGCAGAAAAAGGGTGCGGTCGTCCCTAGGAGGTATCTGTGAGCAGTGTCCTCGTTCTATCAAGATGGGGATTATACCAACCACATATGATACAGAGAGCAGTTAGTCTGCTTCAGCTACTGTAAGTGTATTTCTACTATTTGCGTATATACTTACCACAACAAAGTGCACTGCTGGCCTTCTTTCTGTCATTTTATATATTCCACTCCATCATCATTCTAGTGTGAACCGTTGCCTAAGGAATATCCTTCAAGTGGGGATGTAATACCACTGCATGCTGTTTTATCCAGAGCTGGTTATAGCTCTACCAGACGTGAGTTGGCATTTTTAGACTTTTGTGTCGTGTTATTCATTATACTACCATATTGCACTATTGGTCCCCTCCTGTTTGTGTTCTCTTTCATATGCTGCTATTGACCAAAGTTGTCCCACAAGCTCTTATTGGATATTGGAAGATAGAATATCACTATTTTTAATACTGTGTCTTACTACCTGGTATTTCTTGTTCTCTTATTGTTGGGCTATATAAAGGACTATTTTTTTATTGTGTTTTTAGATATTTTTTTTTGGTCTCTTGCACTACTTGTTCTCTTTGGTACTACCTGTTTTCTGTTTTACGGTACTTGCTAAGTTTCTTTTAGGGTTTTAGAGGGAATCCCCTACGTTCATGTGTGCTGCCTCTTTTATTTTATATTTCAGTTATTCAGCGCTGCTCCATCCCTGTTGTTTGCTTTGAATCTGGAACAGTAGGCTACCTAGATCAAATATGCTGGGGATGCAACTACACCCCAGTAAAAATTACAGATTTCACAGTATAAGCAGCAATTCAAGCTGAAAAACTGCACATAGAGATTGCTTGCATGAATACATCTAAAAACAGAAGTGGTCAAGTAGATTGGAGTAACCCTTTAAGCAATAAGAAAAGTGTAAAGGTAAGCTACAATATAAATAAGGGAAATGGAAGATCTCAGTTCTAAAGAATTAGATAAAATATAGAGTCTATATGGTGGTTCAGTGCTACAGTAGTATTGGATGAGGGTAGGCAGCTCAAACACCTGACTCAGAGTCTCTCTTCTTTTTGGATGAATGTTAATGAATGTTAATTTCTTTTACATGAAGACAGAGTAGCTCTTTACAGCATCTCTCGGTGGTATATGTAACAGATCAAAATATGGAAAATATATAGTGCAGTATCTAATAAAAGTGAGGATTACACATACAGATTTTTGGAGTTCTTGAAAGCTCCATTTCTATAAACGTGAGTGATACAATCCCCCTTCAATCCATAAGCGAGGATTGCACCACTCACGCAGATAGAAGTGGAGCTTTCAAGAGCTCTGGAAATCTGTAAGTGTATTCCTTACATAGTTTTCTGTTTTACTAAGAATACTACACTACACTATGCATTTCTCTCTTTTTTTTTTTTTTATCTGTGCTACATATACCACGAGAAAAATTGTAAGGTGCTATCTCTCGCTTTTTGTACAAGTTAGTTCTTAATTAACCCCTAAAACCGGAGGGCGTACTATTACGTCCTATTCTAAGTGGCTCTAAACGCCGCAGGGCGTAATAGTAATACTATTACGCCCTCCGTTTTTTTGTTACTTACTCGGTCGCCAGCGATCCCACACCGGCGATCGCGGTTGGGGAGACTCACCGGGGATTCCAGGGAGTCCCCCGCGGCGGATCCTGCCTCACCCGGCCCCCCCAGCCATGTGAGAGTGAGGTCCTTGTGAGGACCTTACAATCACATGGCCGGGTTACCTGGCTGCTGCACTGCCAGCAGTGGGACTGCCTGTAATGACAGTTAGTCCCCCTGCTTGCTGGAAATCAAATAATTTAAAGTTAAAGTCAGTGTAAAAAATAAAATTATATACTTAGATCATATATATATATATTACACATATATACACATATACATACACACACATACACTCTCTAGGTGTATTTACTATTAATATATATATAATTATATATATATATATATATATATATATTAATATCAAATTACGCGTAGACTGATACTGATAAATATATATATAATTATTGTTATATATATTTATATATAATATAAAAAAATATGTAAATACGTTAAAAACTAAAATAATTAAAAATAAATAATTAAAAAATATATAGATGTGTGTTATTTCGTTCTAACTGTATTGTGATATTAATATATATTTATATCAAAATACATGTAGAACGAAATAATATATATATCGATATACATAAATATATACGTATATATCACTATATATACCTATATATAAATAAAAATATTAAACAAAATTATATATATGGATATATATATATACATACATATATATATACACATACGTATATATATATACATATATTTATTCTACATATATATTTATGTAATATTTTTACATAATTAGGTATTTTAATTAATTACAATTAGAGGGATCTGCCTGACAACCCATGCCGAAAGTATTGGGAATTTAATTTGCAAGCACTATATTTAACCCTATAACTTCTCAGTTACAACTAAGCAAAACCCCGGTATTGGGGGTACTATTTTGGGAGACTTCGCTGAACACAAATATTAGTGTTTCAAAATAGTAAAATGTATTACAATGATGATATCGCCAGTAAAAGTGAAGTTTTTTGCATTTTTCACACACAAACAGCACTTACACGGTCGATATTATTGCTGTGATACTTTTTACTGTTTTGAAACACAAATATTTGTGTTCAGCAAAGTCTTCCGAGTACAACAGTACCCCTCATGTACAGGTTTTATGGTGTTTTCAAAAGTTACAGCGTCAAATATAAGGCTTGTGTTTCATTTTTTTCACATTAAAATTTGCCAGATTGGTTACGTTGCCTTTGAGACCCTATGGTAGCCCAAGAATGAAAATGACCCCTATGATGGCATACCATTTGCAATAGGAGACAACCCAAGGTATTGCAAATGGGGTATGTCCAGTCTTTTTTAGTAGCCACTTAGTCACAAACACTGGCCAAAATTGGTGTTTTTTGCATTTTTCACACAAACAAATATTAACATTAACTTTGGCCAGTGTTTATGACCAAATGGCTACTAAAAAAGACTTGGGTTGTCTACTATTGCAAATGGTATGCCATTATGGGTGTAAATGTCATTCCTGGGCTACTATACAGTCTCAAAGGCAACGTAACCAATCTGGTGAATTTCAATTTCAAATGTAACGTGCTATATTTGACCCTGTAACTTCCCTAAACACCATAAAACCTGTACATAGGGGGTACTGTTTTACACGTGAGACTTTGCTGAATACAAATATGTGTATTTTATTGCAGTTAAAGCAAACAGTATTATGACATTGATAGCTACAATGTCATGTAGAACTAAAAAAATAAAATTTCTTATTTTCTCCCATTGTTTTCATATTAAATTATGTTTCATAGCTAAATATTTGATATTAGGTGAAAGCCCTGTTTCCCCAGAATAAAATGATATATAATAAGGGTGGGTGCATTTACTATGAAAGAGGTGAATTACAGTTGGACAGACATGTAGCGCAAATGTCAGGTTTTGTTTATGTTTTGTTTTGTTCACAACGTGTACATTTGGCTCAGTCCTTAAGGGGTTAAAATGGCAATCTGATATCATGCATATAAAAAAGACTGCTTTTGTTATTTTTATAAGCTTGCTTTTTGTTCTTGTTGTACTAATGGATACTTGTGTTCTATCAAGAAATGTGAAGAACATATTTTAGTTTGCTTTTAATGTTTAGTAAACAGAGTTTCATCAAAGGTATATTTTCAATGGAAAATAGTCATTTTTGTATTCAAGGTATGCTGCTTAAACTCTTGTGCCATATCTGGGAAGTGTGTATGCATATATAACAAATTCATTTTCTTAGGAATATTATTTATTACAGAAATTAAAAATTTCAGCTCACATTGGTAGGTTATTTTCTCTACTTGTGGATTGCTTGGGTACTGCTAAAGGAAACTGTGCTATTACAGATAAGTCCAGAAGTGTAACAATGCAGCAACTCAGTTTTTCTTGGGCTAGGAGTTGTATTTCAAAATTATATATGGAGCTGGAATTCAACACCACTATATAGATATGCAATGCCTTTATCATTTTGTTACAGGGGTAACTCAGATATTCAAAAAGGTTATAACTAATTGTGGAACAGGATTGTTTACTGATGTATGTAGTTAAAAAAATAAATCACTGTTTGCACAACTTACATATGCATTTATTAAAGGGACACTATAGTCACCAGAACAACTACAGCTTAATGTAGTTGTTCTGATGAGTATAGTCAGTCCCTGCAGGCTTTTTGTTGTAAACCCTGTCTTTTTAGAGTAAATGCAGTGTTTACATTACAGCCTAAGGACATCTACAGTGGCCTATTGAACGAAGGCCACTGGAGGTGCTTCCTGGGTCAGTGCTGCACAGTGCAGCACGCTCTGCATGGAGACACTCAACTGATTGAATTGATTCAATGCATCTCTATGAGGAGATGCTGATTGACCAGGCATTTTAGCTCCTATGGATGCATTGTGATTGACTAAGGTAATCAATTCTGATGATGTCAGCCAAGGAGGCGGATTGGGGGCAGAGCCAGCACCGGCATACTAGTCTAGCGCTTACGGTGAGTTTTTACTAGCTTTAAGGGGGGCAAATGGGAGGCTAAATAGTTAGTTTAAGACTAAAGGGTCAGAAATACATGTTTGTGTTCCTGACCCAATAGTGTTCATTTAAATCAATGTTAAAGCTCTGTGGCTAGAACCCAGATCCAGTATCTTAAAATTGCAGGACATACTTAGAAACCAAATAAACCTTCCTGGTGAAAGACAAACTGCAAGCACTATACCCACTGCAAGTTATTGCAGTGATTATAGAGAAAGCTATCAATTAAATTCCATAATTTATAAGATAACAGCTAAAGCAGAAATCATATGCATTCCCCTGACAAGTTCATCAGCGCCATAACCACTAGACGTGTACATGGTAAAAAAAAAAAATGGTTAGTCCGAATCAATTCATCCCATCCAAAATTGTATTTTATTCATGTGAAAATTTTGTTTGGATGAAAAAAGAGGAGCAGTTAAAAAAAAATCTATATTTATATATTCACATATTATTTATTTATTAAATAAAAAGTATATAAATACAGTTTATAAATATATATTTTTTTCCTGCTCCTTCTGTTATTCTTTTTTGTTAGTCACATCTCATTTGATCAGTGAATAAAATCAGCATTTAGTTCTGTCCCCTAACCATCAATTATGTGTTTTTCATCAATCAACATTTTTTTTTGGCAACAAAGAATGAACTTGAAGTCATGTAATAAACGTAATAGCTCATTCAACCCTTATTCATTTGTTTTGTGATTTAGTCTAATGGCAATTCGGACTTAAAGAATTTGGACGAATCACCAAGTGCCTAAAATTCAGACGAAATGCAATCCATTTGAAACCAAATTCACAAGTCTGACAAGTACTATAATAACCTGTAGTAATAAAACTTTAATAGTATCATTAAAAAACATTATTGCAACCATATTGGTTACTTAGGCAACTAATGGTTTTGATTCACGAGACTATCACTGTGCAGCTGAATCATTTTCTCTAATAATCACTGTGGTTTGCAGATTTATCCTTCTGTTCAAAGCAAAGAAAAAACATTTGAGTTACTAGAGTCTTTTTATTTCCCAATAATTTTATTTGAACATGCAGTATAAGAAAAAAAAGTCTATCTATTAATTAAAATAATGTGTAAACAGAGTAAGCCCTCCAGTGGCGTAGCCAGAGCTTTTGCCACTTGGCGCTGCCCCTATGTCGACCCACATCACGTCAGGTGCAGTCACGGATGTCCATGGCTGCATCGGACATACCTCTTTTAAGTACTCAATGCCTCTCGTTCAACACTGTTTACAACCTTTTCAAGCTTTTTTAAAATATATACACCCAATGAATACATCTGTGAAAAATGCATATAATCCATTGGTGGCACATCTACTAAACAGTTATTTTATGGGGTAGGGGTGCTAATTTGGGCAGAGTGTTCCTTTAAATAATTATTGTTACTGAAGTGCTACCAGAGCCGTCTTTAATATTGACTGGACCCTGGGCAAGCATTTGCTTGGACCCCCGGGTCCCTGCAACCCCACTCACTGGCATGCAATCACACCCTACAGCACAACCCAACCCATTGGTGGAACAAATGTAGAGAGGGCCCTGGAGCAAGAAAGCTTTTTGCCTCCCTTCCTCCCCCTCATAGCACAAAAGTGGTAAAATAATAGATCCCCATCTGTCGTACAACTCCCATGATGCTATGCCAGCTGGGGATCTACCATTTGGCCATCCTTGCAGGGTTGTATTTGTGCTTTTGAATGTAAGCCTCTTTTTTTAAATGAGGATGTACTTTTGTGTGTAGTATTAGTGTTTGAGTGTATATATATATATATATATATACACATTTTGGAGTTTAAATCAGTGTGTTTGAATGTAATAGATGTGTTTGCATGTTTTTGATTGCTGGGATGTATGCACAAACATACTAACACACATACACACATATAAACACACTGACACACAGACACACACGCTGGCATATACACACATGCTGGCACATACACACTCAGATACGCACACCTTGACACACAGATACATGCACTAGCATATACACAGTCACACACACACACTGGTACATGCACACACATTCAGATACACACACTGGAACATACATACTCAGATACACACACTGACACTCAGCAACACAAAAACACTCTGACATACATAGAGACATACATGTGATGTTTTTATGTTTACAGCAGGGCCAAAGCAGAGAAAGGGAAGGAGTGCAGGGCAGAAGAAGAGTGGGGGGAGCACAGGGCAGAAGCAGAGAGTGGTGGGGCACAGGTCAGCAGCAGAGAGTGGGGGGAGGAGACACCAGGAAGAAGCAGAGAGTAGGGGGAGGGAACACAGGAAAGAAGCAGTGGGGAGACACAGGGAAGAAGCAGAGAGGGGGGAGGGAACACGGGGCAGAAGCAGAGAGTGGCAAAAGCAGAGAGTAGGGTAGCTCCCAATTAAGTTCCATAAACACTCTGAGCTGCAGCCATTCAGTCAAATTATATATGTAAATGTGCTGATCCTCATCATAAGGAAAGCAAAAAATGGGTTGCAAGAGTATCCTGAGAACGGACAGCAGCTAAAATAGCCTGCCCTTCGGTGGGTCCCCGCTCAGATCTCAAGCTGGTTTTAGCTCAACTTGTGCCATTACAGAGAGAACATATCTGTAGCATATCAGACTGGTCCCACCCATACTGGCAGTCCATATCCAAAATGCCAGCAAGTTCTCTCTGCACGAGAGATACAGCAACCCCAGATGATCGTTTCAGCCTTGTTAGGCATCATCAGTGAGGCATGAAAATCACAGTGAGAAGACGCAAGCATCCATTGGAAAGCATTATGAATGCTTTCCTATGAGACAGGCTGAATGCGCGCACAGCTCCTGCTGTGCATGCGCATTCAGCCAAAGAGGAGGAGAGCTCCCCGCCCAGCGCTGGAAAAAAGGTAAGATTTAACCCTTTTCTCGCCATCCAGCCCAGCGGGAGTGGGGGCACCCTCAGGGCACTATAGTGCCAGAAAAACAAGTATGTTTTCCTGGCACTATAGTGGTCCTTTAAACTTCAATGCAAGTTTTTCTTGGTAAATAGATGAGCAGAATTATAATTATCCTGACATTACAACAGAACATTCTTACTTAAGCAAGATTCCAAAGTGGATTTTCAAATGTAAAAGGAAGCATAGCTGGCTTCGCTATTTTTTAAATTCCTATTATGTTGACAATACATTTTAAATTAACACTGTGCTCACGTCAGAATTATATACCTCTCAACATTTCAAATGGACAAAGAGGTACAACTTAATTTTCTGGGCGTGGAGTGTTCTGATAAATTGTTAGGTTACTAATAACAATTTTTGAAATTAAGATTTAATTTAGTACAAGAACATTGCATCTTATGTACACAGACTGATTTCTAAACATGATTATTGTTGTTTAAAGACACACTGCTGTGATTATTACTGCTGTGGAGCTCTGTTATACACTCAGACACACCAACAGAACAGAGCTCCTAAAAAAGAGGGACAAAGGTATAGTAAAGAGGGATTAAGGGCCGAAATAGGGACTGCCTCTCCTCAATAGGGACACTTGAAAGGTATGAAATTACAATATCCATTGTGAAAAATAGTACAAGAATTTTGTGAGTGCTTGATAATCCATTGGTTACTTTACAACTGTTAGGAAGCATCTAGGTTTTAAATACCTTGGGCTGTCTAGGTTTTATATTTGTTTCCTGCGATTAATCTCATGCCCTCTTAACAATAGAAGTTATTACTTGGAATCCCCTTGGATTTCTGTTCTGATTCCTTTACATATTTCTGTGTGATGATCTCATAGGAAACTGGGTTTAGAAAATAAAAAGGCAGACTATCACCAAAACCTTAGTAAACCTTTTATTTAGTTTATGTGATTAGAAGAAAAAAAAGAAAAAAAAAATGCTTAATATTACCAGGCTTAATGATTACCTAATTTTTTTTATAGAAGGCACAGCACATTTAATTTGTGAATTTTTAGTTCAAAATTAAATTAAATCTAAGTCTGATAACCTTATGTCACATTTCATGCATTTTTAAGAAAAAATAAACTTCTGTAATGTATTCACAAACTTGGTTGCTCAAGTTGATTATTTAGCCATAAAAATATATTTTGTTTGTAGATTTAATTTTTTATATTATGTTGTTTTTACCATTATCATTATGTGTTCTACATTTCTTACTTCTAATGGACAGGTGCCAGATTGGGATTGGATAATGGAATAGATGGGGTATTAAAATTGATCCAGCTGCATTTGTTTAGTGAAATAATTCATAAGGATGTAAAATGCTCTCCCTTTGCCTAAAAATTTTAGGGTTACATATGTTGCTTAGTAATATAGGTTGAAAAAAACAAAAAACCTCACGTTAAGTCTATTAAGCAATTTAAAATGATTTCCAATTGTGTCCCAGAATGTGAAACAAATAAAATATTACTCCACGTAATTATATATTATATGCTTGATTATACTGTTTATATATAAAAAAAATACTTCAAATTTGCCATTACTAAGTATGTCCTATTACATTTTAGCCATTTATGCTACTCCAAAAATATGTTTAGGGCACCATTACAGGCAGCCAAAACAAACAGGTACATTTTGGTTTGTCATGTCACTACTTTGATTTGAATTGTTCCACACATATTTTTGCTTTCCAATGTAGTATCCAGAATAAATATTTTGGTTCCTACCAAATGTTTAGTACAGATTGAAAATATAATGTTATAGCTTTATAAATCACTGGTAAGACCACACCTTGAATGTGCTGTGCAATCTTGGGCACCTGGTTTAAAGAAGGATATTATGGCACAAGAAAAAGTGCTGAGGCAGGCTACAAAATTAATAAAAGGAATGATGCATTTTAGTTATGAAGAAAGGTTAGCACATTTAAATCTCTTTAGTTTGGAAAAACGGCGCCCCAGAGGGGATATGATGGCATTAAACAAATATATCAGGGGCTATTACAAACTATTGTATGGAAATCTATTTATAAACAGGACTATACATAGGACATGAGGTCACGCATTTAGACTGGAAGAATGGAGATTTCGTCTAAAGCAAATGAAGGTTGTTTTACAGTAATAACATGAAGGATGTGGATTTCTCTACCTGCAGAAATGGTTTTATCAGAGTCTATACAGATCTTTAAACAGCAATTGAATACATACTTGCAAAAACATTATATTCAGGGATATAATTTCTAATTAGTGGGGTAATAGCTTCTTGATCCAAGGAGATATCTGACTGCAATCCTGGTTTTTTTTCTAGTTTGTTGCAAAATTGGAAGCACTTTAAACTAGGTTCTTTGCCTTATTTTGGATCACCGTCAACAACAAATGTTAGAAAGGTTGAATTTGTTGGACGCATGTCTCTTTTCAGCTATGTACCTATGTAACATATATACTGATGTATCTTGTGTATTGGGTGTATTTACAACTAAATGTAGTGGATCTGTCTTCTTTGGGTGTTAGTCTGCAGAAGGATTTGTATGGACATATGTGCTATAAAAGCTTAATGTTCGTGTTTTATTGTCATTAAAGACAATTACGTAATATAGAGATAGAACAGTCACAGATGACACATCACTGTAATTGTCTGCAACCATAACCCTCCAAGTTTTCCACTCAAAATACGTGTTTATATCATTCACAGGGTTATTTACTAAAATTAAAATTTATAGTGAATTCAAAACAATATTCAGATTAGGGCCAAAGTAGCTGAACTGAAATTATAGCTGATTTAGATAATGCATCCATTTTGTCTATTTACACCTTAAATTTAAATTAAACTTTCAATACTCACTTTAGTAAACACCCCTGTTAAAGTTTATTATGATTTTTCAGAATAATACAAACACAGATCACAAGTGATCAAAAGTCTATAGGTAAAGTCCATGCATCATAGGTATAAACATTATGAAGAACACAAATGGACAACAGATAATTTTAGAACATCGCACCACCTTTGTAAGAATTAAAACTAAATATAAAAGAAGCAATTACCAAGTTTACCGATAGTGGTTTAAAGAGGCATCATTAGTACACCTCACCTAATCTACAAATAATTTTCTCTAAAAGTTGTCCTAATCAAATAAATCAGCACTTTATATATATTCCCAATATACCATTTTGTTTTCATATACAAACAAAAGAGGTTTGGGTGTTTTTCCAAACCTGGCAATTGCGGGCTTGGCTTTAGTGCACAGTTTTAGTGCTAGTTTCTCTGCATATTCTGATATGATAGTATGGGAGAGGCTTAAATGCGCTTCCCGGGGTTTTAATTGAACACTTACATGAGTGCTTTCAATGTATGTAGATCACATTCATCACCCATTATATAATCTAGGAGGTGATATATATTACTTTGCATGCATTCTCCTTAATTAAGATATAGGTTAAAAGTAATTATGTATTAATTATAAAATTGTGACACTGATCCAGAGGACTCGTTTCTCCACGGTCTGAGTCCTATAAAATAAAAGGATTTTTAACCTAATAGGGCATTACTATATTATCGGACACAGCAATTCACCTTGTATATCCTGATAATCTAGAAAGCTGGCACTAAAATGACAAAATACATTTTAGATTAAAAATGTTTGTTAGGGATCCTCCTTATTTACCATTAGAGGTCCAAAAAAAAAATCGTCTGACTAAAAGCAACACCATTAAAACTTTTTATATGCTCTTACCGCTTCTGGATAACTCACTCCTGAATTTTGATTGGCCGATTACCCTATACTAGCCACATGCCCACATGGTTCTACTAGTCATATGCCCAATCCCCAGAAATTTTTTGTTTTACATTAACATAGTGAAAGGATAGATAGAACAAAAGATGAAATGCCAAAGAAGAAAAATAACTCAATAAAGAGAAACATGGAAAAATCCTATTCTCCACATGCAAAATATGTTTTGCAATTGCAAACACTTTGCTAAATATTTAAGTATGTTAATTTATCCGTTTCCATGCTCTGCTACAAACACAGAATACTTTGATGTTAAGATTCACTGAATGTTTTTATTGATTTAAACTCTCTTCTTTCCCTCCTCATATTTAGTTTCTTTCCAGCTTTCCCTCTTCTCCACAAATCACCCCTTCTCCCTCCCTCCTTGTATAATATTCTGCATGCTGCTCTTTTTGAAATAATTAGCGCTTTCACATTTAAGGAGATGCAGATTGGAGTCTGTATACAAATTACTTTTCTGTCAGTTACTTAAAGAGGGATCAAAAGGTGGGGGTTTGAGAAGGAAGGATGAGAATTAATGGTGTGTGTGTGTGTGTGTGTGTGTGTGTGTGTGTGTGTGTGTGTGTGTGTGTGTGTGTGTGTGTGTGTGTGTGTGTGTGTGTGTGTGTGTGTGCGCGCGTGTGTGTGTGTTTTCTAAGAAAATTTAAAATAGAATCACTGATAAAGATTGTCTTTGTGGAACATAGATTTAGATTAATTAAACTATATAAAACATATGTATGTAGCTTTGTAATATTAAATCTGTAGGCCAATGTGGCATGTAGGATGTGTTAAAAATTCAAAAACAAGCAAACCATTCTCAAACTCCATGATAATCTGTACAAGGTTTAGGACTGAATTGTGAAATCAAATTTCTAAAATATGCCACCAGAGAGCTTTCTGAGTTCATGCATTACATTTCTGTTTTGCAATCACTGACGCCCACTGTTATTTTTCTAATATTTTCTTTCTTTCTGTATCTTTTCCTGCAGACGGCAAGAGTAACAGCATTTTCAAGACATCATTGTGATTTTGCTCCAATATCAATGAGACACTTTGTTTGCTGGGACAACCGAAAACAGAGAAAAGAAGGAGACAGCTAGGCTTTGTACATAAAGAGGTGTTCCTTCTAGTGACATTTGCAGTTGCCTGAGTGCACCAGTATTTTTTCTTTTTTTAGCTCAAGAGTGAGGACAGGAATGTAGAAAAATTCCCATTTTTACAGTTTCCCCTTCTATCCTTCCCTTACAACCTTTCCCTTGTCTCCTGTTTGCTACCTTCGATTTTCTTTACATTTCCCAGCTTAACATTTTATTTTTTGTTTTACAAAATCATTTTACTTATTGTAATTTTACGTGTCCAACTCACTGACTTTCACTTATTTTATATTTGCACTTAACATTTTCAACATCAGTTTTCAGTTATTCATAATTTCCTCATGGCCCTTCTTTCACATTAACTTTTAATAAATCTTTTCCCCCTTCTTCTTTATCTGTTGCCTTTTTCATCCACCTTTCTTTGCCTTCAGCCCCATGTGGTCACTCCTCTACCTATCTTCTCTCCTCTCCCTTCCCCTCCATTCCTTCTCCCTCCAGTTCCAAGGTGCTCCTGGACAGTGGGTTCGCTACTCTAGACCCACTCTAGCCAGTGGTAATGGAGGGTGGGGAGAGGATCTTACATTCAGGCTTCGGACAAATGCCAGTCGTGGCCTCCTCCTCTACCAAGATGATGAAGGAGACTGTGACTTTCTTGAATTAGCCTTGGATGGAGGGCGCCCTCGTTTGAGGTTCTCAATTTCCTGCTCTGAACCTGCAGTTGTCCGTCTGCCCCGGATGCTGTCAGATGGGCTTTGGCATGGCATAGCAATTGGGGGCAGTGGTCGTGAGGGCTGGCTGGCTGTAGATGGAGAAAGGGGAGCAGCGGAGGTGCGTTCAAAACGCAGAGAAATGATACTTCGCAGTGATCTCTTTGTTGGTGGTCTGCCATCTGACCTACGTTTATCAGCTCTAACTCTTGGGGGAGCAAAGTATGAACCTCCATTTCTTGGTGAATTGGAAGGATTGCGGTTGGGTGGAAGACCTGGACAGCTCCTAGCCAGTCAAGGTGTAGGAGGAACAGAAGAGGAGGAAGAAAAAGGGAAAGAACATGAGAAGTCCCATACATGCCGAGGAACTAACCCTTGCCTCAATGGAGGAAGATGTAGAGATGATATGGAAGGAGATGTTCGATGTGACTGTCGGGACACTGGGTATCATGGAGAGAATTGTTCTGAAGGTAAATAGTTTACATTTTCTGTTCAATTTAATTTTATCTTTCACTGGTTTTTCAGTTATTCATCTCTCTACCTGGCTTATATACTTGTCTGATTTCCATATCCTTTCTCCAATAAATATTCTTTTTCTCATTTACATGCATTCAGATTACCTGTAAATATTTAAAGTTGTGTTATTAAAAGCAGCTTTTCTACTGTTTAGTCTATAAATGTATACGAATCGTTCACTATAGCAAGGAAGCTGTGTTTAGTCAAAGTTTCAACATATCAATACCGTATTTCAATGTTAAAGTGTACTAATTTTTACAAAAAAATACTTGGTGCATACCTTAACACATTTTTGGCTTCCAGATAAACAGTGAGAATTCTCCCTGGATAAAAATAGCTCATAGCTTAGATAAGTTAAACAGTTATATAGAACCCTATTTATCAAAAAAATTTCCAAAAAAAAAAATAACTTACTCCATATTCAAAGCATATGTGTTTATGATGCCTGAGTGACCTGGTGCCGTCCATTTGTAACGTGGGCAAACCATTTAATAACGGTTATCAAAACTTACTTGGGCTCAGTCTTCTGATGGAAGCATCAGCACTGAGCTAATCCCTGCCGAGGTAGGGATGCACTTATTGGCTAATTTTTGCTCTCATTTCTCTGTAATGCATTACTTAGCACAGCAGAGCTAACAGGAGCTCCATGCTGGAGCTTCTGGCTCCAAGGAAAGCAGTAGCAAGAGCCAAGTGGACCACAGGTAAGTTGTCAAAAAATTCTTAAATAATATGACTACTTACCCTAGGGTGCATCTGGCACCAAAACCAATATAGCTGTTTCTTATGATGAAATGTCTACACTGAGGACATTGTCACTAATGAAAATGTGGTGGTTTTAAAGAGATTACCACCCTATTTTTCTTGTAAATGTAAGGTGCTAGTTTACAAACCCAATAATGCATATTCATAGTTCTACTAAACAGTGACCATTTGTATCTCTTCCCTGTGTTACAAAAAGTAATTTGGCTAGTTAAGAATTTATATCCATGCAGAAATCCAAGTAAGCTCTGCAGGCAATAGTTTGTATCAATAGTAAAGAATAGCTGGACTTTTTTATTTTTTTGCAATGTTATCAAAGTTACAGAAATGCATTTGAATAATTAAGTGGTTAATTAATTAAGTGGTTATGGTTATTTATCTGAGAAGTAATTTCATAGTAAATGCAAATAATGCTTTATAAGAATGTTTAATTTTAATGTTATACAATTAATTACGCAAGATGCGACCAAAGAGCTTGTCCATGATCTAGTAATTTCCCACATGGATTACTGTAACCCTCTCCTGATTGGTCTCCCCAAAAGCTGTATTGCCCCGCTACAGTCTGTAATGAATGCTGCAGCTAGACTGATTTTCCTCTCTAGTCGGTCCTCTCACACATCACCCATACATTTAAAGCACTGAACAATTTTAGCCCCTCTTATATCTCCTCAATGATCCATAGGTATGCCCCTCCTCATTCCCTCCGCTCTGCCCGTGACCACCTCCTGACCGCTGCTCACACCTGTACGGCGAACTCGCGCTTGCAGGACCTCTCGCGGGTGGCTCCTTTCCTATGGAATAGCCTGCCTACCGCCATTAGACTCTCTCCTAGTCTTCAATCATTTAAGAAGAGCCTTAAAACACATTTCTTCAGGAAAGCTTATGGCCTCCCAGAATAACCTCTACCTTACATACCTGTCTCTTGCTCTCTCCTATAGGGCAGCACTCTACCCTCTCCTCCAGCTCTGCTTCACTCCCACCCTATTTGATATTTCCTGTCCTAACGTGTCTAATATCCCACCTCCTATAGACTGTAAGCTCGTTTGAGCAGGGTCCTTTTCAACCTATCGTTCCTGTAAGTTTTCTTGTAATTGTCCTATTTATAGTTAAATCCCCCCTCTCATAATATTGTAAAGCGCTACGGAATCTGTTGGCGCTGTATAAATGGCAATAATAATAATAATAATAATAATAATAATAATATTTACTTTTAAATACAATCATAGGTGTATTTTTTCCATAAAAAAGTATATCTCCTGTACTGATTACTGTATGTTTAGATGAGGTTATTTTAGTATGGTTGTGGAGAAAAGGTAGACTATTGTTAACACATTAAGCTTATACGCTTGCGTTATTGTTTTGGTAGGTATCAAACATGATCCTTTGACTTAAAGACCATAAAACAGCATTATAGCGTAGGATTAATGAGATTGAGTAAGATGTTGCTCAAATGGAGAGAGTAGGGATTACAGACCTATAAAACATGCATGTATGCGTGCTTGCATATTTCATTACAATTATAACTCTGGAATCTAAGAGGTGTTAACAGTGTGCAGGCTGTCAGTAGACGGAATTAGATTCTGTGAAACAACCAACAGAGATCAAAAAGTCAGGTCTTAGGAGCCAGTGTCAAAAATTCAGGCTATACACTAAGATTATAAACAAATGGAGATTTCAAATTGCAAAGGGCAGGACTATACAATCAGCACCAGTAATTTAAGTGTAGCTTAATTTTTTTGCTTGTACTGCATTACAGTAGTGGATCATTATCTAAATCTTATCACCTGTCACTTTTTATTCCTGAGTGTAATATATGATGTGCCTTATTGTGCACAGGATGTGACATTCAGTCCATTTAACATTCATCCATCACCATGGACATAATCAATTTGTGTGGGTTGAGGAGGAGTATATGGCAAAGGAGATTGAACAACAAGGGGCAAGGATGAGGGGAAGAATGATGTAAAGAAAATTAAATAATGTGGTGGCTATGTCTCTCTCTCTCTCTCTCTCTCTCTCTCTCTATATATATATATATATATGCCTAAACCACTCCCACAATTCCACCCTATGACGCACCCTAAGTTTAAAACCTTGATTACTTTTTCAAGAAGAGTACAGGCTGTGTAAGTCACAGCAAGGGGAGGCGTGCCTAAGGATGCATAAACAAAGTAATTTAACTTCTAAACTACAGAGTAGAGTGACACTGCAGGGGCATGACTTCTACATCAAAACTGCTTTATTAAGTCTAAAATGTTTTGGTCCTAAGAGAAATCCAGGACGAGTGGACGACTGTGCTTTTATGACAGTTGTGCCAATGTCATATCAAAATTCATAATTCTACTAAACAGTGACCATTTGTGTATCTTCCCTGTGTTACTTCAAATTATTTGGCTTGCTGATTTATACCCATGCCACATTTAAGCTGAGAATTAATTACTTCTCAAAGATCCTCAGACTTCCATGTCTTTTTATTAAAACCCCTCACCACTAATAATTTATGTCTGTTTACCCAGGAGTTAGATGGTTAATACACAACAGCTGAAGTTCTGAAAAAAAGTTAAAATACTATAAAGATTTATTGCATTCAATTACATTTTCATCTCCATCCCTGAAGTCAGTGCTTGATGTTCCTTGTCCTGCAGCTGATTTATGCCTGCAGCTTACTAGAAATGTGCTACATTGGCTATGTGTTTGCAACTCTATTTTGATTTGCTCCCACAGGCTTCACTATGCTTTAAAATGCTTCTCATATATGTTTACCTAGCTTCTGACCCCATCGTTTATCATGACTACTCACTCCTCTCAAATGCCCATGAACCAGTAATGACCACCTTGATTGTTGTGAAGGGTCAGATTTTAATGGATTCACATGCTAAGTGATCACATATATAATATGCAGTTTCTGCAGTTTTTCCATGTCTAGACCCATCTTATCACTTTCCTACAAACCCTATCTTATAAATGTCCTTTCAAATCTGCTCATCTCTCGTTCCTCATCCTATTTTACCTTACCAATCCTTATTTCATCTCTATTATCTGTCCACAGTCCAGGCGCTTTGTTCTTCATTAGTCCCTTGTAAACTTTCATAAAATCTCTTTTCCTATTCTCATTCCATCTTCTATGCTTTACATTTCCCCTCATCATTCTACTTTCTTCTTTTTTCTTCTTTTTTATTTTATTCACCGAATCCTCCTTTTATTCAAGCCCTAATCTATTTAAATTCTACTTTCTCCCTTCCCTCCTCATACCAGCTGTTTTCACTTCATATCTTTCTTTTCCAGACCCCATACTGCAAACATTGAGTCTGTAAAATACATCTTACCCATTGAGTTTGTTCATTTTCTCATTCAATTATTGGTTGGTTAAATTGAGCCCTATATAAGAATGCGTGGAGGTAAATGAAACCAGCTGCACTTGAGGAAGACTATTCTTTGAAATGTGTTGTGCATTAGGACATCAAAGTTACTTGGGCAGAGCCAAGAGTCAATGGGAATAAAGCCAGCAGCATTTAAATTGGGTTGCCAACCCCAAGCAGTGATGTTATATTTAACTTTGGGTTGGCACATGTTGAAAATGAAATAATGAGGGAACTAGGGGCTATTAAGTTAAAAAAGCAGAGGGATGTTGTACGGCCTCTCCCAGCAGCCATTTGCTGGGAGAGGCAGTACTACTAATAAAATACATAGAGGATGGTCTTATCGTCCACCCAACCCTAACCAATAAGAGCTGGGTGAGGGACAATAAATGGGAGGGCTACCTACATATTATCCTACCAGCCCCCACCAATGGGAATACTATAAAATACCATTGTTCACCCCACCAAATATTGGCCAGGCATCCCCACAGGGCTCATGGGGTCCACAAGCTCCTAGCCACCCCCTAAACCCAAAACAGAAAAATCAATCTGCCTAATCCTCTCACCCTAATAATAGTGAGAAGTGCCCAATAAATCTAAGAAATGTAATACCTCAGACATCAGATGTCTTTTTTTTATCTTCTTTTTTAGCCCCATAAATGGACACTCCCCATCAATTTTATGGGGATGCACCCCCATCAGTATTTTATTAATAGCTCCCACCCACCACTTATCTCCTTACCCATCACTGGATTTTAGTCGGCCATACCAGAATAAAACTCCTCTTTTCTAAGGGCATTATTATCCTATTCCATACAGATATGCAAATTTCAGCAAATTTGTTTTGGCCCACATAAATCTCTACAACCTCTGTCCGCATGCCATGTTTACTTATTGGGAGATGAACTGCAAACTATTATTTTGCTGTTACCTGGTGCCTACTAATCTAGCCTTTATTTAGCTAAACACAGTCTCTAACTGCTGACTGCATACTTCTAAATTACTCATTGTTTTCAAATGTCCTGAACATCATATACTATTGAAGAAGTATCCGTACTTTAGTTATGGATGTCACCTGATGTAGCCTTCCACAAATTCCCCAGGGCTTTCTACTAGATATGCTTCCTACTGATCTACAGAAACCTGCACCCCACCACTGGAGATATTGGCTTAATTGCAATCTACTCAGAATGTTGCAGATAGTGATGTCGCGAACGTGAATTTTTCAGTTCGCGAACGGCGAACGCGAACTTCCGCAAATGTTCGCGAACCCGACGAACCCGGCGAACTGCCATAGACTTCAATGGGCGGGCGAATTTTAAAACCCACAGGGACTCTTACTGGTTGAAGGGGGGGGAGGAGACCTACTCTCCTCCCCCCCCGGCCCCCACCCCTGGGCGGCGGGTGGGGGCCATAAAGATAATGAGGGGGTGACCTACTGTCCCCCCTGGCCCCCACCCCTGAGCGGTGGGTGGGGGCCCTAAAATGAAAAATAAGGGGGGACCTATTGTCCCCCCCGGCCCCCACCCCTGCGCGGTGGGTGAGGGCCATATTGATAATGAGGGGGGGAGCTACTGCCCCCCCGGCCCCCACCCCTGCACGGCGGTTGGGGGCCATATTGATAATGAGGGGGGGACCTATTGCCCCCCCCGGCCCCCACCCCTGTGCGGCAGGTGGGGGCCATATTGATAATGAGGGGGGCCTACTGTCCAACCCCCCTCCGGCCCCCACCCCTGGGCAGCGGGTGGGGGCCATAAAGATAATGAGGGGGATCTACTGTCCTCCCCCCCCGGGCCCCACACCTGGGTGGCGTGTGTGGGGGCCACAAAGATAATGAGGGGGGGGACCTACTGTCCTCCCCCCCCGGCCCCGACCCCTGGGCGGCGGGTGGGGGCCACAAAGATAATGGGGGGGGACCTACTGTCCTCCCCCCGGCCCCCACCCCTGGGCTGCAGGTGCGGGCCCTAAGTAAATTCCCCCCCAAGGTGACTAGGGGTCCCCAAGCCCCTAGTCACCCACCCCCCCAAATAAAAAGTCCCTCCCTACCCCCCTCACCCTAAAAAATAAAAATCCTGAGCGCAAAAAAAAACCAGACGAAAAAGAAAAAACCCGAGCGCAAAAATTAATCCATCTTCACCCATGGAGGGCTCCGCACAGACTGAGCTCTGCAGAGCGGGGGAAGGCTTATAAAGCCTTTCCCCCCCCTGCAATTAGGCTAAGAACACTCTGATTGGTGGGTTTAAGCCAATCAGAGTGCTCTTTGTCATTTTACACAGCGTGGGAAAATTGAACTTTCCCACGCTGTGTAAAATGACACAGAGCACTGTGATTGGATGGCTTGAGATCCATCCAATCACAGTGCTCTGTGTCATTTTACACAGGTCCCCTGACAATAGGTCCCCCCTTATTGTTCATTTTAGGGCCCCCACCTCTCAGGGGTGGGGGCCGGGGGGGGGACAATAGGTCCGCCCCTTATTGGTATTTTTAGGGCCCCCACCCACTGGGGGGGGACCCTTTTTTTTTTAAACAGTGAGCAGCCACAGGCTGCTCACTGTTTAATAGACATGCCCCTACTCACGGTATTGCGAGTAGGGGCACAATTTACTAATACTAAGTAATTTTTAGGGGGCGGACCGAACATCGCATATGTTCGCCGTTGGTGGCGAACGCGAACACGCTATGTTCGCCAGGAACTATTCGCCAGCGAACCGTTCGGGACATCACTAGTTGCAGACTCACAGACCTTTATATTCACTGACTATATGTTCTCAAGTATGGGAAGCATGGGATAGACATCACGTGAGTCTTCAACATTGCTCTGCTGTATCCCATAGGTCATCTCTTATTTCTGTATCCCTTTCTATCCAGCCATCTCCATTCTGCAAACTTTAATATTTTCCACAAACTAAAGTACAGCTATGATCTCATCAGTGCTCTTTGTGCTTCTTATGATATTCTTAACTGCATAAACAATAGTGTCATTCTTGAAAAATTCAATAAAATTGATATATGTAAAAAAAGGTACCTAAAGCACAACTGCTTCAGCAAGAGGAAGACTTTTTGGTTGTATTTAAGTAATATTATGTATACATTTTGCTGATGTAATTCTATCATTCTTTTAAACGTCTCTCAGACAACAAGATCTGCCATCAATTACATTAATCATGACTGGATTTTGAACCTACACTGAATTAACTAGGTCTACTTCTTTAAACTGGGAAAAAAAGTAAATATCCACTATTTTTGCCACTGAGTGGTGAGTGAGGTTCTAGATACCTCATTCTGGATTAGCTCATGGGTGAGATTTAAAATTTGGCTTCTTCAAGGAGGAGTTCTCCAAATGACCACATCTTTCCCAGCAATGTTCCTAAGGCCATGCATCCACTTGACTTTATTGAATTATTTTGTGGGTTTTATTTTAATGCTGAAAACACAAAGGGTAAGGCACACTTTATAGTTTCTATTTTCACTAGTTCAGCAATGCTTCTAGTTCAACTGCTTTGGCATTACATTTGAAATTCAATTCGAATTAAGTTTGAAATCTCACTTTAGTGAATTACTCTGATATTAATGGGTTGCAACATAGAATGACAATTTTCTGATACAGTTATTAGATGTCCAGATTCATATCAAATTGAACTCCAAATGCCACTATCAAAAAAACAGTAGCTTAGCAGGTCTTAATATCCAAATCACCATCTTACATACTTAATGACATATAAGTATATGTGTGGCAAACGTGCCTATCCCACGAGCTCCTGGAGGAGCCTGCTAGCTAGCCTCCTGCCCAAGGACTATGGGCCATATACAAAGACCCTGTTCGGGAGTTAAATCTCATCAGCCACCATTAACAGCGTGCCCTTTGTTCGGTACTCTCCCTTCATTCTAATGGAACCGAACACAAGCTCCCTGGTGGTCGTTCGCATGAAGAGACTCACAAATTGGCCTCAGCGGTACTTAGCCATGATCGTTGTGGAACTAAATTGGGCATGAGGACTTTGTTGGTTCCTGGTCACCTTAGCGGGTCATAACCGCGAATGTTATGGAACTGTTTTCGGCATGAGGTGACCGTGCGGCTCCTGGACAACTTGGTCCTGGGTTTTGAACGACTTTGCAACCTGCCAGGAGAGTGCTTTTTGGAGGGAAGGTGCCTGAGACTAAGGGAAACAAATGCTACCCAAGACGCAGGTGGAGCACCCCTTATTGCGGCCGCAGGAGTTCCTGAAAGTTGACTGGCCAAAACACCAAACACCCTGGAACTGTTTTAAGCATAGGACCACTTGTGCGGCCGGTCAGAACTTTAACACAGTGGCGTTTCCCCTACACAGCATGGATCTGAGCGCTATTTGGAGAACTTGGGCGCTCAGATCAGGGCTATTTGGGGATGTATTTTTTGTGGGGCTATTATATATTTTTATTATGTTTTGGGGTATTTTATGGGTCTTTAATGCAATCTCTTTCGGGGGGTTGCATTGTATTGTGTGAATACCCCCTGCTAGGGTTTGTGTAAATAAGCAGGCAACTCGGCCATAATAAACAAGTTCCTTTACACCCTTCACTCAGTCTGGACTAGTGTTTGGGTGTATCAGCTGTACTCTCGGTTCAAGGGCGGGAAGTGACGGAGAGAACCCATATATATCACATGTAACACGTGTCATGCCTTTCTGCCATGTGATATCTAAAAGTATTGGATTATCTGGTGGCTTAACCTTATTTTCATGAATTTTTGGCAAGTATTAAAAGAACAGAAAATTGGGGGATTACATTTTTTTATTCATTTTCTGTTAACATATCTATAGCTAGGCCTTATTCCAATAACTGCAATATTTTTTTTTTCTTTTACTCTTTTTAATCTCTCTCTAGATGCACATAAGGGTCTTTATCTGAGAACTATTTGTCTCAGTTAAATATTATTCCTTGAAAAAGATAACAATCCCACGCCCATTGTCTACTAATTTATCATATTTTCATTTTTCTTTTTTTTATTCTTAAATTCACCTCCAGAAAGATTGCTTTTTTGAATTTATTGTATCTTAACTTTATAAAATCATTCATAACTGATTGGCTAAATAGTTCAATTTGAGTACTTGTAAACTGCTGAGGATAAAACCTAAAATTTTGTTTAAAATGTTAAAAAAAATTTGAGTAGCTTCATAATCATAATTTGCCCCTAGTCTGTCTAGTATGAGGCTCAATTTTTCTAAAAACCATTGAATATCCACATGACAGCTAAATCTATTTAAATTACTAGTGGGTGCATATATTAAACCCTTATTTGAAATGCCAAATTGAATATGGGTCAAATCTATTCCTGACTAAGTAAAAACAGTATTGGTGTAACCTTTTTTTTCTTTTTATATCTTCCTTTTTTCCCAATCCTCCTACCTTTGCTCTACACGTACAACTCTTTTTCTTCTTCTTGGTTTTGGAGACCTTTCTATTGGGAAAAACCACGTGGATATGAGACGAGTCTGCCCAAATACCTATTATTAAGTATGTAAGATGGTGGTAAGGATATTATCACCTGTTTTTAATATTGGCATATGGAGTTCCATTGGATCTGAATCTGGACATCTAATAACTGTACTAGATAACTGTTACTCTCTATCATCACAATTCCTTTATAGAAGGTTGTTATTGCAACTCATCACTATATGTTTGCTACTAAGTATATAAGGTGGTAACTAAAGCTTTGCTGTCTTATATTTAGGAACTATATAGTACACTCCTTAAACTATTTTTTATCTATTTGTACATAAATAGGTAGTGGCTCACCTATCTGTTGCAAGGTCTTTTAGCCGTTCACAGGAATATTATTACTGATTTCTTTATCTAGAAGTATAGATTTTTAGTATTTATTTGTATTCCCTGTTCAAGTCTGTTTAGATTACTGTTTAGCACTCCTATTTTAAGTACTTTGTTGGCTTTGGTGGAATTTAAGAGCTAAATATCTCCATATACAGCTCATTTCTTTAATATATGATATATTGATATAGGAATGCTATAATAAAGCACAGTTCAGTAACATCTAGAGAGAGAGAGTTTGAGATGTCGGCAGTCGAGGCACTTAATCCTTTGCATTTTGTATGATCATGCTAAGCATGACACCGCTGAACACCATGAATGCTTCTCATAGAGAAGCATTAGTCTGCACTTCTTTATGAGAAGTACCAGATTGGCAGAGTGTAGCAGTTGCCTTGCATTTGCACTATGTTATCAATGCTTCTCTATGAAAACATTGGATTGGATGGAGAACATCACGACTAATGATCTCAGAGGAAGAAGAGAGGCTGCCAAAACAGCCTGTCTTAGTGCAGCATTACTGGTGATTTTTGAGGCATGGTGTCTTTTAAATTTTAAAAGAGAGAAATAAAAATACATAATTTAAATAATAAAAAAAAATGTATATAATAATTTTTTGTTGATTTTAAAGAAGGATACATGCACAAAACACAGACTAAAGTCCTATACAAAGGACCAATTAAAAAGAAAAAGTTATACAATGTAAAGTAAGTAACAAAAACATAACCTGACAGCAAGTCAAGCCCAAATTGAATCCACTCCTTTAGTAAAATAATAAAATAAAACAATATTAGGAAGGGCCTAACAACATTAGGAAGATCCGTACTGTCCTCCACACTGTGGGCTTTAACTCCTTTAGGGCTCCATGAAATGTCATGCCATTTTGGTGTGAGCAGTGTTATATTCCTTCCATTGGGGATGTTTCCAGACTGCTTTAAAGCCTGTCTAATTATGACAGGTTCACTTATGGTGTTAAAAAGTGTAGAATGCCCCTGACAAAAATTTAAGTGAATTATTTTACAATGGGGAAGCCTCCAAATGGTTTTAAACTGCTTTAAAAGACCCCAAATGGAGTTGAATGCTAAATGAGAGGTGTAAATATATATATATATATATATATATATATATATATTAACATTAGAGGGTTACTTTAATAAAAACATTTAAAAACTGCATGCGGTTTTGTTTTCCTTGTTTCTCGTTCCTTCCAAGATGATGCAAAAAGTTCAATATATTTATTCATTACTTATTTAATGTTTCACTGCCTTGCATACATATTCATGGATGTTTCCGTATGGATGGAAGTTTCTGTGTTTTAAAATCACTTTGAATGTGTGAAATATGTTTAATACTGACACAAATGTTTGCTATATAAATATACATTTGTTAGCTTAAGCATTCACCCCTCTCAAGGTCATTCTCTAAATGCAGGATTATTGAGAATTAAAAGCAAATTTAATGTTAATTTAAAATGCACAACCAAAATAGTTTACTGGCAAATGTAAATTACTTTTATTTTTCCACATTGGCTATTTCAGCGTAAATGTTTAAATTCACTTTAAAATCACTTTGATTTCACATTCGGTAACAATCCACAGTTTAGTGAATGACCCTGCCTGAGTAATTAATTTTGGATTCAATTACAGTTGTGAGTCTTAAAGGAACACTAAAACACTAAGTACACATACAAGTATTACAAATGTTATAGTGTTGTGCTAACTATTTAGTTGTTCAGGCCCAATGACATAATTAAGTAAATAATTTAATTTACCTTTCTTCATTACCTGTGATTGTCTTGCTGTGGCCAACACTCCTCTTTGGCTACAGTCTCAGCCAATCCAATAAGGAATTATAAGGATTATCTCAATCCAATAATCCACTAAGGAAGCCTTGGGTGGCTAATGCGTGATGTGCCTATCATGAATCTCAATAGGAGCATTTTTGGAGATGAAGTAAAAAAACTGCACCTGAAAGGGTTTCTAGTGCTGTCTAAGTGAGCAATAGAAATACTACCTTTTCTCAGGAACAGTCTATTTGCATCAGAACCACTGTGTTGTAGTGGTTCTGGTGCTTAGAGTGTCCCTTTAAGTTTGTACTAGCTTTGCGCATATGGATGCTTCAGATGTTGAATGTTTTCATTTACAAAAAAACTCAAGCTGTCAGGATAGATGAAGACCACAGATGGACAGCAGTTTCCTGTCTTTCATTTAGATCTTCAATCAGATTGATATCTGGGCTTATTTTAAAAACTCCAATACAGCATTGGTTTTGTGTGTTTTTAGAGTTATTTTGCTGGAAGGTCAATCAATGCCCCACTCCTAGGTATCTTGTAGGCAGCCAGCTTTTCATCCAAATTTACATTGTATTTTGGCTCCATATGTCTGAGCATCAATAATGTCTTGATCAAACCCTGAAAAAAAAAGTAAGAAAGTGTCCCCAAATCATGATGCTAACACCTTCAGGCTTTTTTTTTTTTTTTTTTTATAATTCTTTATGTTTGATGCAAATCATGAAAACTTTGACACCAGAAAATGCCACAAATGTCGTAATGGCGTGAGGTGTGACATTAATGAACATTGCACTTTTTCTTTTTTTTAGGTAGCTGTTTAGACAATTGTTACTGGTTGTCATGTTTCTAACATCAATTACTACTAGGCAGATGCACTACTCCTGATGCAAACATAACTAAGGGCACTTCTGTATGTAGGGGGGATTGTTTACTCGCTCGGGTCATCATGAAATAATACCAACTGTGGTGACTTGTCCTGCTATTTTACTACTAAACAAGCATATTGTGTATCGTTTAAGTACAACGAAGGACACCTGTTTGTAGGTGGGATTACCCCCTTGTTTGGACCATTGTTAAGCAAGAGAGGCTGTGCTAACTAGGTATATGATAAAACACGGTACTACTGAACAAGTACGTATAATGTAAGCATGCCAAATAGCATATCTGTATACAGATGGGGTTGTCCACTCGCTCGGGTCATTATGGAACAATACAGGTTGTGTTGTTGAGGCTTGTTAGCAGCTTGTAACTACAAAACAAGTACTAACATATAGAGTAAGCATTACGAAAAACACGTCAGGGCACGTCTATTTGTTTGGGTTGTTGTTAAACAATCCAGGCTATGTTGATTAGGCCTATTTAATTCCTCCTATTCGTAAGAGTGCTAAGCATAGGAACATCTCAGGTTATTGTTGGTAGAGGCATGGTGGTTGGGCTAGTGTAGTAGGAGCTGAAGCGGGGTTACTAGGGCCAGGTATACCCGTTCTTCTCTGTCGTGGTATGGAGGGTCACTGGAGTTGAATATGATGGCCTTTGAAGGCCTCACCTGTGTCTTATGGACACAGGGAAGAGTGGGATTCTAGACCCCTGATAACTGCCATAAACAAACCGAAAGAAAGTTAACTGAAGGCATAGAAATATAGGAATAACAATATTGTTGAAACGTATTGTTATGTCATTGCAGCGTCAGGACGCAGAGCCTCGACTGTCTCTGGGGACAAATGGTGGTATCTCTGTCACATTCCATTGATGAGTCCGAGGCAGATCTGTCAAGGGTGCGTTGTGGTCGGTCAGACTTAGGGCCATTAATATTGCTGGATCTTCTTTGGGATTTTCCCTTTGTGGCCAGGAGAGAACCAGGGGTCGCCCATCAGTAGGGTAATCCTGCTTTTTGTAGGGCTGTCATAATGGGCTGCATAGACTTGCGCCACAGTAGCGTGGCTCGACTTAAGTCCTGAATGAGGGAGATTTGACATGATTCAAATTCGAAGGGAATCTTTCCTGTAAGAGCCATCATTAAGCCAATTTTATCAGACAGGGTTTGGCATATTAATATGATATCACGGGGTGCCGTTTCAGGAGTTTAGGATGATTTAGCAATGCAGTATACCCCATCAAAGGAGAAGTGTTTAGCTTGTCTCATTGGCAGTATGGTGGCTACCAATCATCTGACAAAGTGGGGAGGTTCTTTTAGGGGTACTGTCTTAGGTACCCCTATGATCTTTTCATTCTTCCATCTGCCTCTATTATCAAGGGTATTAACTTACCTTGTGATGGTGGTGTACGCCATTTGTTGCACCTTGTTGCCAAATGTTTGCAGTCCCTGTTTAAGCTCCACAACATCTTCCTCTGTGGCACCCGGCGTTCTGTCACAGCTTGTACTTCTGTAGCCATTAACGCCAGGTCCGCCTTCCACATTTGCTGTAGGTTATGTTGCAGGCCATTTAGCATGGTTTGTATATCTTGCTTAGAGGCTGGGACTGAATTATCCGCCACCTGTAGGGTCTCGGTCAGGTGCAGGCTGTGTCAGGCTGTGAGGCAGTTCCTTCTCAGTCAGAATGATGGGTGAAGCATCCCGGGAGGCCAGAGTCTGGGATGGTATGGGCAGCTGCAGCATTAGGCTTATGTCTCTGTGGGCCCTTGGTGTGAGGGTAGTCGGCTTTTGCGACCGTCTTCCCATCATTTCGGCAGTGTAGCTGTCTGTGTGTTGGTTCAACTGCACCGTGGCACTCCACGCCTGATATATCCCCTCTAGCTCCCTGGTCTGTCTGCCCACGCGGTAGGCCTTTGGAACTCAGGTGCAGTGTTTTGCCATTGAGGTGAGAAAGAAAGGCATCAGCGTGTGCAGCAGGGTGTCCTGATGCTCGATCTGCACACCCCGAATTCGGTGATGTATAGATGGAGCTGGTATAGTGAGTAATAGATGCCTGTAGCTCTGAGCTATGTGAAATGGCGTCCACTCTGGAGCACTGGCAAGCTCCTCCCCCAACACGTCACATTTTTAATCATGGTTTTCCTAGCTCGCATTTGGACGTTTTAGATATTCTGATGTGCTTATTCTTCATGAATCCAAAAATAAATTATTGGGCTTAACAATAAAACTGAAGGCGGGATGTAAAAGCAGATGTACTTCTGTGTTTAACGAATATCTACAAGAAAATTATCTTTTTGGCATGTTCTTTTATCTTGTGAAGACAGATGGGCTTTAAACAATTTGTAGCTTTAAAAGCAGGTAATTCTTTGCAGTTCTATTTTCGATAATGTCTGTGATGAGACATACACGTAAGCATATTGTCAAAAGCTCTCACTTGTGACATAGTATCCTTTAAACTGATGGTATAGGTAGGACATATATAGCAATTAATTTATTCATGAGCAATACAATTATAGTTTTAATATTTAAAAGTATTGCAGTTTTTTTCTTAACCCCTTAAGGACCAATCTTCTGGAATAAAAGGGAATCATGACATGTCACACATGTCATGTGTCCTTAAGGGGTTAAAGGGATCCTACTGGGCCAGTAAAACAAAGCCGTTTTCCTAGCACTATAGGGTTAATAGGTCCCCCCCTCCCTCATGACTTACTTACCTGAATCCAGCCACTTACCTGAATCTAGCGCTGATGTCCCTCGGCGCTAGCCGTGCGCGTATTAGTCCTACCCATAGGAAAGCATTATTCAATGCTTTCCTACGGGGAAAATCTGATGCTGGAGATCCGTAAGGACTTCCAGCGTCAGATAACGGACCAAAAGTCAGTTTGGATTCCGGAAGCCCTCTAGTGGCTGTCTGTTAGACAGTCACAGAGGGCAGACTTAGAGCTGCAATGTAAACATTGTTTACATTGCAGCACTAAGTGCAAAAGGGTCACAGCACCCAGACCACTTCAATGAGCTGAAGTGATCTGGGTGCCTACAGTGTCCCTTTAAATACCTGATTGTGAATCAAGTAGCAGTTTCCTTTTAGAGGTGGGAAGATTCTGAAATAAATGTGTCAGAAAAGCTGTCTAAACAGCAACTCTATTCTGCCCTTACTTACAAGAACATCCATAGTGCAAGGTATTTAGAGAAGTGTTTCTCTATGGCATAGGTTTTACGGGTTCTAGTGTATCAGTGTTAGGATAAATATCATCAATATCACAAACACCTAGGGTTAAGATTATTTTTAAATCTGAGTGAAAGTACATTTCAACACACAATTTACCACCAACAGATTTTTATTTTAGTGCAGTTTTACAGCTCTTTTCTGTGAAGAAAAATACTAGGCAGATTGGCTCCAAATAGATCATAAAAAAAACCAATATGTGACAGACATGAAGAAATGTGTGTAACAATTTAATAGATTTAAAATGTATTAGTAGGTATTAGGTTTTTTTGTCTGTGCTCTGCCCCAATGTTTGCTATGCTGTGATGTATTTGCAATAAAAAGTTTATTTTCTGCAATATCACCATTTCTGTGGATCCAATGTTGTCCCTTAAGGGCTTAATGTTCATAATGTGCAGAAGCGACCCACCATTGTCCTATTTCACCCCATCCATTTAAAGAATGCAAACTGAAGGTATTTAAATTCTTCAATCAGGATGATGTTTTTTTCTTTGACACCTGTATTCACATTACAGTAAATGTTTAGTAAGAGAGAATCGTTCCTTGGTAAATAACTGTTCTGTTAATAATGGGACAGTATTTATGAGTAGAAAATGTTACTTAGTAAAACCAGCGTATCTTGTGAGATGGGTGAAATTGAATAAAGATCCGGGCTGGAATAAAACTTAACTCCAAGTTCTGTTTTCGCTGGAAAAAAATAATAATAATAATAAAAAAAAAAAATCCGCAAATTCCAAATGTGGCACAAAATAGGAAAATCCTTTTTTTTTTTTACTCGAAGTGTCAATTATGTTAAAATAGTTATTCGGGATAACAGTTTGATGATTCTAGAAAAAAATCTTTTTTTTGTCATGAAAAAGTAAGCAGACATGTAAAAGTTGCTGCAGTTCTGACACAGCGACCTTTTTAATTTCACATCTTTATGTTATTACCATAAAAGTCCCAAAGTTTGTATTTTCTTCAGGTCTAAATTGGTGACCTCTTTTCCTTGTTAATGAACGGGCTAAGGCTCATGATCATGAATTTATATTGATAGTACAGGAGACCTCAGTAGTCATTATTTTTATTTACTTCCAAGATCTTTGGAATTGACTTAACTCCTAGATGATCCTACACTAGAAAAATTATGGAGGTAAATCTGTGAGGAGCTAAAGTTGGAGATACCAATAAAGGAGAACTTTCAAAAATATATCTCCCTTCTCCCTCTCCTCATTCATTAATAGTGATGTCCCGAACTGTTCGCCGAACGGTTCGCGAACGGTTTGTCGTGAACGGTTCGCGAACGGTTTGTCGCGAACGGTTCGCGAACGGTTTGTCGCGAACGGTTCGCCGCGGACTCATCATTGAGTAAACTTTGACCCTGTACCTCACAGTCAGCAGACACATTCCAGCTAATCAGCAGCAGACCCTCCCTCCCAGACTCTCCCACCTACTGGACAGCATCCATTGTGAAGCTGCATTCTTAGTGAGCTGTCCAGGAGGTGGGAGGGTCTGGGAGGGAGGGTCTGCTGCTGATTGGCTGGAATGTGTCTGCTGACACATCACTATTCATTAACTACATATGCAGTCCTCAAGATAAATTCTTTGCTAAAAATGAAAAGACTATAGCTTACAGTGTCAATGTTTCATCGCCAAATTTGTATTTATTGCTAATAATGGCTAAAAATGTTCATCAACTGTTGAATTGCATTCTCTGCGCTGTCCACCAATTAAGAGGAACATTAAATATCAGACTTCAGGCTACTACGAGTTTTTTTTTTTTTGCGGTCTTGTGAAATATAAAAACTAAGTGTATTTAGTATGCTGTTTTAATTAAATAAATTAAATTTGAGACAATTTATAGTGCGGTTACTGAAAACTAGCATTTAGTCGCATCTTAGAAACCACATATTTGAGGAGTTAGAAAACAGCATATTCTGGCAGAAAATAGTTGCAATTTCTAGTGAAAAATACAGTTTTTGACTGAAAATTGTAGTATTTCCAGTTGCAAAATAGTAGCATTTTCTGACTGTAAATAGCAGTATTTTCAGCAAGAAAACAGAAGCATTCTTGACAAAAATAGCATCATTTTGAGATGCAAAATAGTTGCATTCTTGGGCAAAATCCAACTGCGGTTGGAACAGAAAATATAATAATTTTGCGATTCAATTCTTTTCAGCCAGAAAATAGTTTTTAAAATGCAAAATAAAATTATTTTTGAACTGGAAACAATACAGTTTTCAGATGCAAAATAGCGCATTTACAGAAAGATTATATTAGTGGCTTTGGAAATTCAACAGAAGCATATGCTATGATAATGATTTACAGCGGGGTCAAACATGGTTTCCTCATGCTTCTAGCATGGTTAGCAATTAGGAAACTCTTTTATTTATTTATTTTTTAGAAAATCACCTCTGACTATTAGGGTTGATCACTAAATGGTCGTATTCCAATCAGAACGGCACTTCACATGCTTTCTAAAGCCAATTCTGGTCAGAATTTGGTCGATCCGACTGGATTTGCAGCAATGCCCAGATGCATTAGGTGTCCACATTAAAATTGGTGCTTTCATACATACAAACGCTGTTTGAATCATTATTTCCCCACCATTCATACCTCAATATTTTGGCTCACTGTGTTTTCCCTTTCACTTTCAGAAATACTTTTTTTGAATATGATTTTTGAGTGGGACATCATAATTCAATATAAATAAAACCATTTCCAGTTTCTGTGTCCCATGTCCATATTCCTATGCTCAATTTAACAATTCTTCAAATTGTACAAGGATTCATACGTGCATATAGAGGTAATCCTTGTTTCGCTAGCTTTTTTACATTATAAAAGATGTCTTTCGTTACTTCTATATTTTGAAGTATCTTTCTTTTTGAAGCAAGTGCACGGTTTATTAATACAGCATCACAGTGCATTTTTTATGTCTCATGTTTGTTAGCAGCTTGATAGCATTGCCTAAAATTAGCACAGTTACTAACGAATGATGAAGTAGAATTAGAAAATGCACTGCATGTACTGCAAAAAAAATGCTCCAAGCTTCCCATTGCTTATTCTGCAAGTAAGACAGGACCATCAAATAAGGTCTCCATTTGGATTTCTACGAAAATAAAAAATAGGAGACTGTAAAAGGTTTCTCCAACCGTTTTTTGTATTAATTAAAATAATGCCCTATTTATGGTTTAGTTCCCCCAAAAAGAAACACTTGAAGAGCATATGAACACTATGAAACAAAAAATAAAACAAAAAACGAGTATGAAACACTATGGTCACTATGAATAGTTACAAAGAGCAGAATGAGGTCATATATACTACACAAACAATTTGTACTGTTTTTTTTATGCTAAATATGTTTTTCTTCCAGAGTTAAAGTTGGATCCTTTTCCCCATCCTCTGTTATATTAATATGTGTTCAAATATATCAGTAGATATATGTTAGCAATGTTATGTGTTCTTTTCAAATAGTTTTGATTGAATTTTGCAAAATATTATAGAAAAAATATAACAATAAGAAGAGGTACAAAAGGGGAAATGGGGTAAACAAATTCTTTATCCACAATCAGTTATATACATAAGGGATCACAGGACATTTCAAACAAACATGAAATATGACATTATAAGACTATGATTATTATAAGAACATTCCATCTGACTATGGCTAACAAGATTTTGTCAATGTTTGGCTAAGTAGGGTGGGGAGTTCGAGTTAATGTAATTATCAACAATTACTTAAAGAGACACTATAGGTACCCAGACCACTTCAGCTCAATGAAGCAGTCTGGGTGCTCCGTACCAGGTTCCTTAACCCTGCAAAAGTAATTATTGCAGTTTTTAAGAAACTGCAATAATTACCTGCCAGGGTTAACTCCATCTCTAGTGGCTTTCTACCAGACTGTCGGCCACCTAACTCATTCTGGACAGTCTCACGCTATGCATGGGGACATCCAGCATCACCAAACCCCCATAGGAAAGCATTGTATAATGGATCCGTTCATAAAAATGAGTTTCATGTCTCTTTAATATTTTACAGCTTATACACTTTCAACTCACTGCAAAGGATAATTTAATTTGCTTAGGATTCTTCTTTGGTATTTCAAGCTCTTGGATCCTTTTCTCACTTATTATTTGAATGCTACCCTTTTCCTGCCTTTTTATTTATCAATATGGGGAATGAGGTTTTTTTTTTGGAAGTTTATTCTGACTGTACAGGGACCTGGCAGATATTTGGGGTTAATGGTTGCTGGCAGGTATTTATGGTAAATGCTGGCAGTTTAAGGGACTGGCAGGTATATGTGATCGGTGCTTGCACTACAGAATTCAGGCAGGTGTTTGGTGCTGAGCAGAAATACCAGTGCCAGGGCAGTCCAATAATTTGGGATATGCAGTCTGCTTGTAGTGGGGCTGGCAAATTTTTACAGCTGTCAGTGTTTGGAGGTTACATGATTGTCAGTTTGGTATTTATCAGTGTTTGGGGGGCTGGCATTGAGTTGGGGTCAATATTTTGAACAATCATGTATTTGGGGGTTCCCATTCTGTTAGTGCATTTTGGACTCTGTCATAAGATTGGTGTGTAGCGGAGATGCAATATTTCCCAGGTTATCTCCGCTTATAATCCAAGTGAGGCTCAGGAACAAGTAAATAGTAAATCCACAGGCAAGGTTTCCAGCAGGTAAAATACAGCAATATCCCAACAGCAATCCCAATAACTGGACGACACACAGTTTCAGGAGCAGAACTGAAAGCTTTAATCCACAGTCTCCTTTTAAAGCATGCTCCCATGCAAGGGAGGGATTTACAATAATTATTACAGTAGCCAATCCTGTCCTGGTAACCTCCCACACATCTCCTCCCCTCAGCCAGCATCATAATCCCCTTATCCAGTACAGTAATTCCCCCCGTTTCTGGATGTACCCCTAAACGTAGGGGTACCGCTTTAAATCCTACATCCCCGGATACCCCTGATCTGGGTGAACAACATATCCAAAAATCACCCAGATCAGACCAGGGGTTCGGGAAATGTATGGAGGGAATAAAATGACCGACCGCACTAACTGAGATAGCCGAATGAGGTTCCATGCGAATGGGCCCTGCGGTCGGTCCTGGCATAAGGGAATTAAATACACGAAAACCTCTAGCTATAGAGGCTAGGGAGGGTTCGCCTGAATCCCCTCGTTCGGTTCTTTCTATCTACCGAACGAGGGGCCGTTCGGTAGTTTGGAACCGAACGGACCGGGCTTGTGGAGGTCTCAGCGGTGTTCGCCTACTCGAGTGTCCGATTTTAGTTCCAGACACTCGACGGCAAAACACCGCTGTTCGGGAGTTTTAAAATGGCCGCCGCCACGTGTTCGTTTGTCGAATGGCGGCCACCCCCGAGAACAAAGGACGGCTACTTACTAGTCAATTACCCGTTCGCAACAATGTTGCAACGGGTAATTGAGGACACACTTCACACAGGGGAGGTCTGGTTGTTCGGTATTTTCATTCGAATAAACTAAGGGAATGAAACTACGGAACAATCAGAGGAATACAATTCTTTTAAAACACATAGAAAACTAGCAGATCACACGAATGCAGTAATTTCAAAGACATTTGCAGGACAGCCCAGTGCCATCCGCTACATGGTGTTCATCCCCATTCGAGCTCCTACATGTTACATCATCATGTGAGTTATGCATCAAAATGTTGATGCATAACCAGTGGAACAGACACCTTCCTTTGGTGACTCTGTGTCGTGATGACTATATGACCCAACACGCAGAACTACCTAACACAAAGAACAAGAACCACGTCAACCAGGCCTTAGAATGGCCAGACTTAACGCAAATAAGAATGGTCAGGAACACAGAAAGGCACACAACGAGGAAGCAAGCCATAGTTCAAGGATACCAGAGTAAGGGAAAGTCAAAATATAAGCCAAAGTCAAATACCAAAAAGAACTAGAACTGGAACACACTCTCTGACAACCAGCTAGTGGAAACCGTGACAGGGCACTGACAAAATGCTATTTTGGGTTTAAATAACCCTCTTGAGGTTGTAATTGGTTGTACCTGGCCTCTGAAACCAAAATGTACGTGCGTGTCTATGACGTGACGTTGCACACACGTTGGCGCCATCTTTGTTGTGGGTGTAGGTAAGTTTCCTATTTAAACCGGAACCGCAGCGGCTCTAAGAACGCCGCACTTGCTGGGGACCGGAATGAGGGGGGATCGGGCAGCAATCTGCTGCATCCCAGGTAAGTATAAAACATTTCCATTGGTGTGGCTGCTTTGTTTATGTGCAGCCACGCCAACAAAAGAACCAGGAACTGTGACACTCTGACACTTTTACATCTTTGCACCAACTATTTGAAAATGTATTAATATTTATTTATACAATTAGATATTATCATATTATTATTAAATAAAACAGTTACCTGCAGAGTGAGTGCAAACCAGTCCAGACTCCAGAATGCCCTTCTGCAAGATCCTTTCAATATTTACAAAGACTCCTTTCTTGCTAGACTGCCTATTTCTGTCTCAGACAGACTAGATGACTTGTCTTGAGTCCTTGTCTTCCCTCCTGCGAGGTTACCAGAGCAAGCTGGGGGGAAGTGACATGTTAGATCTCTTCCTCCCAATGTTTTTGTGCAGGAGGAAAGATGGAGCAACCCAAAGCTACTGCTGTTGGACAACTCAGGCCGGCAAACACCAGTGCCCTGAAGTGAATAGTGGTGGTCACTCGTTCATTGTCTAACACTCATGGCCCCAACACTCAGTCCTGCTTTAACAGTGTGTTATTTGATGAAGTATGCAGCCATATTTCAGGACATTCAGAGAGATCCAGAATGCATTTGCTTCCCTGATCCCAGCCCAGCCTGTCCCTTCTGTAAATGCCTGAAAAAACTGTCTTATCCATGGACTGGCCATGCACAAAACTGTACCATATGGGGAGGGATTACAAAGCTAGCAGTGAAACAGAACAGATGCACTATCTTGAGCTCTGTGCCTTATTAGTGGAAAAATGTGCTTCTGTAGTGGAAATCTGGCATTCATCATGTTGGAAACCACCTCCCCCCCCTCATTCAATACAGGAGGATACCATGGGCTGGAAAAACAAAGAAAACAAAAGCAGACTAAGACCCTACCAGTCGAGGAGCTACTGTGGAGCTTGCAAAAGCCTCCATTGGACAAGATGGTGCTGGCTGATGAGGGATCTTCCTATTCCTTGGAGAACATATTTTTTGACATGGGAGAAGAGGCATCTAGACCCAAAATTCAACAACCCCTTACCAGAGAGCCAGTCACAGCTGTTCAGTTAAAAAGAATGCTGGCAGAACTGCAAGCTAACATTACTGCTGACATGGCCTATTTTAAGGATGCTATAGAGAGCATAACCTCTCAGATTACCCTGCTGGAGGCCTCATTGAGCACTCACAACTCCAGGATAACTTCCATGGACCTCAAACTTGATTACATTCAGCGACAAAAACTGGCCACCACGACAGGGTAGATGCCTTGGAGATCAACAGAGGTTTTACATTCTAAAGATATGCGATATCCTTGACTCTGTAGGCCTTTCTGAGTTACTTTATTCTGAGTGACTATTTCAGTCTGTCAAACTGTAATATTAGTTAATGATTCTCTCCAAACAGTTCACACTCGCAATGCCAGGAGGGAGGTATATCCCTACAGGGGATATTATCCTTCACTGAGTGCCAACATCTTATGTTGTACCCCTTTACCTGAGAGGGACATTTTTGTTAGCCAATTATTTTTGTTTTGTTTTTCTTTTGTTCATACTTAATAAAAATCCATTCTACATGTTTTTCTCCTGATAATAATGATATAGTTATAGCATACACATGTATATACTGTTATATATATGTCTGGTGTCTTAATCACATGTTGTCAGGATTACTAATTGATCCAGCACGCAGAATTGTATCACACTTAGGAGTAAGGATAATGTCTTAGAATGGCCGGACTTAACATATCCAAGAATAGTCAGAATACTAGGTCAGAGATACAGAATCAGACACAACGATGAGAAAAAGGCAAAAGTTAAGGATGCCAGAAATCAGGGAAGTCAGAACAAAGTCAAATACCAAAATATCAAGATAAGGAACACACTCTCGGATTACCATCAGGCAGAAACCACAACAGGGCAATGAGAGAATGTAAAAATAAGTTTAAATAACCCACCTGTTATTCCGATTGACTGTAATCGACCTTTGACCCCAAAACGTGCATGCGCATGACATCACGCGCATACCAACGTCATCCTCAACATGGGCGGTCATGGGGCTATAAAGTGGCATAGAACCGCACCGGCCGGCATCCCTAGACATGCTAGGTTTATCAGGTATCTGGGCGCACGGCTGTAGATGGGCACAACTAGTCCTGTCAGGACAGTAAATACCATCAAACACATTACTATAAGCGGATGAATACGTTACACATGTGGAATGAAAAAACAAATAATTGAGAAAAAACAAAAATGTTATCAATTTAAGTATATTCAGAGGAACATCACAACTTCCCTGGATAATGATTTAAGAAAAATTGGCTCAACAACAAACCAGACATCTATATTGAAAGCTTCCATCTGAGCGTACCATCCCTTGTGACCACAGAACAGAAGAAGTCTTTGTATAACCTCTCACATTTGGAAATAAATGCTTTGAACAATATAATAAACAACAAAAACATTTCCATCAAACCAACTGACAAAGGTGGGTCAGTAGTGATCATGAACACTCAAGATTATACCGTAAATGGAAAATATGTTTTTTTTTTTTTTACCAGGATTGTACTTAGTGATGAAGAAAGACAAGAAAACCTGAAATAGTTTACTTTAGGAAAATAACTCTTAGAGGGGATATGATACAGATATGTAAAGGCCAATAAACACAGCAATCTATTCTGTAACAGAACTGTACATAGATAAATAGTTTTGAGAATTGTGGGGGGGGGGGGGGAAAATACACCCAAAGGTGTTCTCTACAGTGAAAACAATAAGCATGTTTCATTATTTGTATAAATAGGTTGTTTAATCAAATTCTGTAAAGATATTTAAAAAGGTGTGGGTGATGTTTTGGTAGATCATCACAGGGAGCAGAAGGACACTTTACAAAAGTTCCTAAGTTTTTCCTATGTCTAAGTCACCCTGTACCAATTATAGGTGCAGGGTGTTTCTAATGTGTTTGTAAATTGTTAGTTTTGTGTGCTCTCCTGTCCTGCTGATGCTTGTTACCAACTAAGTGGATTTGACCATGGAGCCTGTATTGCACCCTCTGTTAGTCGCAATAGCTTTATGCATAGGCTTGTTAATTTGCATATTCTGGTATATTTGCATATTGCTAATTTTGCAGACAGGAGACATATTTTGTGATGGTTATTGCGTTCTACATCCCTTTGTAGATATGTTATTGTGTTATTAACATTCCCTGTATGTTTTCTGATAGGTTTTGATTATTTGTATTTTTATTGAATTGTCACCATAACTTACATGTAAGAAGCATTTGGGCCAGAAAAAAAGGAAGTTTTGCATGTTTGTTCCTTTTGGAACGGTGTCCTGTCTGGTGTTTTAGGGATCCCAGCCACAGTGTTGTCATACCAGTTGGCTCACTGCACAATCCCTCTAGCCCTGGGGTAAATCGAGAGAGCTAGACCTGAGAGATGTGAGTGCCTTTGTAAAGGCAATATAAATCAAATTGCAGGCAGAGGTGGATACCTCCTGGAAGAAGAGCTGCAGCGGAATAGGCAGAGGAGACAATACCTGTAAAAGTCTCTAAAAATAAACAGAAAAATGGTCCATAATACAGTCCAACAAGTAGAGGAAAAACTAAAAGTAAATGATACCAAATGATAAGACACAGTCTAAAATAAGTAATGGAAAAAAATTGTCTTCAAATGTTCATAAAGTGCTTTAGGGACAACTCCATCCAATAGCAGCATATGAAAAAGAACACAAACAGAAAATAACCAATAGTTCAATATGGTAGTGTAATATATAGCAGACAACGCAAAGGTCTAAAAGTGGCAACTTACATATGGTAGAGCTATGCCCAGTTCTAGGTAAAACAGTATGCAGTGGCATTGTATCCACTTGCAGGGTATTCCTCAGGCAGTAGTTAACAGCAAGATGATGATATGGAGGAACATATGGAATGACAAGAAAAGGCCAATAGTGCTCTCTATTGAGGTAAGTGTAAGTAACTAAAATAGAAATATACTTACAATAGATGGAGCAGGCTAACCTCTCTTTGTATCAGGCGTGGATGGTATAATCCCCACCTAGGATTCTTTATGCGATGGTCAGTAGAGATGTTTGAGGTACGTATAAGTGAAAGGTAAAGAAAAAAAGCTAGGTAGCCAAAAATACTTTATTAAACAAAACAGAGTAAAACCACAACACGTTTCACCTTTATGATGCTTTTTGAGGGGACGATACCATCCTGGAAGAAGGACTGCAGCAGAATAGGCAGAGGGGACGATACCTGCCTGAAAGGAGAGGTGCAGTCTGGTCAGGTGAAAAAGCTCCAGAAGGACCCCAGTCAAGCTGCGGTGACTGAGGCAGTAGCGCTTCAGGTTTCCTGGTTCCAGTTAGGAAGCGAGCTTAGCGCAGTTACCCAGCCGGGGTACAGGGAGCTCCGTCACAGTAGATTACAAAAGGTTTAATGACAGTAATGATTTATCCTATTTAGCATCATTGGGCCAATCATAGGTGAATTGTAGCTATTTATACCCAGTCATCGGTTTCCTCTGTGCTATGTCATTGTCTCCCCTGTGATATCTGAGAGCAGTCTTTCTACTTGACAGGGCTTGTTCTTGTTGTCCCTGATTTTTGTACTCTTTGACTATTGTGCTCCTCTGTATTCTTGGTCTGGACCTGATTATACATTATCTTCAATATAGTGCTACTCCTTCTAATGGGTTGAGCCTGGCCACCTCTTAGGAGAGGATATATATTCTATCCCAGTTTCCATTAATATGATTAATATTTAGTTGAATGAAAAGTAATTTAATAAGAGTATTGGATACATAATCTTAACAGATATGCAACCTAGTTGAGAATATCGTAAAACATTTAGTCACAAACACCAATAGCATTATAGACGATACCATTGATTTCCTTAAATGGTTAATCCAAAACCCTATATAATGTTAGCTTACTGACATGCTTTAGAGGTTAACTGCATCCCTTTATCCCAAATCATAAATGTTTCATTAGTTGTACAAAAACCAAAAATGAAGGGATGAAAAGATATAGAAAATCTCTATAGAAAAAAAGAGTAACCCGTTCAATAAAACTTAACTTTTAATTTAATCCTTAAAAAAAAATCAAAGGATGAATTCATTACATGAAAGAAACATATCATGAAGTCTCAGTGTAAAAATCTCTTATAATCCTAACCAAATAGAGCTTCTACATATAGGCTATAACGGCCTAAGATAGGATAGAAACATAATGTTGATACAAATCTATCTAGTCTCATAGATATATAAATTAAATGTTAAAAGCAGAAGAAAAAAATAGACCTCCATGGTAGTCTAGTGTTGCAGCACCGTCCCATACCATAAGGACACCAATGCACATGAACCATCCCGACGCATGCTTCGCCACTAACTGGCTCTTGCCCAGGATATGGGACGATGCTGCAGCACTAGACCACCATGGAGGTCGCACACCATACACACTTTCAGACAGTCTAGGATTTTCTTTTGCTTTTAACATTTAATTTATGTCATTTTGTTTCCTTCGGAGGGGTTGGGTATTAGCCATTATCTATCCTGATATTTACCTTACATATTTAGATCTAGCTACCTTAGACCTGGTGGGAGGTTTACCTTTTGTTAAGGGGTGCCCTCGAAGGCACAGAAGTGTAGATCGTCTTTAGGTCATCCTAGTATTCACTCATCATTTAGCGATATTCTTCTATTAACTATTATACAGGTTTAGCATATACCCCTTTTCTCCTACTTAGTGCCTTGGGAGTGTGTATCTGCTATACCATACTCACCCCTATAGGCATTTGTGGACAGACTTTCCATTTGTTATTTGTTATATATTTTTTGCTTTTGACACTTTATTGTTAGATTTACCAGTGAGACTAGATAGATTTGTATCAAAATTATGTTTCTATCCTATTTTAGGCCATTATAGCCTATATCTAGAAGCTCTATTTGGTTAGGATTATAAGATCTTTTCCACTGAGTCTCCATTTTATGTTTCTTTCATGTAATTAATTCATTCTTTGATTTTTTAAAGGATTAAATTAAAAATTAAGTTTTATTGAATGGGTTACTCTTTTTTGCATAGGGATTTCTATAACTTTTCATCCCTTCGTTTTGTTTTTTGTACACTCTCTCCCTTAAATATTTGTGTCTAATTTGTTTTATGAGTTGATTTCGACCCCTGGCAGTCATACTGACAGCTAGAAAGACTTCTCAGTTCAGTCCGCTTGAACAATTGTTTAATTGAAAGTGAAAAGCTTCCATAGGGAAGCATTGCTTCCTATGAGAAGCATTCTGTATGGCAAATGCCACATTTGATTGTTGCATTTGCGACAATCATAGCGCATGCGCCCATTTTCTCTGGATAGAAAAACGGTAGATCACTTGTGTTTTACTTTACAACTGGTTGAATTCCATAATATTGATCAATATTGCAACAATATATTCAGACCTGAAGAAGAGAGGAAACTCTTGAATGCTCGACTTTTCATATGTATGATTAGTCAAATAAAAAAAAATATCATAGTATACTGCACTACCCCTTTAGCATTTTAGGTATGTGAATCTTTTTGTATTTTAATTTATTTCTTCTACATTTACTATTCACTGAGAGACACCCTATGTACTATACCTAGATGCCAACATCCTAAATGCAAATTTTGTATTATAGCGCATGTATATATTTGTCACCGTCTTTACATTTGATATCAGATGGGTTTTTTTTTTTTAAATCATTTTGATGTAAAACATCATGGATATAGCACATTTGCAAGGTTTTAAACAGTAAATAAAGTGATACCCAGCATATGAAAATAAGAAAAAAGATAAGATATTACATATGCACAGGCCAAAAGAAAATAAGCGGTTATTGCTTTTATGAACTCGCCTTATGCAAGGAAGTTAGTGTACATTACAAGCAGAAATAAGATGCAGCATTGACTCTTTTACATAACAGTTCACAAAGATAATGGATACCTCATTTTATATTTAAAAGACAATTTAGACATCGCAAAGATAGAGAGGATCTGACTCCAATAGGGGAGCGCCACACCAGCCCCAAGCTGTCGGATGATCTGGCACAGTTGTCTCAAGGATACAGCAGCATCCATTGTCCAGATCAAGATATCGGGATCTACCCACAATATGCACCCAGAGAAAGAGGTCAGATTATTTCCAAGGATGTAATCTGTGCATGGGGGATTGGCCCCGGTCGGATCTAGGTCTAGATAAGTGGTAGCAAGGATGGGAGCTGGACTCTCGATGATATAAGATGGCAGCCTTGTTTTCTCCTCAGATCGAGGCTTTAGTCAAACCAGTTACTGTTCGATGAACACTCTGCAATTGCTGCTGAGGTGGGCAGTGTTTCCGTTCTGGTGTCTCAGACCGTGGCATACATTTGAGTAGATCCAACCAAATGTTGAATAATAGCTTGTAAAGGCGGACCATGATGTTATGTGATGGTCTTGTAGGCCTCAAGGAGCTTGTGGCGTCTGCCATCTTAGGTGTTAATGAGCGCCTGCATTGTTCAGTTGCCAAGCGGACTGCAGGATCACTGGTGTTGCTTGATAAGAGTCGATGCTAACACGCCCGGATAACCATCACCAGCATGGTGGGAAACGGGCTTCACTTTGTTCCAGCTGGCTTAAGGGGAAAAAAAGTGTGGTGAGATTAACCCCTGGTAGGCCTCAGAAGCCACAAAAGCTTACCTTGCTCCAAAACTGTCAGAAATGTCTCTAATCTGAAACATGCATAGATGACAGGTAGCCCCTGCAGCTTTATTACCAGCTTGTTCAAGCAAAATAAGTGGTCAAACAGACATATAATGGCTTTTTTTCCAGGAGCTCCAAATGGATGCAATTTGTCAGCATGGCAATCCAATCAGGCACCACCCCACGACATCAGATGTTTTTAAGTATTTCAAATGGAAACTGTTAACCTTTAAAATACTGCCTTTTCTATAGTACTGGGTTCCACAAAATTTTTTGGGTAGACAGTTACAATTACTGTGACAAAAAACATTTCTCACAATCCTTACTGACTAAGCAATAACTCAAAGGGTCAGCAGGGGAAATTTCCAGGAAAAAGTATGGGCAATCGAATGCTAATAGCGACTTGAAAGTCTTCACAAAGATGTTTGTTACAAAAAAGGTTTTCTTGAGAAGTGCTTTCTTAGGTTGACACGGCAAGCACCTTATAGAATAGTAGCCATTGACACGAAGAAAATGATATTTGTGACTCTTTTATCATTAATTGTAACTAACATCAGATTCAACAGAGCAACACACATCAGAAGCATTATTAAAGGTCACTGAAATGTGGACAAATGGTATCCCATTTTAGTTGTTCATTTAACCAATGTACCATGATTTATTTTTAAAAAGATCAGCGAACTTCAAAATATAATTAATGTCATGTAACATTACATATACATGAATATATTTAATAAACCCTGAATATAAAGTGGATAAAGCTAAAAATTGTCAATCATCGGTTTTCAAAGAGTTGAGGACAAGTGTAAAGATTAGATCTAAATTTTGCCGATTTGTTTGAACAAGTCAGTGTATACTAACTCGGCTGGACATTCCTTGGCACTGTGATAGTAATAGACACATCTTTTTGGTCATCTTCTTAGAAGGCATATTAATTAAGAAATGACTAGGAGGGCACACAAAAGCCTACCTAGACCATTAATGAATACATACCTTACTACATACGGCATATGGGAGATTTTGTTTCTGTTTATGCAGCCTATGCCATGCCTCTCCTGGCTATGACTCACACAGCCTTCATATAAAAAAAAGGTTTAATTTTCAATCAAAACTTACATCATTATGTGTTTAAAGTTTAAATAAGAGAACAGGAAATATGTAATTACACACAGGAGTCTGTTGCAGACTCTAGCAGGCAATTAACATAACAGGCTTTAAGAAATTCTAAATTAAACACACTATGCAACCAGGGAAGCTAGATAATGTAAACTATTGTTCAGGAAGTTTATAAGGAAACTGTATAAGTCATAGTCAGGGGAGTGGCCAGGACTGCATAAACAAAGTTATTTAACCACCTAAAAAAACAAAACAATTAGAATAGATAGAGTAGTGCAGTGCTATTTAAACATTGTGATAAAACAAAAAATACTGTAAAGTGTAATGCCACAGCAAAACCGGTTGTTATGTGATGTGTTTTTCCCTGTCTCTCTGGGCTTCTTCGAGGCTTGAAGAAATCCCAAGAGGTAGGGCAAAAATGGTTGCCTCACAACGCCATGTGGCTGAACCTGGAGTCACAGCAGAAGTACAATGCAAGGCTGGATAGAAAGGGAATCCAGAATAGATGTGAGAGGTGTTTGAGCATCGCAAAGGGAGTTCCTTGCGCCAGGACACTCGCATGAATGCATTGTTTTTAATATTTATGCCAAATAAAGTATTGAAGAAACGGTTTCCAGGATAGTGGTGAGTCCCTACACATACACACAGGAATATTGGGTCCCACTTACTCTAGGGACTGATCTTCCATGAGCGGCAGAGCTATTTGCTGGTTCTGCCAATATTAAACTGTAAAAGTATTGAGGCTGTTTTACCCCTGGAAAATTGTGATTATCACCCATAACTATAACACTTTCCAAGCACATTTGCACTTTGCTTTATAGTTGCTAGGTTTAAATGAAATTGTGCAAGTATTTAAGTGTGCTGAGATTGGTTTTGATCACTCAGGATTCTGGCACTTTGTATACACATATATACAATATCACAGTACCGGTATGTGTACGGTTTAATGAAGCACTATGGTACTTTCTTTTGAAATAAGATATAAGCATGTGAGTAAGCTAAGATTGTAGTTACCACTCATAATATTATGTTAGCACTTTTTATACAAAAGCCATAGCATGTATATGATGGAATATAACATCTTGGTAATTTATGCATTAATAGAGATAAAAAAATTTAGTTTTTGAAATATTATGTGCACCATTATTTTATTATTAAAGAGACACTATAGTAACCAAAACGACTTTAGCTTAATCAAGCAATTTTTGTGTATAGATCATGTCTCTGAAGTTTCATTGCTCAATTCACAGCCATATAGGAGTTAAATCCCTTTTGTTTCTGTTTATGCAGCCCTAGTCACACCTCCCCTGGCTGTGACTGACACAGCTGCATGAAAACAAAATGGTTTCATTTACAACCAGTTGTAACTTTCTTAAAAGTTTATATCTCCGGCTTTGTAAATTGACCTTTAATTACACACAGAGGGCTCCTGTAAGGTCTAAGAAGTTATCAGCAGAGCAGGAGATAAGTAAACTAAAAATACTTTGCAATAAAATACAATTTAAACACTATTGCTTACAGGAAGTATTTAGGAATGATGTGCAGGGAGGTGTGCCTTGGGTTGCATAAACAAAATGATTTACCTCCTAATGGCAGAAAATTGAGCAGTTAGACTGCAGGGGCATGAACTATACACACAAAAATACCTCATTAACCCCTTATGGATGGTGGGCGTTCTATGCCGTACTTATTGTGGTGGTCCCCGCCGTCCTTAACACTCACTGGATTCTCGCCAGTCCCCGCCAGCAGGCGCAATCCTGGGGACTGCCTGGGAGCTCAGGCAGTCCTTCTCCATCCAATCCGGCCCTCCAGGGCCATGTAATCATGGGGTCCTTGTGATCACATGGCTGGAATATATGTATAGTAGAAGAGCCAGCATTCAAGGACTTGTGCAAAAGATTTAGTGGCTTTTAATCCAATAGGTTAACGTTTCAGTTCCCAGTTTTGAACTTTCTTCAGGACATAAAATGTGTATATATATATATATATATATATATATAGAAACTATACAATTTCTGGCACTCTTCCCAAATAATAATACATACCAGGTGCTTCTCTGTGCAAAATACTATAAACAAAGCAAAAAATGAGAGCACTCCATGGATTTGGTAAATCAAATTACTGTATTCAAATAGCACAAAAAAAAAAAATCGACGTTTCGACCGTCTAGCGGTCTTTATCAAGATGCTGTCATATACAAAAACCTCAAATATATACATAAACGCTTGTTAAACTTACCCAATCACCAAGTGCTCCCTGTGTGTCCAATCTGCCATGTGAGTGAAGCCGCAAATTGTGGATCGTTATGTTAATTGCCGTAAAGTGGCGTGTGGTGAAATCACCATGTGTTGCCTAGAGACGGCACAGCTGTTTAAAAACCAAATGTCGGCAGAGATTTAAAATCAATACGGAGGATAAATAAAATTATATGTTGCATATGTGTTTTCATAAATGTCTAAGCAACTGCCTAACTGATCGTAGGATACTAGAGTGAGCCAGGAATGGCTAGAAACGATTGCTCATATAGGGACTCAGTTAGAAAGACTGGTGTATTGGTAACTGTGGACCTGTGTAGCCTAATAGAGCTAACTCAAATACTACCTAACTCCTTATTAAATTGGGAACCCTAGCTGGGAAAGCCATGTGTGTTGCCAAATCACAAACCTAAACAATAAGAACAGGCATCAATTACAGAAAACAGGCTGGCTTAGCATAATGTGAGTTGTCAGTATATAACAGAGAGTGTGTGTGATGTTGACCCTTTATCTACTGGGGTCCATTTATAGTGTAGAGTGATCAGCATGTGTGTGATGAAATAAATAAACACAGGGAATATTAAATGGTGAGTGACAAATCAGTATGTGTGAATTCCAAACTAGTAAAAAATAAAGCAAGAATGGGAAAATCCTGTACTAAATCAATCTACGGTATGTATGTGAGACACTGTAGAAAAGAGTGTGTGTGTGCTACTAAGATCATTCTCCGGTGTGTGTGTGAAATGATGTAGTAAAAAATGTGAGTATACTGCCTGACCTCTAGAAATGAGACAATCAATGAAAAGTGAAAAAGACTGTGCAGCTGAAACATGCACTAAAAGTGTAATGAGCCCTCGTGAATAATGAGAATGCACTGTCAGAAAGGTAAGAATGCAATAAAAAAATATATATATAAATAAATAAATAAATAAAAAAAAAAATATATATATACAAAATACAATAAAATAAAAATAAATATCAAAATAAATAAAAAATATAATAAAAATAAAAATAAAAATAACAAAAAATAAAAATAAAAATAGTAAAAATAAACAATAAAGAGAAAATAAACAATAAAAAATGTAACAGTGATCCTACTAACTATATGCCAGTGCAGCCTCCAAGATCGGCATGCTAGGTAATGGAAAAGAGAAAAATTAGGTAAAAGGAGAGAGGGTCCTACTATATTTTTATTGCATTCTTACCTTTCTGACAGTGCATTCTCATTATTCACGAGGGCTCATTACACTTTTAGTGCATGTTTCAGCTGCACAGTCTTTTTCACTTTTCATTGATTGTCTCATTTCTAGAGGTCAGGCAGTATACTCACATTTTTTACTACATCATTTCACACACACACCGGAGAATGATCTTAGTAGCACACACACACTCTTTTCTACAGTGTCTCACATACATACCGTAGATTGATTTAGTACAGGATTTTCCCATTCTTGCTTTATTTTTTACTAGTTTGGAATTCACACATACTGATTTGTCACTCACCATTTAATATTCCCTGTGTTTATTTATTTCATCACACACATGCTGATCACTCTACACTATAAATGGACCCCAGTAGATAAAGGGTCAACATCACACACACTCTCTGTTATATACTGACAACTCACATTATGCTAAGCCAGCCTGTTTTCTGTAATTGATGCCTGTTCTTATTGTTTAGGTTTGTGATTTGGCAACACACATGGCTTTCCCAGCTAGGGTTCCCAATTTAATAAGGAGTTAGGTAGTATTTGAGTTAGCTCTATTAGGCTACACAGGTCCACAGTTACCAATACACCAGTCTTTCTAACTGAGTCCCTATATGAGCAATCGTTTCTAGCCATTCCTGGCTCACTCTAGTATCCTACGATCAGTTAGGCAGTTGCTTAGACATTTATGAAAACACATATGCAACATATAATTTTATTTATCCTCCGTATTGATTTTAAATCTCTGCCGACATTTGGTTTTTAAACAGCTTTGCCGTCTCTAGGCAACACATGGTGATTTCACCACACGTCACTTTACGGCAATTAACATAACGATCCACAATTTGCGGCTTCACTCATATGGCAGATTGGACACACAGGGAGCACTTGGTGATTGGGTAAGTTTAACAAGCGTTTATGTATATATTTGAGGTTTTTGTATATGACAGCATCTTGATAAAGACCGCTAGACGGTCGAAACGTCGATTTTTTTTGTGCTATTTGAATACAGTAATTTGATTTACCAAATCCATGGAGTGCTCTCATTTTTTGCTTTGTTTATATATATATATATATATATATTTGTGTAAGGGGCAAAATAGCCGTATATGGAGTAAGGATCCAGCATAAGCTTAGGATAGTGTAAAGGGAGCAAGTCGGTTGTGGTGTGCCGATACCGACGATACGGTAGGCCTGTAAATAAAGAGGGCCCACCAAGGAGTAAGAAAGTAAAGTAAATGGAAAGAAAAGAGAAAGTGTTGAAATGAGGAGTGGGTGGGAGGGTCATTCTGATGCTGACCTCAAGCGATATGAGTCAGGTAAGGGGTGTCCCTTATATAGGGGAGTGAATTAATTTAAGCCCCTCCCACAAATACAGGCAAAACTGCCTTAATACTTGTGTAAGGGGCAAAATAGCCGTATATGGAGTAAGGATCCAGCATAAGCTTAGGATAGTGTAAAGGGAGCAAGTCGGTTGTGGTGTGCCGATACCGACGATACGGTAGGCCTGTAAATAAAGAGGGCAAAAATGAATAATCAAAGATTTAATACAGTCAACAAATATATACAAATTAACCAGACATTTCCTTAAATGCATTACAGTATTTAATTCCTGAAAGGATTTTGAAGGTAGGAATCTAGGACCGAAAGTGGGCACCATTTGTTGTGGGTAGGATAGTATGTTATCTCTACTGTTGGTGCATGTTGACTCATTTTGGAATGTGGTAGAGCCAATAGGTAATGATATATATGTTTACGTACGTGGGATCGTTGAAGACAATGATCTGTCTGAGTAGTGGTGGTGATGGTAGTGGATTCTCTGGCCTGAGAAAGGCATAAAAGGCAATGTGCATGGCTGGTAATGGCCGACTTGGTAGTATAATTGAATGGTTGTAGATCTAATAGGTCCGATAAGGATGAACAGTTGGATGGCTATTGGTAATCTCTGAGAGGAACGTGGGGGAATGGATTCCTGAAAACCTCTGAGTATATTCTTTTCTGGTATGATAGCATGAAGTTTATGGTAGTTTTGGCCATAGGTTATCATGTGTTGTTGAATGCCTGTAAAATATATAATTAATGGTGTATGAGATAGTTTAAGTTTAAGGTGGCAAAAATAAGCAAAACTTAGTTAAATTCTACATATACATATATATTTATTTAATATTTTTACAAAAGTAATTTTATTACCTGTACATTGGGGGTACTGTTTTACTCGGAAGACTTCACTGAACACTCATATTAGTGTTTCAAAACAGTAAAACATATCATAATGATGATATCAGCAGTGAAAGTGTCATTTTTTTTCACACACAAATGGCACTTTCACTGATGATATGGTTGTGACACGTTTTACTGTTTTGAAATACTAATATTTGTGTTCAGTAATGTCTTTTGAGTATAACAGTACCCCCCATGTACAGGTTTTATGGTGTTTTCAAAAGTTACAGGGTCAAATATAAGGCTTGCATTTCCATTGTTACATTGAAATTCGCCAGATTGGTTATGTTGCCTTTGAGACCATATGGTAGCCTAGAAATGAGAATTACCTTCGTGATAGCATACCATTTTCAAAAATAGACAACCCATCGTATTACAAATGGGGTATTTTCAGTCTTTCTTAGAAGCCACTTAGTCACAGACACTGGCCAAAATTAGCGTTCAAATTTGTTGTTTGTATTTTTCACACACAAACACAAATGAATGCTAACTTTGGCCAGTGTTTGTGACTAAGTGGCTACTAAAAAAGACTAGCCATACCCCATTTGTAATACCTTTGTTTTCTACTTTTGCAAATGATATGCTATCATGGGGATAATGCTCATTAATTTTCATTCCTGGGCTACAATATCTCAAAGGCAACATAACCAGTCTGGCAATGTGTATAATAGCATAAAAAATGTAATGTGCTATATTTGACACTGTAACTTTACAAAACACCATAAAACCTGTACATGGGGGGTACTGTTTTACTTGTGTGACATCGCTGAATACAAATATGTGTGCTTTATTGCAGTAACAGTATTATGACATTCACAGTTAAAATACCATGCAGAGCAAACAAAAACTTAATTTCTCAATTTTGTTATATTTTATTCATATTAAATTATGTTTAATACAAAAATATTTGATGTGACATGAAAACCCTATTTCTCCTAAACAAAATGATATATAATAAGCGTCAGTGCACTTAATATGAAAAAGGTGAATTATGGTTGAACAGACATATAGCGCAAAGTCCAGGTTTTGTTTACGTTTTGTTTTCATCTGAACAGGTACAACTGCCTCAGCCCTTTATGGGTTAAGCTCAAGTTGTTTTGGTGTTTACAGTGTCCCTTTAGCCTACTAAAGGACAGAGAATTGAGCAGTGAGACTGAAGAGACATGTTCTATTTATCAAAACAACTTCATTAAGCTTTAGTTGTTTTGGTGTTTACAGTGTCACTTTAAAGAGTGCCCTGGAGAGTCTCTGCCCATGTATCTGCAGAAATTTAACAAGAATACCCATCATATTATACTTTTAATGCTGCTTGAAAATATTATAAATTTACGAAATACATTCTTACTTATTGAGCCCACAGGCTTGAAATGTGTATGATCTAAATTCCATAATTCCGAGCATGTGCCGTCAGTTGGTGTGGAGCTTGATCATGAGACCTCTCTTAAACTTGAAGTGACAACCATGATCAAATTCTCTTTTTTTACACCTAATGACTGTAATGAGAATTAACATGGTATTCTTTCAGATTGTTCAGCATTAATACGTCTCTGTGTCATCATGTCTGGACAGCATACCTGGAGCTTCCAGAAAATAATTATATTATCTGCAAGTTGTGAAAAACACTGCCCTGCCCAATGTTCTTGTCATGTGTCCTCTATTCTCAGCTCCCTACAACAGTTACTTGGAAATGGAATATATATTACATGATTGGTTGCTCCCTCTAACATTTAATGCTTAATTGTTGTCATGTGCTCTTCCTAAATTGAGATCTCTTCTCGTCTTCCTGTAGTGGAAAATCAGAAGAATTAACACTCTTGCGGTTTATTTACTAAAGATAAGAATGTGTCTTAATAAAAAAAATCCAGTGAAAATGGCCATATCCCAGCCGGAATTTGGTCAACCTAACAGAATTTACAACAATCAGCTGGATGCATTTGTTGTTTGGTTTAAAATTAGTACTTTTCACATTCTAAACCTATACAATGTATAGGATCTAACATACTTACAAAGCTATTTTTAAAAATAAATAGAGACCAAACTCTTCCAGCAAGATGAACATTTGCAAATTATCATTCACAATTTTTTTTTGCGAGCAAATAAAAATGTGAAGTACTATTTACCCCGTGGCAGCTCTAGCGAGGGGTTAATCATTTGGTGGCTGGCCAGTGTTTGCACATACAAAAATGAAAAAGTTTATGGGGTTCAATATGACGAATATTTAAGGGAGGTTTAACACCTCTTTTATGCCCCCACTTGCCATACTGCGGCTGGGGCTGCAGCACTGTACAATGGGTGGACTAACAAAATAGTATATGTTACATAGTTAAATGTGACCAGACAAGTTGGACGCACAGGAGCAGAGGGGTTGAGGGCCCTGCTCATTGAGCTTACATGCTATAGTCTGTGTTAGCATTTATGGCTACCTTTATTTGATTTGTCCTTTTTCTGTTTATGAGCTGATGTTTGTTGGTTGTGTTTGTAGTTTCCTATGGGCTTCCAGAGGGAGCTTGTCCTGATACCTTTTCACTAGCCTTTGTGTATTTTCTCTGTGGACTTGGGAGGGTGAAATGTGACAGCTAATTAGCATTCTTAACACCTGCTCTCCAATGCAAGTCTATTTTATCATGGCATTCACTAGCTGATGGGCTCAGATGCACCTAAACCCAAATGTTTATGTCTCCATAGTCTATACAACCTGTCTGTTTGCCCTACGTTCATTTTATTTTTATGATGGCTTAACCACATCCATGAACTAGATTTTCCTATCCTGTGTTCCAGAATCTGTTTTACAAACTCTGGATCCATCATAAGCATTGTGATCAGAAGGACAGAAGACACCAGATAATTTAATGAAGGGTACAAAAGCTTTCAGGTGGTGTGAATGGGGGATAGACAGGTGTGGCAATAAATGGGAATGGAGACTGGTAATGCCAGAAATGTGCGAGAGAGAGAGAGAGAGAGAGAGAGAGAGAGAAGGGTTTATAAATGGGGCAAGAGGCAGGTAGTGTGAATGGGGGATAGACAGGTGTGGCAATAAATGGGAACAGAGACAGAAATAAGGACAGAAATGAGAGAAAGGTGTTTATAAATAGGGGAGAGACAGATTAGGCTAGAAATGGTGCAAGGCAGATGGGGGAAAGGAAGGTGAGACAAGTAATGGGAGAAGAGACAGGTGGAGTGGGGAAAAATGGGTAGGGCTAGAATGGGGGAGAGACAGATAACCCCTACATTCACACACAAACACTGTATAACAATTCCAGAACACTTACTCTACAGACAAATATCTGCATGTGCTTATAAGGCTTCTTAAAATCACCTACCTCATATTTATATATACATACATATATACATATTTTTATGTGTGCTCTGTTTCTTAATCTATATTATAGTTCACTGTTTAGTGAATAGACTCCATAATGATAGTGTATTGTGTATTTGGTGCACATGGCATATAGTGTATTTCAGATTTCTGTCTGTACGCTGTGGTTTGATAAATGCTATCTTGGAGATTTTAAAATAATTTTTAGTAAATTCCTCCCCTTCTCCCCCCAGATCTTTTGGGTTTCTATGCTGGCACCCATGACTGCAATATATAAGCAGTTTTTATAAAGATTCTAGGAAGTGACAGGTCTGCTTTAACTGACATGCATGTCTGAACTGGATTTTCCTGGAGGGATTTGTATAAAATTGAAAATGTGTATAAAAATTCATGATTAGGCATTACAGCTTCTTTAGCCAGAAGAGATTCCTTTCCCCTCCTTTTTATTAAAAGGGAGAAGTGCTAGTGTATGGCTTACATTTATTTTTCTATTTTTGTTTACAATATTTGTTTAGATATGTTTCTTTACGTTCCAAGTGCCGGACTTAGTACAATTTGGAGTTTTTCTCATCACATAAATACATTAGGTTAATCTATTTATTGCCATATAATTTTAACTTTATCTACTTTGACATTAACTCTGCTTAATTGATGGTTGTTGTTTTTTATTTTTTTTTATTATTTTTTTTAGAATTTTGGGCATGTGCTTTGGAAGTGTCTCTTTTATTCAGGGTTCCTTATGACTTGTCCAGTACAACCAGATTCCTACAGAAGCAAAGACAAAAAATAAATAAACCTCTTCTCAGTGGGTTGCATACATTAATTCAGCTCCCAAAAGCTCCAAGATAAAAAGGAACAAAGCCATCATGGACAATAAAACTCTGGTCAAATGTCTGATTTCTAAGCCACCACTTGCCAGAATCTCATGACAAACGACTTGTGCAATGCGTGAACATGCTTGTTTTGCATTGTGATTGGGGGGGGGGTTATTTTTAGTGGGGGGTCGGTAGGGGATTTGGGACTGCTAGTCACCTGGGGGAAATGGGGGAGGGACATGCAACTATTTTTAGAACTCCACCACCAACGTACAATAGTATAGTTAGGTTGGACACCAATGGAAGGCGACCAGTTCCTCCCTGTTTTATATGGCCACCACAAACCAATGGATAGGGGGTGAGGGGGACATTGCCCCCCCCCCTCCCCAGTTATTTTACAGGTCCTACCCCCATGGCTGTCCAATGACTAGTTTTAAACATTAAGCATATATGGCGCCACCTGGTAGGTGTGACATAGGTAGGTTTTAAACCTCCCTTAGAGTAATACAAAGGTCTTATTTACCCAATATCCTTTCATTTATTTATTTTACATTTTTAATGTGGAGGCTGTGTAAACTGAGAATAGAATGAGATGAGTTCTTCTTGTCTTGCTACTGCCACATTGGGACTTACATAAACTTTGAGTTGTAGATAGTCTGCTTTATACATTCTAGTGTGAGACTGGTGGTTACGGTTAGTACTAGACACTACCATTTAATATCTTGGAATCAACAACTTACAGTTTTTATTTATTTTTGTTAAATGTTTGTAAAAAGAAAAATACCTCTTCCTCAGCCATGAGAACTGCTGACACCTCTGTCAACGCTTCTACCATCACCACTATAGTAATATTCAGCCTCAGGATAGTGGGATTAGCAACATGTCCATTACATCTGGTTCAATGACAGAGCATTGTGGAAGACTGAATATGATGGACTTGGGTCTTTCTTCAGCCTAACAACAATACATTATGAAAAATGTGACAATCTTTATAAATTCATCACTAAAAAATACATTTTCTGTTTACCAAGTTCTTGTAAACACAATCTTCGTTCATTTAAATATATATAACAGATCCTGTCAGTTTCTGGCCTGTTAACTAATAGGTGAATCCAAGACAGTCGCAGCAAATTTCACAATACTGAGAACTCAAAATTGCCGTTAATAGCCTGGCAGTGAACTGGTTGCAGCTGTGTGTTTTGAGAGCTCATCATTTCTCCCCTCCATATCTCTATGTTCTTTATTAACTGTCATTTTTTTTTAATATCTTTTCATCATTACCTCAATAATGTTGAAATTTGAACAGTGCTTGTGTTTTACTGATTCTATTCTTGCTCTCACGGCCTTTCTCTTCTTGCTCTCACTCTCTTTATTTCACACAAAGTCACTCCACTCTGTCAGTTTCAGAATCCCCCTCCCTACTCTCTGGTCCCTTGTGGTTGTCACAAGCAGAGATGCTAGCTCAAAGCCTGGGGTCTACTGGTCTATTCATATCCATAGAGTGGGGCCTGCTCCAGGGGGCTCAGCTGGCTGGGTGAACATGAGCCAGGGGTGTTGGTAGTCTAGGGGCAAGGAGGAGAATGAAGGTCACAGTGAAAAATATGGAAAGGGAGGGAGTTGAATATTAACAGAAGATACAGATGGAAAAATCATGTAAAATTGTGAGAGAGAAAGAACATGTATATTAATGAGTCTATTTGCAGAAGAATCATAGAATTGCTCGGTAGGTGATATTTTAGGGAGAAAATATGAAAATAAAGAGGTATTCCAAGACAGGAGTGATGCAATTGAAAGGTGAGCAAAGGGGAAGGCTAGAAACTGCATGGCAAAAATCCTTACATGATCCATAAATTATTTGTACAATTAACTTTATGTCTTCATGAATATATATTGACCGCTCTTATACTTGTTTTAATTATTATCCCATATTAATTAAATTACCTCTTTTCTCTCTCTCATTGCAGAGGATCGTGTGATTGAAGGTGAGTAGCCACTGATTTAAATCATGTTATACTATACTGTGCATGTATATTTCAATGATGGAGTTAGGTGGTAGTTTTGAATCCTTTTCTAATTCTCTTCTTTCTCTCTACCTCCTCTTCACAATATTTTCTGCTACCCTTCATTTTCCTTATCTATTTGCTTTTCTTCCTCTGCTCCCTCATCCTTATTATCTTGCTTTCCCTGTCACCTGACTCCTTGGAACATAATAATGAGCAAGCATTATGCTAATTATGTTAATTAGACTTTAATGGGAGAGCGTACGACTGGAAATCAAGAGAGATTGAGGGAAAAACAGAGAGAGAGAGAGAAGAGAAGAAGAAAACAAGGTAAACTCTAAAAGAATTAAATTTAAAGGAGATGGAATAAAAGAGAAATAGACAGCAAAGCAGTGATAAATAGAAAAGCAGGTGATAACACGAAGGGTAAGATAATGCACAGATTTAAAGTAGGATGGTTTTTAGGAAAATAGAAAAAATATAAATAGAACATATGCAAGAGAAATAAGAAATGGGATATAAGGGAGAAACACTTTGTCCCTAAGAAAAGTGGCAAGGGAGTCATGGACCAGGTAATTGGAGGGACAGCAAGGGGAGACAGTAAGGAAATACAAGTGACAACAACAAAGAGGGTCTGCAGACAATTTTACACAATTATTCACTGTAGTGTGAATTGTCATACATTTAAAGTGAATTTTAAAGTTTAGACCCATATACCAGTCTTATTTTCAGTTCAGAATTTTAAACCTAGAAAAATGCTAAAGAAAAGGAATGCAACCAAAGAAAACACAATGGAAGCACTTGTAAAATCACAGTGAGATCAGCTTTTTTTAAAAAATTCAGATGATGTGAAATTTGTGAAGAACTTTCACTTTTTAGAATGTTTTAGCACGATAAAACCCATGATATTTTAAAAGACAAGGGATCGTTGATACCTTATGAGATCATTGTCTGCATGTGAGACAGATCGCCAGAAACAAAATTAGGCATGCAAAGGTAAAACCAATATCTCTAGACCTCCCTGTTTTTACCTGCAAACTATCTGTTTATGATTCCAAATATTTTTATTCAGTTTTTCTATTCTGTTTAATTGTGTTACCTTACTCCTCCTGGTCCTTCACTCTGTACTCCTTGTTTATTTCTTTCTAACGTATCTTCTTCTGTTTCCCTCGCCTCTCTGCTTACTCTTACCTCCACCACATTCACTTTTTATCTCCTAAGGCTCCCATTAGCTCTCTGTCCTCACCCTTCTCCTTCTTCCTGCTTCTCTTCCCTCTCTTCCCTCTCTCCCACTCTTCCCTTAGGGTCCTTTGTGTTTGCAATCTCCATGCTGTGTTTCACAGATAACAGACAGACATTCTGTGACTTTCATATGCTCTTCCCTGGACAATAGGCACACAAAGATAGCTCTTTATGTCTACTTTGTGAAAGATAGCTGTGAACATTATGCTAAGATAGCTATGCATGTCTGCATTGAAAGAGATAGTTGCCATAGTGTAGATAGCTGCAAATTTCATACTGTTTGAGAGACAGCGGTGCTGATGATGATGCACAGCTGTGATTTTTAACCACTGAGATATGTGTACATTTTATATTATTGTCATGTATTAGAGATAGTTACATTCACATTTACCTTCTGAGATATCTTATTTCTCCACCCAACAATTCCTGCTTATCACTACGGTACAGTAAATTGTATCTGATTTAATTAATATTTAATGATGGAAATGGGCTGTGTATTGAGAGGTTTTCAATGCATACAAAAATAGATTTGAAACATCAAGATTTAGTTGTTCACACATAAATATGTACATGTGCATATGTGCTTGTGTGTGTTTGTGTATGTATGTGTATATATATATATATATATATACATACACATACTCACACACACACACACACACACACACAAAGTTGAAAAAAGAAACAAATATATTAATCGAAGGTATTAATTATACCACCATAACTAATATAAAGATGTATTTGAAAATTATAAGAAACCTATAAGGACTCATTTTCAGTACCACATTAAAATATGGTATTTTAATCCCTTTTTTGCTGATTATTTTTCACAAAAGAAAGAAGGCAAGAAAGTACTACAGTATTAAAATACACAAAATACAATGATAGACAGACAGATAGATAGATAGATAATATAGTGTGAGAGATCTTAGAGTAACCCTTGGTATAGATGATTAAATACCAGATTTGTAACATAAATTGAAATATATTAGGAAGATATAGAATGAATCTGTCTGTATATGGAAAATATATATTCTGTTGCTATGCAAAATGAAACCAACAATGTGTATACAAATTATTATTAATACTGGTTTCTTAATCAAACCTCTTAGAGCTGTACAGCAAGTCCTTTATGACTTTTAGAATATAATTATAAATGGATAGATAGTACCATAGTTATAACAGTGATTTATTGTTATTAAACAATGACAATAAATATTCAGTTTGTTGCTTGATTAGAAAAATGATGTTACAGTGAGCAACTCTAAATCCATCCTTGGTAAAATAGAGTGGTTCCAATAATAAAATAAAAGGGATGTATGTTCTATAAAGTGTGTGTTTTGAAAGTACAGTCAGGTGAATTACAATGTTTAGCATACCTACTCAAGACCTCCTCCACATTAAGATTCCTTAATGTGAATAATTGGTATATTGGTAAACCTGGACCCCTGTGATATGCTAGTATGTTCACAGGTACATTGATACAATTATACAAGATGAAGGCCACTGAAGCTATTAAATTTCTTGGCTTTCCTCGCAGAAGATAGGAGGAGCCTTTTATTGCAGCATTGTTACCTATTCAGTTTATTGCTTCCATGCTTTGATAAGTAACCCATGAATAATCAGTAATTAAATTGCTAAGTGTTATCTCCACCTAAGAAATGTCTGTAAAAACACAATACAATTTTTATTAATTGATACCAAGCCCAAAATTTTAATTGTGATTTGCAATAAAACTATGCTGTTTTAGTGCATAATTCTCGCAGGTTAAAATCACACTTACAATATGTTGCAGTAGGTTTTAATGCTACATTAACCACACTAAAATACTTCACTGGTATTACTTATAAGTAATTATTCACAACAGAACATAATGTAGTGTTTTAAATTGGGTCATGGAGTCAGAATCTTGAGGATGCCTGAAATTACTTCCACCATAAATTTGTGCCTGGGATTCTCGTCATATCTTTGTGCCTTCAAATACAATCTATACTCTGTAAATAACATCTACTTTCAAATGATTTTTTTAGTACTGATTGTAATCCCCCAAAAATCTACAATATAAGACAAAATCCAAATACGTCTCGTTACTTGTTACACATGCAGACCTATTCACTATAGTGTGAGTCGTTAGGAATTCAAATTTAATTTAATTTTAGGCCAAACTAGCCAAGCATGACTTTGAGATTCTTTCAATTCCAAATTTTTAGAATTCCTAAAAATTCACAGTTTAGTACATAACCCTGCGAAAATTGTATGAAAGAGCTGCCCCTGTGTAGTCAAATGTTCAGAGTTTGACTGGGGTGTTTTTTATCCTGAAATGGGATGATTTACATGGTTTAAAAGTACAGATAATGCTTAACTTAGTATGGGTAATTAGAAAGCTGTTTTGCCGTTGAAAGCAAGCTGACTTCTAGCCTTAAGATTGAGTTAAAATTGCAAAATAAGAGAATGATAATGAAAACTTGACTGGAGTGCCTCTTAAAATGTACTTATTGCTGTTTGAAATTATATTTCTATTTAGAAAACGTTATAAGAATCTTTAGAAGCAATAATTGTGTAGTTGAATCATTTAGACGGTATTATTTATTAATGTTTAATGTTTTACATCTGGCATGTCCACTTTTGTATACTAGGAATTTTATCGTCACACTTTTTAAAAAGAAAATATAATTTCTGCCTAAAATTTTGATGCCATGGTAATATGTCTGCTCATTAAGACATACTTTCCATTAGATGCCGATCGGCACCTCTATTAGTTCCACATGGTGGAAGAGCGAGAACCTTTAGCCTCAGAGATGTTTTTGACCTAAAACTTCTATAATTCTCTGATATCTGTGGACTTCCAAGAAATAGGAGCAATAGATTAGGTTTATATTTACAGATATAAATAATGCCTACAAATGTTATCCCTGAATAGGGTTAAGTGTAATTTTACTAAATTATTCTAAGTGTCTGATTTTTCTTGATCAGTATGATGTGTACATGTTCTGAGTGTTATCCAGGAGGCACCATTTATATAGATCATTATTAAAATCGCAGGTACATTGTTTGGCATTGTTCTCTAAGTCAGAGATGTTAACTAAATGTAAATATTTTTTGTGGTGCACAAAGATATCTGATTAAAAGTATGCTCTCTAGCCTGGTTTTCAAGAGAAGAATCTTAGACTATTTAATTTTTGTATTGATCATTTTTTCATGATAAACAAAAAAAAAATGAAAAATGAATCCCTTCATGATGTTAGAATGTGTGATTATACCCTAATAATTCAGGACTTTAACGCCATTAGAATTAAACGTCCACACACCAGTAAGTTCCAGGGATTAATTGGGCAATTTTAAGTGGCCCCATACTAACAGATTCTTTGCATGCAGCTCTCAAAAATAGTGCTGCATACAGCAATTTAAAAGGTCATTTAAATTCCCCAATGAAAGTTTGGTGTAAGCAGTGTTAAATTGATATCGAGGGCTCCAGCTGACTGGTGAGCTGTATACTGCTCTCTAGTGTTTTAGCTAAAAAATCCATTTGATATCAGAATTGATATTAGCAGAGGGTATTTATTAAGGGTAGGTTTGGGGCATGGTTAGTGTAAGGTTAGGTTTAGGGTAAGGTAAGGGTTAATGCTGTTTTAGGATTAGGGATAGTGTAGAGTTAAGGTTAAGATAGGTAAATGGTTAGAGTTAGTATAAGCATTGGGTTAGGGTTGGTATAGCATTAGGTTTTAAGGTTAGCGTTAACCTCCACAAATTAATTTAGGCCCTATCCATATGAAAAATGTTACAATCTGGACTGATATGTAACACTGTTTTGAGTTTTCTTTCTTTAGTTGCATTCGATGTGTAAAAATAATTCTAAGCAAAATATTACTTTTTTCCCCTCATTTTTAACATCTTATTCACAATTAATATTGTATCAGATAAACTTATAGTATATTAAAAAAAAAAAAACAATATATGATATGTTATGCATTTCTGTGTATATATATATATGCACTTAAAGAGAAACCCTTAAATTACAGTGGAACAAACACATAGCGCAAATTCGAGGCTCAGAACTTGGACAATTGCCTCTCTTCTTAAAGAGTTAACAATGGTAAATAGGGATTTTCAATCATTATACACTACCCAAGCCTTGGACATATTGATTTGATGAATATGAAGCCGCATAACCATTTAAAAAAAAAAAAAAACACAAACAGACATGTAAACTGATTGGCTTTTTTTTTTTTTGGACATAGAACTTTTTAATAAAAGAGTGAATTGCAAATGTACCTGATTTTGTTGATGACAGAAAGTATGTGGGTTTGAAAGATGCACTATCCTCCTGCCTGCATACATTTGATATTTTTAGATTTATGAAATTCATAAATATCATAGAATGTTTGAAGAGTCCTGTAAAAATAAAGAAATGGAAAGATAAACACAATTATTTGTCTCAAAGATAGATAGATAGATACAGTGGCGGAACTACCTCTACTATCGGGTGCCAGCCGCAATGTGTTACGGCCCTGGCCCAAGCGTTGTAACCGCTGGGAACACGTGTTCAGGGGCCCATCGGGTGGCCTATGCTGGTAAGACCATCCAATGGAAATTAATTTTGAGGGGGCTCAGTTAGTGCTGCGCTTTACCAGCGCAACTAGACCCCCTGTTATGATGTCAGACGCGGCCACGCTGGGAGGAAGGACTGCCCCAGTCACTCCTACCAGCTGGGAGGAAGGACTGCCCCAGTCACTCCTACCAGCAACCACCGTGAGCCGTGCAGCCTGAGCCACTGGACCCCAGGGAAAGTCACACTCCTGCACTTGAAAGGTAGAAAACAGGAGGGTGACTTAAACATTTTGCATGTGTATGTGTCTGTCTGTATGTATGTGTATGTGTTAGTGTATGTGTGTGTCTGTATGTGTCTGTATGTATGTGTTTCTATGTGTGTGTGTCTGTATGTGTCTGTGTTTGTATGTGTGTGTCTGTATGTATGTGTGTTTGTGTGTCTACATGTCTGTGTGTATGTAGGTATGTCTGTATGTATGTGTGTGTGTGTGTGTGTTTGTATGTGTGTTTGTGTGTCTGTGTGTGTCTGTGTCTATGTTTGTGTCTACATGAATGTGTGTGTCTGAATGTATATCAGTTTGTCTGCGTGTGTGGGGGACTGGGACATATGGAGTGGGGGGTAAATGTATGGGGGGCGGGGGGCCCAGGGCAATTTTTGCACCGGGCCCCCGTGGTTTCTAGTTACACATCTGGATAGCTTGATAGTCAGTTCATGACACAATTAATACTGATATTATTAATATTAATACTGATATTTCATATGTTCACTATACACATACATATACAGTTAAAGGGTACAGATTAGGGAGTTCTAATTAGTCCTAGTTATCAGCTCATATCATTAGCCATCAGAAAGTCTGATGTATCTGTGATACAGACTGGAAACGCTCATTTTACTTCTGAGCTAATAAAGCTAGTTTTATTCATCTGACTTAACTTCCTGAATGCTATCTTAGACTTTTGGCTGTATCTGTTTGCTGATGAGCAACGGGCAAGTATTATCAAGGAAGGTGGAGTGGACATTATTTTTACATATATATATATATATATATATATATGTACATAAACACACACACACACACACACACACACACACACACACACACACACACACACACACACAGTATGTAGCACCAGGAGAACTCTCTTAAGGGGGGAAGGAGCAACCCCTCGGGCCAAGCAAGTTATAAATAATCACAGAGGATCTTTCTTGGATCCCTGCTGCTGCAAGCTCTGACATATTCTTCAAAACATACTGCCAGGAATTGAACAGGATTTTCACACGTCGCAAACAGTTACTTCTACGCTTTTCAAAATATATACACATCTCATACACATATTACTGTAATATGGTACGTGGGGCAATGGCTTGATGATCCAATTCAAAATCTCACTGCCATTTTGAAGAGGGAATTATATATTCCAATTTCTAGCGGACTTGGAAATAACTTGAAACTGGATTTTTCACCTACTTTTGGATCAGCAGCACTAACACTGAGAAAGGCTGAACTTGAAAGAGTTAAGCCTTTTTTTCAGCCAATATTACTATGTAGCTTCATGCAGTACAATGTATGCATACATAATATGCACCCAATAAATATGCAGTACAAATAAACACATCTCCATACTTTTCCAACATTTCGAATGCACAAAGAGGCACACTTTAATTTTAGGGGTGTGAGTGGAGATGTGGCTAGGGGTGGGACTGTTCTGAGAAATTTATTTATTTAATTTTAATTATTCTTTATTCAAGGTTTTTTAAGCCGGGTACAAACATATATTATCGATAGTTACAATGTTCTGAGAAATGTTAAGTGACCTACTACAAACAATTTATGGAACTAAAATGTAATAAGAACATTGTATCTTATTTACACAGACTGATTTCTAAACACACTCAAATAAACAGTAAGGGTTTCTATTGCTAATTAAAATAAAGGTAAGCAGCAGGAACTACTGAAGCCATAGTCTCTTCTTTCTGGCTGTTGGTATAGTGTAGTGTAGTATTTTCTCATGATCGGTAAAGGGAAGATAGAAAAACACTTACATGTTTTGGAGCATCAGACTAGCTCCAAATTGTTGCACTTGGGAGGTATAATCCCCGCCTGTGGATCTACTGGTCATTTGAAGTCTTTTTTAGATGGTATGTTTGGATGAGATTGCCAGCAGGGGTGTGTGGAATTTCAAACTTGGTGAGTGGCAGGTCACCGATTATGCGGAGGGAATAAAACAACCAATAGTGCTCACTTATAAAACGTGGTAATATTAAATAAATAAAAGAAGAGGTACTCACTAAGGGAGAGTAAAATTTAGGTTTTGCTTAATCCTGAAGGCGTAGGTGGTATAATCCCCACCAAGTATGTAAAAGGTGGAGTCATTTTAGTAAAATCTTTTTTTTTTAAAATAATGAGGATGGTCCAAAGTAGATAAAAAGTATACGCTTGTTTATTAGAAAATAAAAACCTAAAAATAAAAAAACCTAAAAATAATGCATTTTGCCCAAAGAGCATGCTTTTTCAAAAGTGTTTAGAAACACATAGACCACTCCTGTTTATATAGCATACAAATTAAAAAACGTTGTGTGATGTTATCATCATGTGACATAAAATTAATTATCTCATAAAAGTGACAAAAATTATATGAAAAAGTAAGAAAATGCATTAGGTATCAATAATAATATGACTATCCATATAAATGTAAAAAAAAAGGTTAAAAACTTAGCTTTTGTTAATGTGTATTAAAATTGCAGTATGTTCCCTTAAGAGGTAATTTCCAAACACATTTATTGTAATTTAAATATATTACTGGGAGTATTATTATTATCGTACACTCATACACACCAGCAATATGGAGCTCCTAGAAAAAAGCGATATCAATAAAAGAGAGACAGAGAGATTTGGGAATAAAATAGTGACAGCCCAATTCTAAATAGGGACACTTGGGAGTTATGCAAACCTAAGCATGCCACCAAGAAGATTAACCTTGGTTCAGCATTTTTAGTTTACACAAATCAACAAGTCCATCCTGTGGTCCAATGATTTGTGGAAGATAGCTCAACACAACTATGACTCAGTTAATTCACTACAAATTACCTGTTGTAATTATCAACAGTAAAAAGGGAAGAATCAGTACTTTAAAAATATATATATATATATATTTTTCCTTCTGGCTGCATTAAACTAACCTACTGGGGAGAAAACTCAAGAGTCCCATTTAACATTGAACTCCAGTAAGCTGTATGCTTAAAAGGATACTATAGTGCTAGGAATACAAAGCTTTGCTCCCCCAACCCTCCCTCATGTGCACCCCCCCCCACCGCTCTGGCATTGTAAGAGGGAAAAGAGTGCTAATACACTCAACCGATACCAGTGTAGATGTCCCTTGGCTCCACCCAGTCCGACATCACCTGATGAGGGGTGCTAATGCGCATGCCCGGCAAATGCCGCAACCGTATTAGGCCACTTCCCATAGTAGGGTATTGCTGCACTGCTTTCCTATGGGGAATTGACTGACGCTATTTATCTAAACAAGTCAAGTAGACAGCCTCCCTAAGAGCACCTCCCAGGTGGTGATCCTGTGAGACCAGACTATAAGCAACACACGTATGGGATACGGCTCTTATTCTAAAAAGAAAATAAACATCATTAGTAATAAAATAAATAAATATAATAAATGATATTGAAAGTTCTGTCTTTCTCTTTTACATAATTATACTTCTGGTACTTATGTGGCAATTTGAACTTAGTCCACCCAGTTTTTAAAGGGACTTTATAACTTGGGTTTCACTATTTTTTCACGTTTGTGAGGTTTTACTTTTATATAGTTTTTGTATATATGTATTCGGTTCAATAAAGGTTATACCATTAATAGGAATTTTGTATTTTAAGAGATACCACCTGGTGGAGTGGACATCCACCCACTTTTGACAGAGGGAGTGGCCACCCCATTCTATTCTTTTTTGTTGTATTATGTCATTCGGGGTTCATGCCCTTGGATATCTTGGTAACTTTTAAGGGGAACCAGTGGTGTCTTTGTACAACACTGTCATCCCCTTCTTGTTTTCTGAAATTATTGTTAGGTTTTAATACCTTAAGTTACTGATTAAAAGCTCATTACTGAGGAAATACAATGGCAAGTTTCCTGTTGAACAAGCAGGACTTTAACACCTGGTGTAGGGATGCAGAGAATGAGTTTTCAAATGAAAATCTGGAGAGAACCCAGACTCCAATAGACATTCACTATTCATTCAACTCAGTTACCAAACTCTATAAACAACAGATAAAAACATGTTGGGAGATCTCTTCACTTGACAACTATATTAAAAAGGATATGATCCCTAGGGGTCTTAGAGTCTGAAATATCCCCACATCCCATAATGAGAACCCTGAATTCATTAAACAGTGGGAGTCAGCAGCAGGAACCTGCTCAAAGAAATTTATGGAGATTATCTCTGCTTTCGAAAAAGAGAAACCGAGTAATACTAACCAGAAATTAGATGAAATTGACCAGCTAAACCACTTTAAAAGTGATCCAAATTTCTCTGCTTTAGAAAGTAAGTTAAAAAACAATCTGGATAGATATCAGGACTCTATAAAATCCAGAAAGCACCATAAATACATGAGAGATCTAAAAGATTATGAAACAGGCAATATATACAAATTCCCTAATAGGTGCATGAGATTCAACTCTGAAAATAACATGACTTCAGAGTACAACTCCTCTGACACGGAGTCAAATATGCACAATACACCCTCAGATCCACAACAAACCCCCATGACTCTGAACACCAGTAACCCCCATAGTATTCTTAAAATGGGGGTGAATTTTTTAGCTATGGGCCATCAGGAGGAGATCCCAGGTTACCAAACACGACACCAATCTCAGAATCCGGGAAGGGGGGGAGAGGGAGGATGAGAAAGAGAGAGTTTTGACAGTAAACCTGGAATCACTACACCCCTGTATAAGGAAACCACATGTAATAAACTTATCCTCATATCATTTGAATGAGTATCATGTTAAAGTATTGGAGAGTGGTCTCTCTTTTGTACCAACTCCAGTCTTTGACAAATTCTCATGGATCAAAGACCTACACTTATTTGTACGCAAATTCACCCTACACAAATACCATCTAATGAATAAAGAGAAATGAGCAAGAGTCTTAGGTCTTTCAAACAAAGATTAAGAACTTACCAATACTCTTGTGTCTCTCCTGGATGAGTGTCTTTGTACAACACTGTCATCCCCTTCTCCTTGTTTTATAACAGTGTTATACAGTGAAAACAATGCAATGTGCACTGTAAACGGTGGCACTCACAAGATGTAGACGTATAAAGCGCTCAATGCCACCCATGATGTAGTGGGGAATGTGAATCCCTTCTCCTTGGTCTGCGAATATAGCAAGAAAGCTGGACTCCAGATGAGAATGTATAGAAAAATGGCTATTTTATTGTATAAAAATGGTGAAAAAACACCAGAATAAATGCTATTAAAACAGCAATAGTATTGGTCTTGCATGTTTCGTTCCACAATTGGAACTTCCTCTGAGACCATAAAATCAAAACAAGTAACAAGTAATTGTTTAAAAACAGTCTAAACATCCCCACCCAAGAGTCCCTAAGTCCATTTGTTGTGCTAAGGGTGTTCACCTTCTTCCATGATTCTATTGGTTCCCTTCTCCAATCACCTGTAGATCTTCATAATCTTCTCTGTGTAATAGCTGGTGTTCAGACCCCTGTTGGAGACCGGAACCGGAAGTGCGTTCTACTGATCACTTCTGCATTCCATCTAGTGGATGACGTGTATCAAAGAGATCTAAGTGACTGAATATTTTACCAAAGAGTGTATCAAGTGTAAATAGTGACCTCTAGTGGTCATCAGACACATAGGAAAATTAAAATACATTAACAATAACAGAATCGCTGGGTAGTAAATCTGTTGGAGAGAGAAGTAACTAGCACCACATAAATATTTACTGTCACAACCCCAACCTTACAGTCCAAAGTGCAACAGCTAAAGTCACTTTATGTGATAAATAAATCATAAAAAAAAGATTTATCTTTTTATTTCTTCTTACTATAAAAGTGGAATCATAGAGTTAATGATTTAAAGTGATAATGTGTAAAAAAAAAAAGTGTAGATAATAAATAACCAAAATTCAATATCTATTATGTTCTGAATAATAATAAAAAAGAATAAGTGTACTGAGGTATAACCACACATACCTAATCTTACAGCATACTATAACATATCATGGTCCAATGATTTAATATCCCTAATCAAAGGGTATATGGGACATGTAGATACAAAAGGAGGTATCCAAAAAAATAGGTTTCACATTGGGCTAAATTTTTAACCCTATCACCACCCCGCCAGTATTGCATAAACCTTTCATTGGTACATATAACGTTTTTAAACGAAAAGTAGGGGCAAGAGTTACAGTGAACCGAGTCATAAGGCCCTTCCTTATATTGTTAAGGTGTTTTAAAACTCTGACCTTTCGGATTCTTTTGGTGCGTCCAATGTACTGTTTGCCACACAGACACTGCAGCAAATAAACCACAAAATCCGTGTGGCACCCCACTTCAGACTTAATCCCAAAGATATCACCTGTTACAGAACTAAAAAATGTATTCGTCCTATCCAAGGACATTGTAGAACAAGCTTTGCAGGAGTTACACACTCTGAAAATACCAGATAGCCCTGTGGAGTGCCCGGTTTTAGATCTAATAGCATAACTAGGGGCTAACATATTTTTAAAGTTACGATTCTTCTTATAAATAAATGCTGGTTGATCTGGTAAATGTAGAAGAACCAGACCTTGGTTTCTGAAACTAAGCAGATCTCTTTCTCCAAGGCATTCCTCTTGTATCCCTTCTCTAAAAGATTGTTTTCGATATGTTGGGATTGATACTTAAAATCTCGAGGATGGGAACAATTACGCATAAGGCGTGTAAACTGACCCTTGGAAATACCCTTAAGCCACGGCTGATGGTGGCAACTTTTCCAATGGACATATTCATTGCCCATTTTCACAAAAAATGAGTTAAATCAAGGAAATCTATTGTATCCTTGTTCCATACAGGAGTGAATTTGAGATTATAAAGGTTATTATTTAAAAAATTAATAAAATCCTGAAACAAAAAAGAAGACCCTCCTCAAATAATAATAACATCATCGATGTATCTCCACCAGAGTACCAGGTTGTCCCGCCAGTATGACAATAGCATACAAACAATTCCTCCCATCTCCTCATATAGGTGTTGGCATAACTGGGGGCAAACCTGGTGCCCATGGCGTTACCCTTGATTTGTAAATAAAAATCCTCATTGCAGAAAAAATAACTGTACTCTAAAATAAATTTAACAGAAAATGAAATAAATTCCCTAAGGTCCATGTATAAGTTGGGATCCAAAGTCAAGAAATGATTGATTGCTTCCAAACCCAGATCATGACTAATAACAGTATATAATGACGTGACATAGAGTGTTGCCCAATTATAGTCAGGGTTCCATTCAATGTTTTCCTGCAGAAAGGACTTGGTATCCTTTAAATATGATGGAGCACCTTGTGCGTACTTTTTCAGGTGTGCATCTACAAAGGCAGATAGGTTGGAGGTCAATGAATCTACCCCACTAATGATTGGACGACCTGTGGGGTAAAGCAGACATGTATGGGTTTTGGGAAGAAAGTAAAAAAATAGGAATAATCGGATATTTTTGTAATAAAAAATCAAAATTGGATTGAGAAATTGTGTTGTTGGTTTTAGCAATATCCAATACAATTTTTAACTCAGAATTAAATTGACTTGTAGGGTCTTTTGTATGTGTGACATAAGTTTTCTTATCCCTTAAGATATTAAATGACTCTTGTAAATAATAATCCTTAGTCATTAAGACAATACTGCCCCATTTATCTGCTTCCTTGTTAACTATGTCTTGCCTTTCCATTAATATATTCAGACATAGTTCCTCCTTTTTAGTGAGGTTGTAAATGCGTTGTTTTTTATTGGTTTCTTTTGGTGACAGCTAAAAATTCTAGGTAGAGGTCCCTACTTTGAATTGGAAAAAAGTGTGATTTAGGCTTAAAGTGTTGATTAACAGGTACAGCTTGATCTGTAATGTCAGCTCTTGGAGAGGAGGGATGCAAGAGGAAATGGCTTTAATGTGTTGCTAGTTTTCCCAAGTTATTTTATTCTGAGGATCTCTACATCAAAACCTGTTGAGTTTTTGCAATGTTGAATGTTGACAAGTTCACTTTGACAAGTCATACAAAGTTAAGAAAAATTGCTATTCAATTACCAGAGAGAAATTATCTCAAATTAGAATCTAGAGTCTAATGTCTGGGACTATGCTTTAGTCACAGTGGCACTGAGTGCATTTCTCATGATCTAAAACTATTTACAGGGTTATTCGCTAAATAGACAAATGTTTGGCAAAAATTACAGAATTCCTACCACAATGGCAATTCTCATATTTACTAAAGCCAAATATGATTGGTCTGAGCTAATCTGCTGCAGTTGTCTGGATACATTCTGTGTCCAGATTAAAAACAGTGTATTTTCAGCACACCACTAAAAAAGTATAGGATTTGGAAGATTTACAGAGCACCGCTATTAACAAAATTTGGAACCAAATGCATCCCCAGGTTGCTCATTCACAAATGAGTGTTCACTTGTAGCACTACCAGCCATCAGGAAAATAGTTAAAACCCTCAGTTATACCAAAGTTTATATTGTGGAGGCTAGCCTGCACTTGCTAACCAGCTGACACATTAAACAAAATAAATACAAAATAGAGATATATCATTTCACATCACTATAAGGAAGATTTTAAATCTTCCTATGCATATCTATTAAATATTTAAAATGAGCAACTAGTAAAATAATTAAAACTAGTTGCCCAGTCGCTAGAAAGGACCCTTCTAGTGGAGACGGGGACTGTAAAATAATGGGGGACATCAGGGCCGTCTTTAACATTGATTGGACACTGGGCAGGCATTTGTTTGGGCCCCCTGGATCCTGCCATCCCTCGCCCTCCCCCCACACTTTCACTCTCTGGCATGCAATCACGCCCTCCACCACAACACAGTGGCAGAACTAATGTAGACAGGGCCCTGGTGCAAGACATTGTTTTGAGCCTTCCCTCTAGCGCAAGAGCAGAGAAAAGATAGATCCTCATCTGTTGTACAATTCCAACGATGCTATGCCAGCTGGGGATCTACCATTTGTCCATTTTTGCAGGGTTGTATTTGTGAGCAGTGTTTGTGCATTTGAATGTGAGCATGTTGTTGTATACAGTATGTGTGTGCATGTAGGGTGTAGTATTGGTGTTTAAGTGTAGGGATGTGTTTCCATATACTTTTTGAGTTTGAATTCAGGGGTGTGTTTGTATGTAATGTTTGCAGGGGTGTGGTTGCATGTTGTGTTTGATTGCCGTGATGTATGAATGTCAACATTCACAGATATACATACACATTAGCACACTGATACATGCACACATCTGGACACACTGACAAAGACTGGCGTATACACACACAGCCACATACATAAATACACGTGCACACACAGAGATAAAAACACTGGCACATCCACACACAGAGATACACACTTACACACACTGACACAGATATATACACAAATACATATGTATTTGTGTGCAGTGTTGGCGTAGGAATGCTGGGATGTATGCATTGTCACACAGATGCACTCTCACACAAACAGTGATACACACAGGAACACAGATACACATGCAGTGGTGTATTTGTGTGCATTGTTAATGTTGGAATGCAGGGTTGTATTTGTGTGCAATGTTAGATGGGATGTATGCATTGCCACACGCACAGATACACACTTACACATACTGACACTCATACACACACAGGTACATATACACAGACAAGCAGGTACACATACAAACTGACACATAGGTATACATACACACAGATACACATAAACACTGACACAAAGGTACATGTACACTGACACAAACACAGCCATATAAACACACACTGACACAAACAGCCAGATACACACTGACACACACAGCCAGATACACACTTACACACACACAGTCAGATACAGACACACACACACAGTCAGACAGAAACACAGCCAGATACAATCACAGCCAGCCAGATACACACACACACACAGTGAGATATACACACACACACACACACACAGTCAGATACACACACACACAGTCAGATACACACACATACAGCCAGATACACACACAGTCAGATACACACACAGTCAGATACACACACACACACAGTCAGATACACACACATACATACAGCCAGATACACACACATACAACCAGATACACATACACACATACAACCAGATACACATACACACATACAGCCAGATACACACACAGCCAGCCAGATACACATACACACATACAGCCAGATACACACACAGTCAGATACACACACATACATACAGCCAGATACACACATACAACCAGATACACATACACACATACAGCCAGATACACACACATACAGCCAGATACACACACATACAGCCAGATACACACACAGTCAGATACACACACAGCCAGATACACACACAGCCAGATACACACACAGTCAGATACACACACAGTCAGATACACACACAGTCAGATACACACACAGTCAGATACACACATACAGCCAGATACACACATACAGCCAGATACACACATACAGCCAGATACACATACACACATAGAGCCAGATATACACACACACTGACACAAACACACACACACAGAGTCATATGAATTCACATAGTTTAGCCACCCTCCTTACCTTTACAGAAGTGTGGCTTCCCTGTGGTCCAGTGGGAGCTGGATGGCTGAGATTGATGGGAGTCTTCTTCTTCTTGGTCTGTACCTCCTCCATGTATGCCTCCTCCTCCCCAGCGGCACTCTGTTAATTGGGAGGAAGTGACCTCACAACACTTCCTCCCAGCAGGCAGGAAGACCAAGGCCCGGTCTGCAGCTCTCTTAAAGGGCCGGGGGCCCCTGATTACCTCACCTGCTGCAGCCCACCGGGATATTTCTCAGTATCCCGGTGGGCTGTTCAGACCTGGCTGCGGGCAGGGGGCCCACAGGGCAGCTACTTTGGGCCCCCCAGGAGCAACTGGGCCCGGGGCAGCTGCCCTGTTTGCCCCTTGTTAAAGACGGCCCTGGGGGACATTGACCCCCACCCATGTCCCCACCTATGGGCATCAGGTGGAGGACTTTAAATTAATTCATTGGGGTTGGACAAATCTCCTGGACAAGAAATATGACTTGACTGTTACAGTACTCTGATTACTTGGCTTCCCATCCCCACACATATGATAATTCAAAGCATGGGAAAGCCTTTATAAAGTATTTTTCTGCTTTGAAGCCTCATTCTCGGAGCAAAGATGGATTTATGTTTACTGAGTTTTTAAATTTGTTTTTTAAATTATTTTGTCCCCCTAACTGTAACTGATGGTTTGGAGATTGGAGGAAGGACACTATGGCCCCCTCCACAAATATTTTATTAAGACCCCCCACTACTGCTAAAGGATGGGGGGGTGGGGTGAGGACATTGGGTCCTTCAGAGTTATATTATAGTAACAAGCACCACTCTTGGATGTCCCTCCTTGGATTTTATTTTATTAAATAGCCCCATCTGCTGTGCATCAATATGAAGGGGGTGGACAGTGATCTGTCTACCACCTAATGCTCACGGGTCAGTGCACAGGAGGGATTATGCCCACATCCCTTGGGAGGAGGCCTTTCTGTTGATTGTGGCCCATTCGCTAGTTTTAAACATTTAGAAGATATGCCCCCGCCTGCATGGTAGGTGGTGAAAATGAAAATATTGTAATTTATTTATTTTTCAACTATTTAGGTAGTGGCTGCACAATGGTCAGTGGTTAAATAACTTACCCTTGCAACACCAAGGGTTTTTAACTATTTGCCTGCTAGCTGTAAATACTTCAGATCTATTAAAATCAAGGCCCTGCATTCGAAGCATTGGGGTTCAAAGCGGAGCGGAAGCAGAATTATCATAAGCAGATTCATCTCTGACCGCATCACCAAGAATAGACATTGCCGACACTAATTTGGTTTCTCTCTTAGTTGTTTTTTTGGGGGCAGCAAGAAGGTATAATACTTGAACCAGGTGTGGTAGAAGGAGCTAAAGTGCCCGTGGAAGCAGCAGCACGAGTTGTTGCCGCATGAAATGAAATGAGTTATTAGTCATAAAGAACATACTGTTAATGCCACCTTCCTGAGGCTGAATACCACTAATAGTGGTTGTTGTGGTGTAGGCACCAGTGACGTAGATTTCAGCAATCCTCATGGCTGTAGTATTCTAACGATTAACAGCCTTGACGATGCTTGCTTATTTGCACAGCACATACTGGACTGGACAGTAACAAGTTTATTTATTTTTTTAACTGTAAAGTGGTAAGCTAGTCTCACACTGGGATCATAAACCAGGGTAGGCAAAAGCACTCTCACCGCCAATGGTTTTTAAACTACCTACCCACCGACTGCTAGCTCTGCCAATAGGCAAATAGTTCAGATTTTATTTTTAAATCCAAGCCTGTATTTGAAGCATTTGGTCTGGATTTCCATCGTCAGCCGGATGGTTTTGCCCTGTTTGGTACAGGACCATCCAGACTTTAGTGAATAACCCAATAGATAGTTGTCTTACTACCACTTTCAATTTGAAAATACACATCGTATGTAATTCCGGTTTTAACTTTTAAAACTGCACCTCTACTGTATTGTAATATACTCCAGTTTTGCTCATCTGTGATGAGTACGACCATAAGTAGATACTAAGACGTTAATAAACTAAATAATTAAATGACCTACATATTATTATGCTATTAATAAAGTGTTATTTTAACTGTTACATATAGCTGTTTTTTTCTGCTATGTGGCTAGTATATATTTTTGTTGCTGACAGCATTGCAGGAAATCTTATTCACTCCTTAACGAGTGTTGATGTTTTTTAGCACATTATTTCTTCTTGATGTGCTCTAGATATATAGTAGGGGTCATTTTTAACAGTGTTTATTCTAAAATATGTCTAAAGTACTAAACGTGGGCAATCACTATGGAAACCAATGGTACAAGCAGGATAATTCCATTGGTGACTGATTTTCTTTACATTTTTGCACCACTTTTTAAATCAAAACATATTGATAAAACTTCTCCAAAATGTTGGTAATTCATTTAAAACAATAAAAAAGAAAAATCTGTGAATCAGTCAGATTAGAACGCCACCTATTGAATAGTAACTTACTGTAATAGCATTATATCAAGCATTCCTAGCGGAAGACATTGAATAGCAAACAAGCTTGGCAAATGCCATGATTATTTCATTTAGTCTGTATTGAAATAGACAGTTCAAGGTTTTGGGCTATGTAATGTTTAAGGATTTTTTTTGTGTATTTATACCATGATCTTTGGTTCAGGTAAGGTAGAATACAAGGCTTAGTCATGAGCTGTCCTTGAAATAGATTCATTTTTTATATCAGTCATAACAGCACATTAAAGAAGAAATGTTACTTCCCAAGATTTTTAATATATGTTTACTTATCCTGATTTGTAACACATTTACATTTGTGTGGTGTGAAAATAATGTAGGGTCTACAGATCTACACCTATTCATTCTACAAATGGATACTTCCATCTTTGCTCCATGTAAGCCATTTTGTTATAAGCTCTTTCTTTTACACCTGGTAGTCAGCAAAGGGACATTTTACAGAGAAAAATAGAAATTTAAAAAAATATATATTTTTTTCCTCTTTATTAGAAAAGTTTGCCTTGTCTGAACTGGTTTTTTATGTACTTTACAAAATCTTTAATATAAATTTCAAGAAAAATAGGATATCTCATGATGGAAGGTCAGCACAAGTTAGAGATGATTCTCAAGGTTGAATTCAGTGATACAGCTTAAAATAATTCTCGATATTTGATAAGTCAATCTTGTGCTGATCTCTCAGTCTACCTATTTGGAACAACCCCCCTTTTCATTATCCTCTTCTCCTGACCTATAAACATCAACTTGACAGCAATGAGTGTTTGACACCAAACACAAGAACCAAAAATATCACAATATAATAGATTAAAAGAGTTTCATTCTTTTGAAAGAACTGTAGATTCATAAAGACAAGGGGAATTGCATCTACTTACTTTCATGTGGGTATCCTTGCAACTCACTGACAATTAACTTTTTGTCCAAAAATGTTAGACTGTTCAGAAAATACAATTCACAATATATGTCACAAGGACAAAAATAAAAATAAATTAATAATGATAATTAACAAAACATGGCAAAATAGAGGGTCAGACAGAAAAATACAACAATACATTTAAAAAATGGGCCAGGCCAATTGGATCTGAGGAATGTCCCAACAAAACGCAAAATGTTAATATGGGCAAACCTAAAAAACCCTGAAACATGACAAAGTCAAGACAACCTTAAAACATTTAAGTGTATTAAAGGGATTCTATAGTGTTAGTAATACAGCATGTAAAAGGTTGGAAAAACCTTTATTTACTTACCCGATTAGGCACTTTGGCTCCTCCGATGTCATCTGATGGGGGACGGAGGGGGACTAATGTTCATGTGCTTCAAGCACATTAGACCGTCCCCATAGGAAAGCATTACCTGAATGCTGTGGGGATTTTGCTGATGCTGGATGTCCTCATGCAAAGAGTGAGTATGTCCAGCACCAGAGTCCAGTTAACCCCTAAAGACCGCAGCCAAATGTACAAGTTGTGATCAAAACAAAACGTAAACAAAACCTGGCATTTGCGCTATGTGTCTGTCCAACCGTAATTTCCCGCTGTCACATTAAATGCACCCACACTTATTATATATCATTTTATTTAGGGGAAACAGGGCTTTCATTTAACATCAAATATTTAGGTATGGAACATAATTTAATATGAATAAAAAAAATGGGAGAAAATTAGATTTCTTAACATTTTCTTAGTTCTACGTGACATTTTAACTGTGAATGTCAAAATACTGTTTGCTTTTACTGCAATAAAATACACATATTTGTATTCAGCGATGTCTCACGTGTAAAAAAGTATCCCCTATGTACAGGTTTTATGGTGTTCTGGGAAGTTACAGAGTCAAATATAGCGTGTTACATTTATCCGTTTTTTCACATTGAAATTCGCCAGATTGGTTACGTTGCCTTTGAGACCATATGGTAGCCCAGGAATAAGAATTACCCCCATGATGTCCTAACATTTGCAAAAGTAGACAACCCAAGGTATTGCAAATGGGGTATGTCCAGTATTTTCTAGTAGCCACTTAGTCACAAACACTGGCCAAAGTTAGTGTTAATATTTGAAAATGCAAAAAACTAATTTGAACGCCAATTTTGGCCAGTGTTTGTGGCTACTAAAAAAGACTGAACATACCCCATTTGCAATACGAAATTACACATGTAAATATATATTTTATTTATTTTTATTTTTTTTCAACCTTTGTGCCTTTTTTGGAAAACATCCTATATTCAGGGTATAACTTTCTCAGACATGCTTAGTCTGCTTCATCAGTAATTCTGACATTATCCATTGACTTTACATTGAGCCATCAGATCATACACATTTTAATAGACAAGACTGAATGCTGTTTAATCTTAAATCTGTCATTGGGTAAAACCATCAGAGAATGGAGTCAAACCAATTTAAAGCGGTTGTTTTCTAAATATAAATATCTATAAGTTTGTTGTGAACAGTGCATGATGTCTCAGTAGGTCATGGAGTTGAGCACATGTGGTTAAGTGCGCAGATGCAAAGAAGTCAGGCGACTGAGTCAAATTCAGGGAGTGAAGTCTAGCTCCTACCCTCTTTAATCTTTGTCAGCCCTTATTTATTGTAAGCATTTATTGTAACACTACCCAAGCCCAACAAACCCCACACACACTGCGCCATCCTGCGCCCTATTCCCCTACTTAACTCAGATACAAAGCTGTATGCTAAATTATTGGCATCACAAGTCAAAACACTTTTCCCCATGCTCATCTCCAATGAACAAGCAGGGTTTGTACCCGGGAGACAGGTGGGTGAAAACACCAGAAACTTTCTTGACCTCATAGATTGGGACAATCACTCCTCCCAGCAGGGCCTGGTGCTGGATGCCGAAAAGGTGTTCCACCGCTTACACTGGGGATACATGGAACAAACATTAACCAAAATGTGATTCCCCCCCCCACTTTTCTGTCCAGTATCCTGGCTCTATATGAACAAACATCGGCAAAAGTTTTTAGCACAGGTTTCTTATTCACATCATTTTCAATACACAACAGCATGCGCCAGGGGCCAACGGCACGCACCACTGTCCCCACTCAATTTTATCCTCTGACTTGAACCCCTGACACGTCTAATAAATCATAGCCCATAAATACAAGAATTAAATACCCCAGGAGGTACAAAAAAGGTTGGAATTTTTTCCGACGACATTCTCATTTATATAACAAACCCTACAACGACTATTCCCAGCCTCTTAGATCTCCTGCTGGCATATAGGAAGGTGTCCTACTACAAAAATATTACAAGCGCTGCCAATTAACCTCCCACACCAAATAGTGTCGCTGCTGGCATCTGAATACGCCTTTGATTGGCGCAAATCATCCCTCTCATCCCTAGGAGTTAAGCTGACAAAATCCCCCCAGATCATCTTGAAAATACCCCATAATACAAAAAACTAAAATCAACCCTAGAGAAGTGGGAGGGCCTGGAGCTGTCTTGGCTAGGCCACATCAACTCCATCAAAATGATGGCACTGCCTCACATTCTCTACCTCTTCCGCACACTGCCAATAGCGCTGCAAAACATTAAACTCTTTCAATCTACCATAAATGTACATGTGTTGAGGCGGAAACTCCCTAGAGTGGCCCACCGCAATCTAGGACTCTCATACACCAAAGAGGGATTGGGCTTGCCAGACATCAGGACTTACTATAGAGCTTCGGTGCTAGCGCAGGGAGTACAAGTACTAAGAATCTCACACTCATACCTAAAACCATTATGGTAGCCCTTGGAGGACGCATGACTGCACCCACATTTTAGTTACCCAATCAAAAAAATCAATAAGATTAGTTTGGCATGATCTCCCTGAAGTAAACCCATGTTGTCTCTAATCTTGAAATCCATGTGATTTTAGATGTTCAACAATCCTATCCTTTAATATGGTTTTCATCACTTTCCCCACTACTGAAGTAAGGCTTATTGGCCTATAGTTGCCCAACTCCTCCCTACTACCTTTCTTGTGAATGGGTACAACATTCACTAATTTTCAGTCTTCTGGGACTACTCCTGTTAACAATGATTGGTGAAATAAATCCGTTCATGGTTTTTCTTCTCCACCCTCTCTCCACCCTCCCTTTTCTCCCTAGATTTTCTCGCGATGCACTCCCCCTACCCATACCCATCACCCGATACTATAAAATTGTCAAAGTTACACAATCTTACAAATCTATGTTAAATGTGCATTGCGAGGAGATACTGCAATTGTGGCTAAAACTTGTCTAGTCCCCAAAAAAAAAGCATTGTAAACCTAACAAGAACAAAGATGTAATGCCAACGACTCACAAATATTTGGTTAGTTAACTGGTATGTTCACATGAAACCTTGTTTACATACCAATGTACCACGGCCGATATTCACTATGTGTCGATAACAATGTAAACTTGCTGCAATGCACATTGCTACCATGTTTGACTTAATAAAAATTATACATGAAAAAAAAACTTTGCCAGCCCTACTGAGGATTATGAAAAGTTAATATTCATAAATATATTTGGAAAACTGCCATTTGTAGGGTTTTAGTAAAGACAGATTATGTCTGACTTATTTAACTGCATAACCCAAGTGAATACAAGTACTGCTAAGTAATTTGTTAAAAGTATTTGTAAGCATTTGATACTTCTGCCCAATGAACATAACTGTACAAAATGGAGGAGGTTAAAAATTACTTTAGAGAAGGAGTAGACATGGTTGCTTATGAAATATTCTCAGCTTGGACAAAAGTGACAAGGAAGGTCCATCTAGTCTTCATTCTGGATCAATTTTGTTTATTCATTATTTTGAAAAAGGGCATAATAATTAAAAGGAAATTGATGGTAGGCAGTAGATTTGGAAATGCACAATATCAATCAGTGGCTACAAGGACCAGTAAAGTACCGATAAGCATAAAAAGAATTTCTCATTTTCATAGTGAAATATACTTATCCCTCTTCATAAGTCGCTGGTAAGATCTCACTTAACATATTTAGTGTATTTAAAACAACAGATTTAAGCAAGGACAATGTGGAACTGATTTGATTGTATTTGGAAATGTAGAGGAAAGAGTGATGGAACAATAAGGTACCTAGTGTACCTTATTTGCTAGAGCAAATTCATTTAATTTTTTATTTTTTCATATACTATTTCATATACTATATACATATACTATTTCAATAAATTTCTCAAAATATTCAGTGCAATAAAAAGGGTTTCTTCACCAAAATTGATTTATTTATCAATGCAGGATGGTGCCTTGTATCTATTCCCATTGCTCTGTTAGGAAGCTATCTTCATCCATTTAGGGAGAGGACAGTTAATGAAGATGGTTGGCTGTTATCTTAAAAAGAAAAAAAGAGTGTGTATACTGTATGTATCAACAGCTATGTGTGAATAAACAGCCAATATAATAAAATTTAACATTTATGTACAACTAATGATTACTTTGGTGTAAGCTAAACACACAAATTACTTACAAGTGAGAGCAAAACTAAAAAATGTTTACCAAGGATAAAATATAGAGGTGAGAGAACATAACATTTGCGCACTATGCTTCCAACAGTATCTCTAGATACATTCAGTGCCTTCACTATCTTTTTGTACACTGTTCCTTGTTTGTGAATGTCAGTGATCTCTTCACTTAACTTTGTGTACCATTCTTTTGACTTAGCCATATTTCTAACATGCAGTTAAACGAGACACTCAACAAACCTCTAGCCTTCTCAGGTATTTCAAGTTTTCCAGTTCAAGCACACCTGGTGCAACTAATGAAGCCCTGGATTAGTTGCATCAGACGTGCTTGAGACAACACTATAGTTGAGCGGACACCTGGATGTTCGGGTTCGCCGAGTTCAGCCGAACTTCATCAAGAAGTTCGAGTTCGGGCCCGAACTTGACCCCAAACCCGAACCCCATTGAAGTCAATGGGGACCCGAACTTTTGGGCAGTTCTGGAAAGTGCTAAAGGGCTGCAAAAGGAAGTAAAATGGGGGTAAGAGTAGGACAAGTGCCCTGCAAACAAATGTGGATAGGGAAATCACTTAAAATAACATAAAATAAGCAGGCGCTTAGTAGATAACTCCCTAATTCCCACGGTATTAGGGAGCTATCTACCAAAAGGCTGAAAGACCTAAATTGGTCTTTCAGTCACATTTACTAATACTAAGTAAAAATTACTTAGTATTAGTAAATTCAGCCCCTACTATATCGCGAGTAGGGGCATGTCTAGTAAACAGTGAGCAGCCAGTGGCTGCTCACTGTAAAAAATAAAAACCTATTGGCCAAAGAGCTTTCACCAAGCTATGTAAAATGACTCATAACACTTTTATTCTAAATTTAGGGCAGTAGGTTCCCCCACCTCAATCTTATTTAGAGCCCCCACCCACCGCGCTGGGGTGGGGGCCGGGGGGGAGGACAGTAGGTCCCCCCTCATTGTTATGTAGGGCCCCCACCCGCCACGCAGGGGTGGGGGTCGGGGGGAGGACAGTAGGTCCCCCCCTCATTGTTATTTATGGCCCCCAACCACCGTCCAGGGGTGGGGGCCAATAGGTTTTTATTTAATTTTATTTTTTTTACAGTGAGCAGCCACTGTAAATCGCTGAACACCAAACTCCAACCGGAACATACAGTGAAATGTCCGTGTTCGGGTCCCGGGTCCAAAAACCGTAATGTTCGGTACGAACCTGAACTTTCCAGTTCAGGTTCTCTCAACTCTAGACAACACCTATTTTGCATATTTGTGCTGTTGTGAGGGATTCTATTCAGGGGGTTGAATAATTTTGAGACATTGACCTTCAGTGGTTCTTGTTTTCTATAGTATCCCTTTCAGTTCCATGCTTTTTTGTGAGTTTTTCTCAAAGAAATTTGAATTTTTGGTGCAATTTTCTATTGCTTATCCAGTAAACAGCAATTATCTTAGACATATTTAAATATTCATATGATCATTTATTCATTTCCCCAGAAAAAATATTTTTAAATTACTGATCACAAAAATATTACATATTTTATATTTAATAAGAAGAGCAAGAAAAAGCAGTATACAGAAAAAAAGGATTATGGTGAGTTTGAGAGACAAGCACAGCTCCAAATATAAAATGCAGTTGGTAAGAAAATGCTTTACTTAGGCTTAATATGTCCAGAACCCCATGCCATGGCTGCAAAAGTTACTTGCCATTGCAAGTCGTAGCATTGCAGAAACTCAAGTTAATGTTTTTGGTTAAATTTATCAGATGTTTGATCTTTCTTTTTATATATTGATGTTTTTTTTTTTTTTTTACATATGATATTTAGATCAAGAAAAAATCATTTGAAAAGTTTATGAAAAAAAATAAATGTATTTAAAAATCCATTACATAGAAAAAAATTAAGCCTGGCTGACATTAGAAGCAATCACAAATGGTTTATACACTACAAATAGTTAATGTTAACAGTAACAGCTGTCCTGAATTCAGACGAGAGTAAATATATAATTTAGCTGAAATGTAGAAGGTAGCAACAGAGTGTGACTTCTGCAGATGTATTGATCCCAAAGTCTGTTAGAGAGAAAATAAATTCCACCAACAGGCTTAAACCAATAACCATTACAAAGAGAAATGTGTCTTTGATGCAAGCCAGATAATACATCGGGGAAGCCTTATGGTAAAACCATACATTTATAATGTTTTTTTTGTTTTTTGTTTTAGATAGATATATGTATTTTGGGCTATCCTTAATTGTATCCTCACAGAATGCATAATACTCTTGCATCCTTTAGCACGTTGACAGATGGCTATCATAATGAGTTCACAAGACCAAATCACTGTTTATTAAACACTAGAGAATCTATGCAAGCCTTTCTTGGCTCAAATTAGAATGAAGGTGTCTGTACACTAAACGGTTGCTGAGTTGTGATGAATGCCAAATCAAGTAATCACCACTTTAGCCTTCCAAAATGTTGCTATTTAGCAGGGGAGGGCTGGCAGCCTTAGGCCTGGGGGGCAAATCCAATCAAGTGCCCCATTGCACCAAGAGGAGAGTAAAACACCTTTCCCATGTGATTATAGGGGGGGCAGTCACCCAAACAAACACACTCACTGAAAGGGACACACACACTTCCTGATTTGACCCACACTAACAAAGAGGACAGGGCTGTAGTAGGGGCCTAGGGGCTGTAGTGGGGAGTATGAGCTGTAATTGAGGGGTTAGGAAATGTAGTGGGGGGATAGGGGCTGAAGTAGGTGGATGGCTACAATTTGGGAAAGAGGCTGTGGTGTGGGTGATTTGGGTTGCAGTTGGGGGAGAAGAGCTGTAGTGGGGATGTTATGGGCGTTGTGGTGGGGGGGTATGGGTCTGAGGAAGAGGGACAGGAGCTGAGAGGGGGACAGGTCTTGAGGGGGGAGGACCTGAGAGGGGGACAGGAGCTGAGAGGGGGGAAGGGATAGGAGCTGTAATTGGGGATAGAAGCTGAGAGGACAGGAGCTTAAAGGGGAGGACAGGAGCTGGGGGGCAAGAGCTGAGAGGGGGACAGGAGCTGAGAGGGGGGAACAGGAGCTGAGAGGGGGGACAGGAGCTGAGAGGGGGCAAGTGCTGAGCAAGGGGGACAGGGGCTGAGCAAGGGGGACAGGGGCTGAGGAAGGGGGGCAGGGGCTGAGTAAAGGGATAGGGGCTGAGGAGGGGATAAACAAAAGGGGTGGGCAGGAGCAGAAGGCAGGAGCCGGCAGCAGCAGTAGTCAGTGGATGATGTCAGGAGGAGGGGCGTGACTTCCACTGCTCTTCTCCCAGACTCCCCATGCCCCCTCCTCCTGACATCATCAGGAAAGGCCGTCCAACTCCACTGGCTGCAGGGAGAGAGGTAAGTTCTTTTTTTGCTGAATGCGGATGGCTCTGGATTTAGGGCGGCCTGTGGGGCAATTGCCTCCCTGCCCCCCGTTCCAGCCCACCCCTGCTATTTAGTGAAAAGGCTGTTAGAAATGGCTCCACATCTACATACCATTCTTTTTTTAGATTACCATGTATCACAGCTTGACTTTGCAGTGTTACTTTAGATACATATGTCTGGGGTCACCTATGGTTTCTTTAGAGAGGCATTATTTTATTCAGGAGTGCAGAAAATAGACAATGTTTCTGCGCCTACTTGTGCCTTTGTCTGAGTTACTGAAAAAAAATAGTTGCGGCGCACTCAGACTTCTAAAAATACATAACTAAGAAGGCTACTATAAAACGCCTATCTAAGAGAATAAATATGGGGATTTAGTTCCACCATATGGCCATATAATGTTAAGCCCACCACTGCTTCAAAGTACCCCAATGTTAGTGGGTCCTACGCTAATTACAAAATGTGGAAGACAAATTAAATAGTACTGGTGCTAAAAACAAGCTACAGTGTATGTCTGAGTTACTGACCAGAATATTAAACTACAGATACAAACTGCATTTTGCAGTTAGAGAGATTATGGAGAACAAAATATATATATTTTTTTGTATGTGCAACTGTCAAAAAAAACCTACTAAGTTCACAGTAAATGCTTTTCTAGCAACCTATTTTATTACCCCTACTTATACGCTCTGTGTCACTATACTCCTTGCCCTCTAGTATGTAGGCTCATTGAGCAGGGGCCTCAATCCCTCTGTTCCTGTGTGTCCATTTGTCTGGTTACAATTACGTGTCTGTTAGTCCACCCATTTTACAGCGCTACGGAATTTTGCTGGCGCTATATAAATAATAAAATACTACTAATAATAATGTAACAATTAATTTGTTTTTAGAAGAAATACATAAAACTCCCCACAACTTGATGCAGGTAGAAAAGTTACTGTTGTACATCACCCATATATCTCAAGTTAAAATGTTGGACATCTGCTTAGGACGCAGGAATCCAGAAAAATCGTGTTTCCAAAACTATCCTAGAATTACCAGCTCGATATACAAATGAGTATAGATATTGTGTTTCACACTTCACCCATTATATTAACAGCAATCAATAGCATGGGTTGTGATCCAAAAAGGAACACTAACTGGGAACCATCATCTATTAAATGTACTGTTTTGACTTTTTGTATCTCATTAGCATGGTACCAGTTCTGGTATGGAAATTGAAGTCTCTTTGTTACTGAAATGCTTGAGCTATCAGGTCATGTACACACTTAAACAAGCACCTTTTGCACCAGTGTATCAACTGCAAAGAAAAACATGACTTTACTGTAATGATTTAAACACACATGTCTAATACTTGCAACTAGTGAAATATAGTCTGATATTGATCTATTGAGTGACAGACTGTGAGTAATGCATCACCTCCGGCAGTAAGCAGTTATGTCAATAACTGTAAATTAATCATTCACAACTTTAGTTAAAATGAGCGTTATTGTTATTTATTCACAATAGTTAAAGGGAAATTGTGCAATATTAACAATTTATATTAATAGTGTGATACAATAAATTGATCTTGCTGGGCTGGCCGATAGGAATGGTAAATACTGTAAAAGGAATTTTAGCTTCTATACCAGATAATTGATTAGATATTGAATTACAGTATGTTGTTATTTTCAAATACCCTATTCCCCTTTAAAAAGTTAAACTGATGATTGTATTTATTAAAATTCTACATTTGTAATTCTTTCAACCTTTATTGTTAGCTTTCAAACAACAAATGCTGATTTAGTATTTACATTCACATATTTGAAAAGCGTACTTACGAGAAATTATAGGTCTCTTCTTATATATCGGATTTTTACTACTTTAGTAGTACTTTGAAAATTATAGGTGCCACTTTCAATCCATCAATAGAATTGTGTATAATCATATCTGTGTTAAAGCTCTGTCTTAAGTGATGCAGTATAACATTTTGTGTTATATGGATAACAATTTGCACATTGTCATATGGTTTTTGATGTTCTGTAAATAAACCACTTCCCGTGGTTCAGTTCAGGTTTTTTTTTTAAAGCAGTCTTTTCATTGAATATGCTTTTATTGGTTTTAACTAACTGATGTGCACTGAAAATAAACCTTTGCTTATTGATTAATCTATACTATCAGCATAAATTCAATAGATTTCAATGTTTACTCTGAGATAATGCAGGTTAGGCAGAAGTTAGATCAACTTTAGAAGGGCAAGATAAGTAGTTATAATGAAAATATATCTATGTTTAAATTTAAAGGGCAACTCAAATTACCAAAACCACTTCATCAAATCACTTCCTCTTAATTAAGTCACTTTGAATTTTTACATAAAAATTTTTTATTTCCCTATTTACAAAGTATCACTTAATAATTCAAGTGAGAACAATGCATGGTGATGCTGAATGATGTTAAAGCATGTCATAAGGAAGCATTGGTATGAGTGCCTCTCTATGAGAAGTACTGGATTGGACCAAAACCATCAGTAATGATGATTTTGAAAGAAGTCTGTTCCAGCAATGGATTGCAAGTTGATTCAATGGATTTACTTTTGACTTTTTAATTATTATTTTTTTGCTTTTAACAAATATTTGTAACCTGGTATCACACTAGGACCAATGACAAAATGCAATTTGTTATATCCTACTCAAAGTTGTTTTAAATACCTCTGCCAGTAGATAGTACACTAGCTACAGGAGCAACCTCAACCTAGTCTTAAACTAGAATCAATGACCAGGCAATCTCCAATTCCAGAAAGACACAGCAAGGGTAAAACACACACTGATACTGATCACTGGTGTGTCTCCCTCAGCAGTTACATTAAAAGTATCTGGGAAAATCCTACTTGGATGTATCGATTGTTTTACTGTTCCTCCTTTTTTTCCCTCTACTGGGCATTTTTTACTCCATCTGTGGATAAAATCAAAATGTATTGGCTGTCCCCAAACTATCAATCATATTTATTTTCAAACTCTTGATTGGACAGGAGATACAGGCCACATGATTGGGCAGACCTCTTGTCCATCATTAAAAAATTAAACTCCTTATTTTACCCCCCCCCAAAAAAATTCAACTTCATCCCCTCCTTTTTTATGGTGTGTGGAACTAGCAGTGGTGTACTAATGGAGGTATGTCTGCATTGGGTGCCACCGAGTAGGGGGTGTCTTGACCAGTCCAGGGCCAGGCATGTGTGAGCTGTGTGGCCACAGCTTGCCATAGCAGCTGGGGTGCTGGGCGGCCGACACAGCTCACACAAGCAGAGACCAGCAATGCAGCCACTTCAAAACCAGCCGCACAACAGTGGGGGTGGAGCCAATCTGGCAGCAGGGAAAGAGCTTAACATGGCCCCCACCGCTGCTGTTTCTGCTGCACATGCTGCAAAATCTTAATATTTAATGTTCAAAACTGAAGATTCCAACAACAACATTAAATCCTAAGATGAATGTCATACTTGCATGTGTGTCTCTGTGTATGTGTGTCTCACCAAGTATTATGGGCAATGTGGGGGCATTGGAGATGTAAAAGATAACTGTGTGAGAGCAAAATTAGAAACTATAGGGCAATGTGAGGGTGATATGATGAACTATAACAAATAACATGGTGAGGTATATATACACACACACACACATAATATATATAGTAAGACAGCATATAAAGCAATATACATGGAGAGACAATAAGCACGGTAAAAACAGCTCTACATTAAGCTGCATCCAAGTATACCACTCAACTAAGCACTCACCAGGATTCTGTAGCATGTGGAAAATGGTGTTCAGCAACAGGAGGACAGGTAGGACCCCAATGATCATGTATGCAAACAGAACTGAATCTGGCTAACTGAGAAAACCCTATTCCAAACACAAGATAGTCCACTCAAGTAGCTGTAGGTCAAAAATATTAGGAAAAAAACATTAAAAAGCACCAATGTTCACAAGAACAGATATGAAAGAAATAAATAGTTTTATATGATCAAACCACCATACCCATTTAAACCAATTCATTCCATTGCAGTTGTTCAAGATATTCAATATAATGAATAATGTGATGAATGTTGCTGCCAAGCTGATCTTTCTCACCTTACCCCTCTGTCAATCCTTACACTGGATTCCTGTACCCTACAGGTGTCACTTTAAAATACTAACCCTTACCTATAAAGCCCTAACCAACTCTAGCCCCTCTTACATTTCTTCATTGATTCATAGGTATACCCCCTCTCGATCTCTCCGCTCTGCTGGTGACCTACTCCTGTCTGCTGCTCGCACCCTTACTGCAAATTCACACCTGCAAGATTTCTCATGGGCTGCTCCTTTCCTTTGGAACAGCCTGCCTACCCCTACCAGACTGTCCCCTAGTCTTCAATCCTTTAAGAAGACCCTCAAAACCCATCTTTTCTGGATTGCTTATAGCCTCCAAGAGTAACTTCTATCTCTCAAACCTTCCTCTTGCTCTCTCCTAAAGGGCCACACTCCACTCTCACCTCCAGTTATGCTACTTTCCCACCATGTCTTTTTGCTGTCTCCCTCAATACCCTTCCTATTATGTTTTTATACCCCACATATATATATATATGTATATATATATATATATATATATATATATATTTATTTATTTGTGGGCAAAACATAAATTGTATATTGAAATAGAGGAAAGGGGGAAAGTTGGTACTGGTGTGCCAGAAGCAACATTCGGGTAGGCCACCAGAGTTAATGTAATAATAATAGTAAGATATTAGAGGGAGTGGTGGGTGGAGTCACTCAAACAGGAAATTTCATAGGTATGCAGGGGGTTAGAGTTTATATAGAGAAAACCCATCTCACAAATTCAGGCCTATGGCCTTTTACTTGTTGTCAGAACTTAAATTGTATATGGAAATAGAGGAAAGGGGAAAAGTTGATAGTGGTGTGCCGAAACCAACATACGGGTAGGCCTGTAATAAAGAGGGCAAAAAAAAAAAGGAAATTTCTTTTAATGATATGGACTGGTGTGACTGTACTGGAGGCTGCAGAGGCTGCCACAATTCTGAAGGAGTGACCAGAAACCGAGGCGGGGTTACTTCCCAATCTTAGCAGCGATATTCTAACGTGAAATATAAACTTGGAAATGGTAAGTGGATGTCCGTGAAGAAGTAGTAAGGGAAAGTTATCTTGGAGACTGTTGCACGTGGATAGAAATGAGTCGAATATTTTAACAGTACACCAGAGGTTATCTGTTGGAAAGAGACGGATTGTAGTAGGATAATTAGTGTGGTTAGTCTTAGATGTATGTAAAGACATAACGTAATGGTCGCCGTGTTTGACCATGTCCGATAATTTTAGACATGTGCTGATATCAGATTGACGGACCACAGTGAACTCATAGGGTCTAAGCAAGCCATAGAAAGCGATGTAAATGGCTCCTTTGTAGATAGATTTAAAGGGGTTTGTGTCCAATAGGTCTGATATGTTCCTGAATATACGTCTGTCTATGGGTAATCTATTGATAGTAAGAGGTCGATCTATTTTGTTGATGCCTTTAAGAATGGTTTTGATGAGGTATGTGGCAAGAAAAGGTGGGTGATTGGGAAAGGTAGTGAGGATGTGGTGATGTATACCTGTAAGATATAATTTAATAGTGTTATGTGCTAATTTGAGGTGTAAGTGACAAAAAGAGGCAAGAGCCACCATGGTCTCAATAGAGTAATTATCCCCACCAAATCTGCGGAAGACAATCAACGCGTTGCGTGAGAGTGACTGTGCATGGGTCAATAATCCCGTTCATGATTAGTTCCGGAAATGTCGGTATTCTGGATGGGAGCTCATTGGAGAAGGGATGCACCTTGTAGAATGCCTGAAAATTAGACCGGAACAAAGCGTCAGCTGACGTGTTACGTAGTATTAGGGAACCTGCCTCAACTAGTAAGTGCATTTACCGTATTCAACAGCAGCCAGCATAGAGTCTCTGCAAAAATGTGTAACAGTTATGGGCTGCTCCTGGAGTCAAAAATGAGTTTGGTAAAGTTATAATTATCTTACTGAACCTGGTTTGTTCACCAGCCAGTAGAATAGCTTGTATGGCATCATCCACGGTGGCATAGTGGAGAGAAAATTCTATAGCCGGTATTAGTGGATTTAAACTAGGGTTGTGAGAAAAATGAGGCCCTGACAAATCGATGATGAAAAACATTTTTTTTTTTAGATGTTCTGTTAGTAAGCACTCCAATAGGGTTCATTCGCTATGTGGGAAAAGGAGGGTGCGGCAAAGGATCAATCAGAAAACCTGACGTGGTATCTTTCCGTAGCAACTCGTCAACAGCAGGTGGGTCGTTTGTAGCCGAGAGTAAGTTAGGGCATACTGGTGTGACCGAAAGGGGTGCTACTAGCCCTGTGTGAAACCCTTTGGAAAATCCTGAATCAAAATTTGCACCTGGTGGTGGGAAGAGTGGGTGTGCAAGTTGTGGGTTAACATGTTGATGTTGATCTCCGTCAGTCATTTCTTATTGAAAAGCTTAGAAGGGCACATGGATTTTGTGTGTGCCCTGAAGCAGATGGAGCAAATGTGCAACAATCTGCAAGGATTGTAATAACAGGTTCCTGCATTAAAGTACCTACGCCTTGCCCAAGAATACAACTGGTCTCCCTAATTTATCTCTTTGTCCCCTATCCTGACTGACAGAGTGAGTGGTGGAGGGGTAGTAAGTGGAGGGGTGGGATGTAGAGGAACAAAATGATGGGGGTCTCAAGCTTGCAAAATGTCTGCAGAACAGCTCTGTGTCCAACTGACTCCAATCGATACAAGTGTTGAACTGAGCCAGAGCTGCTGCTGCTTTAGATGATACCGCTTGTGGTAATCGTAGAAAGTGAAACCCCCATACTTGTGCCCTAGCTCCACCACTTTGTGTAAATATAGATCGAATTCCTCTCGCCTCTGAGAGTATACAGAGCAGACAACATCTCTGTATGGTCCAAAGCCGAGAACAAATTTGGGGATGGACTGTTTTTTCTTTAGACGTGGGTCCCTAGTTTTGAGGATCACAGAAATATCTCCGTAATTAAAAGTTGAATTTTCTAAAATGTCCTTCAAAGCAATAAGGAGAGAGATTAGGTTGACATCCTTGCCATCTAGAGAATGTCTTTCTTAATGGAAGCTGGAACCGAATGTGCAGGGACAATGATGTGTGAAGTGGAGGGAGTAATAGTAATGGCACTACCCTGTGTATTTGAGGGTGCGGGTTCGAGGGCTGGAGCTTCAGATGTGTTGATAACCGTTGGGATGGCGATTTCTATCTTGGTCATCTCGTTAAGTGACTGAAGGGTAGACAAGATAGATGACAAGGTGTCTTGAACTTGTCCCAAACCACTGGCATGGAACTCCTGAGAGCTAATGCCGATCCTGGGATCTCTGGACTGGACCGCTTATAGAGTTCCACTTTCCTAGCTGTGGCCGGGAAAGGAACATTCCTATGGCGTAGTTCTGCCGCCAGTTTAGGAATGGTCCAGGCTCAATGGCCTGCTTTTATGCAGTGCAAGGACAAAGAAAACAGACACATGACACTCCCACGCAAAACAGGGTAATCCCTCCCCTGTGCCTGGGAGATAATTGAGTCAGGAACTGTCCAAACTCAATTATCTCCAGGCACAGAAAAAAATAAAATTTACAAATACCCTAAAAGTACCTTCAAAAGACATGAAAACACCACACATTACATCCCCTGGTAGCCCCATGAGACAAGCCCCTTAACTGAGCACAACGTGTAAACGTAAAAGGCAGCGCGAGGCCTTAATGTAATGGATTAATACATTATATGAACGTAAAAAAATTAAAATACCTGAAACAAGATTACTGGAAGAACACCTCTGTCCTAGGTTTCACTAGCAAAATTGCTAACAATTGATATAAGCACCTAAAATACGTGGTATGCTAGAACAAAATGGGTTGAGGAAATATATATAAATATGTACACGAAGACATGTATACTATAGACAGTAAGCTCGTTTGAGCAGGGCCCCCTTCAATCTATCGTTCCTGTAAGTTTTCTTGTAATTGTCCTATTTATAGTTAAATTCCCCCTCTAATAATATTGTAAATCGCTACAGAATTTGTTGGAGCTATATAAATGGCGATAATAATAATAATATACTGAAATGGTGTTTAACCTATCGTGCAGGCGTAATTATTAACAACCGTGTGTGACTACTTAGTAATAGTACCTCATGAATGGTATCACAGACAACAGGAAAAAGTTTTAATAGACTACATTTAAATGGTGCATGTAAAACCATACAAATTCATCTGAGAATTGAACCATGCATTGGATTTAAAATAATGAAAAAACAAAAATATTAAAATAATGCATATTGCTAATAAGTGAACAAATATTTTAAAAACGTGCAAATGGAGATAGTGAGGGGAAAATTCGTGAAGAGCCAGCTAGGTCTAAGGAATTAAAATCCTTTAATACGTGTAAGGAAACCAAACAGACTTGCTCGCAAGAATTAAGTGACATTTAGCAAATGCTAAAACAAACAGTTAAACTGTACCAAGCCTCATGAATTAAACAAAAATGCAAACCATGAATTTATGAGAATGATCAACCGAACAGCTGAAAACGAAAGATAAAGTGTCAGCGTATAAGTAGTCTAAGTATTAAATGAATAAGCATATGATTTAACTGACATATGAACGGGAAAGTACACGAACGTATGGTTTGAATCAAACGAATGAACAGAGTAAGTAAATGAACGGGCTGTATGGGTACAAGCGAAATACACAAACATGAGTAAGACTCACATGGATAATTATACAAAGCTAAACGAACAGTAATAAACAAATGGTACAAGTGTATGCGAACAGTGGGAGCCAATCCCCGTGTTTGGTAGGCCTGAACGTGGGAACACCGCAAAAGGATGTTCCCACGAGTACATACGTAAGCATGCCGGGTCTCATTGCCGGAAGCCGGCATCTTGCGATACTGGAACTGTGTCAGAGACGGAGAAGGCCAGAACTTTGAGATGGAGCAGTGAAATTTGTTGGGAAAGACCGGAACAGAAGTGCTGGTTGTCACGGCAACCTCTCACTCAAACAGGAAATGGCATAGGTAAGCGGGGGCTTAGAGTTTATATAGGTAAAACTCCTCACAGAGATTCATGCCTATGGCCTTTTACATATATATATAAAACATTTTGAAAGCTTGACACTCTCCTTCCTTGAAAAAAATGAGAATAACTACCCTGGGTGCCACCCGCGTTGATATGTATACTAAATAATAATATGAATCCAGGGTGCACTTACAGGACTTTTCAATGGTGATTTAATAATGAAAAACAAAATTACATCCATAACATTGATCGACATTTCGACCCTGGCGGGTCTTTTTCATCGGGAAAACGTAAAAATATGACATATCAACATTATTATTTAGCAACAATATTTTTTTCTGATTTGAATTTAATAGTAAATTGAATTCTGATTTCTAACTTATCCTGTCTTTAAAAAAGTAAACAATTAAGTAAGAATCAGTAAAAATATAGATTGTTTTTAATATAATTTAAATTAATAGAACTCAAAAAATAAACACAATTCTGTTTTTTTTTTTAATTAAATATCATGGTAATTAAGTGGTTAAATATACCATTAATATCATAAAGAAAATAAATATGTATATGAATTTTTTTTCCCTATATTTCTTCTACCAGTTTACCAATCTCATCTTTTAAAGGTTTAATACTGTCTTTATTAAATTCTCCATGAATTATCTTCATAAAACCATGTTCATTATAATTTCATCAAACTAGTTTATCTTTTTACATGATTAGTTGAAAGTTTATTGTACTGAAAATAAAAGACTATTCCTACAGTTTAAATATTTTAATTGCCACTCTTCATCTTTGTGTGGAAACTAAGGAAGGTTTGTCTGTTGTTATGCTTTGGGCCTATATTGGCGCAGTATATGCTGATTTGCATACTTATCCAGGAATGCTTTAATGTCAAAGTAATATTGCATTAAATCTAGACAAAAATAGGAGAGCGCAGATCTTAAAAATAAATACAACTAAATATAAGTAAAAACGTGAGTAAATTCAGCAGCTATACACATATAAAGATCCTTAAAAACTTTACACACATATATAAACAAAACACTGACAAAACGCTGACACTGAATATTGCATTACCCACACATCAAATACTAATATATAAAGTGATAAGGTGATGGTATATCTTGAGCGCTCCATATGTGAACTATATTTATACGGTGCTTAGCTATATTTTAAAATACTTCCCTTTATCATGTACGCAGTAGATTAATAGAGATTGAGTGGCAGCAGTTTTGCCTTTTCTGTTTCATAACTTGAATTTGATTGAGTTTTGTAATCAAATTGAAAAAAGGAAAGAATAGTTTAGCAGTAATCACAAAGTGCAGGCACACAGGACTGAGACGTGAAAAACAAAAACCAACAACAAAAAGAAAAACAACCCAATCTCCATTCCAGATAATAAACCATGCCTGTCAGTAAGGTAAACAAGAACATATATACTGTCCAGGTACATTTTAGTGTTAAACAACATATGTGGTGAGATATACTACCAATACATTTACAAGCTAGACATGAGAGAAAGTGTATGATCAGTTAAGGGGGCTAGAAAATTCCACCTGCATCACCATAGGGGTAAGGGCCACTTCAGAACACTATCTCCTCATAGAAAGCTTCCCTAACCTCAAGAACTACCTCTCAGAGTCACATCAGTTCAAGAGAGCTCTATATTAATTCGGTCTACAAATACCAAGATACAGGAATCAGGGAAGGTGTCAAATAGGAAGCCATTGAATTCTATGTTTTAGTGTCATTACATTCATCAAAGAAGGGAAAACTATCAGGATATGAAGAAATAGTCAATGTGCTGTCAAATATGTTTGGAGAAGGATTAATAGTAGATGTGGGCATGGATGCCTGATACTATTTGTAACAATAGGTGCACTTGAGCCCAGTAGAGTTGTATGAGGGGGCAACCACCATGCATAAAATGAAGAACCAAGGGTGTTATTGCATCTTCAACAATTCTTGACAAAGTCAGATATATATTGTATATATTGATATATATATTGTATAAATGGGAAGCATAGGATACCATCATAATAAAAATATTGCGACTACATTTGTGACTCTATGAAGGAAAGTAAAAGCTTTTCACCAAACTTTCATTTGGTGCATTGTTTCCATATGAGCAGGAGGAAATGTACGCTAACAAACCCACCCAAGACCCAATTAAATGCAGACACTCTAAGGTATGGGTCAATATGTCCACAGCTTTATTAAACAATATAATAATAATAATAACTTCAAAATATATAAACTGAAACATGTAAAGTCATTGCTCGTCCCCACCCAAACATGCGTCAACAATACATATCCCATACATCATAAATAAGGCAATGACCCATATTGTTAACATTATTATAACAATGTGAAGACATATATATATATATATACAACTCAACATAAATATACACAAATAAAGTGCAACATAAGTTCATCGTCTCCTGGTAGGTGTATACCCAGATACCCCAAACCCCACCCAGTTTCTGAGCCACAGACAGGCTCAAAATCCACCAACATTGTAACCAACGAACTTGTAACTGTTCTGTAACTACACCACCCTTTTCTCACTAGCCTTCCCCTTGCCATACCCGCTGCTGTGACTAAACAAGGCCAGAAACCATGGAGTCAACACAAGGGAGGAAGGGACCAACACAGACTGGTGAGGTGATTAATAGTGACATGGGCTAAAATGGTCTACCTATTTATACTAGGCTGGCCCCTAATCTTCCTACAAATCACCACACACCTTTTCTCCCTTCAGCCCGCCTCCAAACCGTGTCAAGGCCCTATTTCCACGAATGCTGCTCATGTTCTGTAGGGCTACATTCTTTCCATGGCTGCCAATTTAGGTCCTAAAACCTTGTGTGCATTGGCCTCTATCAACTCCTCCAGTTTGCTATTAAGATGTGATGTAAAATCACCCACATTTTTAATTCCTTGTAGATGTCATCTGCTAGCTTGTGAATACTAGTTTGCACAGATGTTTGTAGCTTGTCAAGCAACCTTTATTCTGCAACTTCGGTAAGAACAAACTGCGCAAAGACTGAAATTGTTGTGACATTACCGCCAGCCAAACTTGAGGTAGCCCTGTTTACTATGTTGGGCCTGAGACTCATCAATCTAAAGAAACAACATGTGTAGCTCAAGCTTTAACATTACTGTAGTGTTTTTACCATAGTGAGATAGTCCTATTTCATGAGAATGTATTTTCAGCTTTATCTTGTGACAGCTAACATCATCATGCAAAGGATTATGATGGTGGGCACTAAACATGTGCCACCTTTGACAGTGTGGCAACCTGTGTAGTCAGAATCTTAAAGAGGTGCAAAATAAGTATTAAAGACATACCCCAAACACTACTACAGTGAGCTGTATTGGTTCTGGTGCCAGTCATTTCCCAATATAGTCTCTCTATAGCCCACCAGGAACAGCAACCTACATCCCCTCAGGTTCTCCTGGAGGCTTAATGAAGGTGGAAAGCAGGGCTCAGTAGAACCCAGGTAAGAAACCATATCATTACTAAATAGTTCGACACCTTGCATTAAGGGGGCACTAAGGCATTCCTGGCACTATAACCACTACAGTGCACTGTCGTGGTTATGTTGTTTAGAATGTTCCATTTAATTTACATTTTAGCTATATATTTAGCTAGCACAATTTGAAAGTAAAAAATATAGTTAAATCAAATGTAAGTCCCTTTATGAGTTCCTTTAAGGCGTCATTGACTAGATTTATACATATGCATTAATGTTCTAAATGCTGTCTCCAGTTGCTGCGTGACAATGATTATAATCCTACAATATAAATATTCATAGTTTCTATATTTATTAGGCAATATATTTAATGACTGTTAAATCAGAAAGCTATCAAGTTTAGATCTACTTTGGCGGTAGCACAATATAATAATGTACAGTTTTCCAGTCATTGAATCTTATCATATTGATTGTAGCTATTCCAGAAGAATAATGTTAAGTTCATGTATACTGCATATCTTAATGCCATACTCTAAGTAGAGTAGAAGAGTTTATAAAGTCTGTAATTTATATTTAATTTACCAGAGCGCACATGTCTTGAATGCACCCTCGGGCACGAATTTGTGGTGGAAGTGACATTATATATTGATATACAGAATTACCAATTAAGATGAATCCACATGTTTCTGTTTTTTAAGCAGTTAAATTTAAAAGAGATACTCCAGGCTGGGTCCGGTCCATACTTGGTTTTACTGCATTGTAGAGATAATGGATTATACATATGAAAAACAACTAGGGTAAAAAATATAGAAAGAAAATGTTTAAAGGATTTTCTTTCGGTACAAATTGCACATATTGCATTATCACCCATGAGCTTTTCATTGTCCAGGAAGTAGTTAAGCCAATCAGGAGGCTACCGTTCTGGTGCATGGACCTCAAGGAATAAAGGGTGGATGGGCTGACTAGCTCCCTATGACTTACCTTGGTTCTGCTCAAAGCAAAGGTTTCTGGGACATGTTGTGTCCCATGAAACATGTTTAGTGTTTGTTAAACTGTCAACATTTAGATGAGATATGCTTTAATTCCCATGATTCTGTGCTTTGAAAATTTGAAAATCTGAAATTATTTTTGAATTCACTTTGAATTTGCAAATATAAAATAATAATAATATAAATAACCTGTTATTTTTATGATAAATATACAAAACTGTTCATGTAAACAATACAGCCAATTATGTAAACCCAGAGCTATCAAATGTTTAAAAGCAGTGTTGGTGCTTTGAGTGTCTCTTTAACTAAAATGAGATTGCACTTACTCCATACAAACAGCTTGGAATATCTATATAACCTAGCAGATTCTTTTTCACAGTATATTGTATACTGCGTAATATTTGACATCCTATATTTTAACTACTAACATGTTTTCTTGCTTTCTACTCAAAATAGATTCTAACAGAATGCAAAAAAGTTATGTAATTTAGCGCACGCACGTGTAATACCAGTTATATTCTTCAAGCCTGCTAGCTAAGATTTTGTGGTTTATATCAAGCCGTTTTCTACATTATATATGTAGCTTCATTAACTGCAAAATGATGTTAAGTTCAGGTATACTGCATACATTAATTCTGCAATGTAAGTAATTTAGATCTGTTTATTAAGACTGTAGTTTCTACATAATTTACATGCACCTTGAATGTACCCCTGGGCACAAATATGTGGTGGAAGTGATATTATATATTAATATACAACATTACCATTCAAAATGAAACATCATATCTTGCTGTTCTTTCAGGCAGATACATTTAACTACAATGCGAATATAATTATCCGATACATACAGCTAGCAATATATATTTTACCTCGAGTTCGCATCTCTAGGAAATGTGAATTGTACATGTTATATTCTAAATATTTAATGTGATCGAAAAGGACTTTTAAAGTTTGATACATGTATGCATAGATGTATTTTTTAAATGCTGCAATAGATTAGAATAAAACACTAAGTACTAAACAGAATGCCTTTAATACCGATTGTATAATCATTGTCTGTTAACATGCATTAGTAAATTAAATTCTCTGTTTTTATCTTGCTATTTTCTTTCTCATATTTATAGCTATGTATATAGATAGTAAGAAATATAACATTATTTAAGTATATTTTATTCATATGGTAGAACAATTAATTTAAATTGATTTTATGTCTAGAATATAAAACGTATGCAATGAAGAAATGTGTTTAATTTCATTTGCAATAATCAATATTTCCTTTTGTTTACATTTTCATGTTTACAGCTGGTATGTTACTCTACTGGTCTATAATTAGTGAAAGAAATGTAGTATTTTTGGATATTTTTGCACAGAGCTGATACATCAAAAGTGAGTTTTCAAACATTTGATGAATCAGGTCTGTATAATTATTCTTACTCAAGAAAGTCACTCATTGACAAGTATAACCCATAGTTCCCAATTTTATATAAGGTTGGGTAATAATGTATGTTACACACTCTACTGTGAATGTAGCTGCTTAAGAAAATAAATATATATCCTTGCATATCTTTCTTTTTACTGTTATAGTGTGAATATATATGTATATATATATAGACATTTATATATATAGAAGATGTGTCCGAATTCATAAATTTCTCCTGTGGTTAATGTGTAAATAACACATGGGATGTATCTTTTGACTGTAGCTGTTACACTTTTGCATACAACACTCGGCTTTCTTTGCCTTACGTTGTATATTTTCTATGTGTGTTTCCATCCTATATATATAAATATATATAAAGAAAAAGCATTTGGCTTTCCTTTTCTCTTTCTCATACTCTTTCTTTTTCTCTTTTGTCTGTCTTTTTTATTTCAAATGAATTTTCCTTTTTTTGTTCTCTCTGTATTTTCTGTTCCTTTTAACTTTTTCTCTTACGTTGTCTTTCTTTACTGTATTCTCTCTTCCAAATGCTTTTTCTTTTTCTCAATGAAACCAAAACTTAAAAACCCATATCTCTCTCTTTTGTTTCTGTTTTTTTTGGCATCTCCCCCTCCCTTGCCTCGCAACCCTTTCTCTTTCTAAACCCGTAGACCCTACCTATTTTCCCCATCCTTCCCATTAATGGGGCGAGATGCCTGTCACAAATTAAAAAAATACAATCCATTCTTTTTAACCCAAACTTTTAAATTGTGGCATTTTTTTAAAAATAAACAACCTCAAAGAACATTTTTTTATATTTCTTTTAATTTTTTTTTGTGACGTTTCTATAAACTTGTCGTTTATTCGTTTTTTTCTTTCTTTCCTCCTTTATTCCCCCCACCCTCACTCTGTTCTGATTTTACCCCCATCCCCAAATCCGAAGTTCCAGCACATCTGACGTTAAGCAACCAAGGTACGGATTTAATCCACTTTTTCTTTTCTTTTTTTTCCCTATCCCTTTATTTTCTATTACTTTTTCAGCCCTTCATTCTATCTCCTTCTCCAGTCTGTACTCCATCTCTTTATTTCTGTCCTACACATTCTCTCTTTCTTCCACGTGTACCCCATACATCATTGGTTTCAAACATTCCCAATTTCATATTTGTTCATTGGGAGAAAATACAGGTTATGAGTGTATATTGTTGATAAATCATTGTGCTTTCACCTTGCTCCCATTTTTGCAGATATGTTTTACTTGCCAGTTAATCTGTTACCTTGTTCTCTTGCTATCTCCTCTCTCTAATGCTTTTTGCATGTTTTTTCCTTTTTTAACTTTTATTCTGCATCTTTCTCACCCGTAATTGCGTGCAGTTGAGTATAGATTCATAATTTCAGATATACCATCTATAAACAAGTATATACAAGATAATTGTCAATTAAAAAAAAAAAGACATTACATATAATAAATAAATCATCATGGACAAAGTAAAAATTAAGGATATTGTTAACAATTAAATATGTATAATATATTTTGCATTTGAGTTTAGAGTATCTAGGATATAAAGTAAATCCCCTCTCTTTAGTGTGTCTATTGCTGAAATAATACATTTTATATTATCAATATCTGTGTTCTGCTCTTATTATTTAAAAAATAAAGAAAATAACAGGAATAATAAAAGAAAAAGAGAGGCAAGAAGAAAGTTTTTACATAAAATAATTTTATTTGCATCATGTTTACAGATCTATATTCAAATTCACAAGACCACAAAGCTCTCATTAAATATGAAATACAAATTGTATAATGTTAGGATATTTAAATCTGCATGCGGAGTGCTGTAATATAAATAGCTTCTTGTCCAATGCAGTTTTTAATACTAAGGCACAGTCTCTCTGAGAGAGAGAGACAGCGAAATGGCATACATTATAGTGAGCCATGTATAGTGAAAAAATAATGCTATTGAGAGATTCTAGATACATTTATAAAGCAATACACCAAAATTCAAGCAGTTTAAAAATACTTAAAGGACTATATGATGACCTTATTTTCTCTAATAGATATTTCTCCATTATCTATTTATTGATACTACAAAATAGTATTAATGGTTTTATATTATAATATTTTTAGGTTAGGGTTAGTGTTGGTGTAAATGTTAGTATAATGTAGTGATTAATGTTATAGTGTAATGTAAGATAGGTGTTACTGTTTAGTGATAATGTTTTGTAGTAATAAAGAGAGGACTTTGCTCTTAGGACAGCACTGGGACATTCATTAAGAGAAATAAATGCACGGATAATATCATCAGCATCATGCTCTGAAGGCTAAAACAACTTGGCAATCGGTCAATAGATTTTTTAGATCAGCAGCTTTCCCTATTACACTAATTAAGAATATCATAAAAGTAATTCCCATTATAGATAACATGGTCCATTAGAATAAAATTTAAATGACGTTGTTCTAGCGACTTCATAATATATTAGGTGTTACTCCAAGCACCATGGCTACATCAGTGATCGGAAGTGATCATGGTGCCTGGAATTTCTATGAGCAGCATTACAGTATAACTGCATCTGCAGGTGTAACTCCACCTCTGGCAGCCCAGAACGAGAGTTCTGGCCTGGCTAATATCAATCCTGTGTAACATTGCAGCGGACGCCAACATACTAGCATTGGAAAGCCAATGGCAGCACCTGTCCCCTGCTGCCTCTGTCCTGCCTTTAGCCTGCCCTATCTGACCTACCTCCCCCTCTAGTGAGGGGTAGTGATGTCAGTGGAGGGATTTGGCTGTAGGGAGAACTTTTCCTCAGTAAAGTTTTAGCTTTCTTTCTTTTTTTTTGTGGTGAACCCATTTTAGAAGGGTTACTTTGACCGAAAACAGTGTTTTCTTAGAAGCTGTTTTTTTGTTTGAAGTAACACTTTAATAATAAAACATTTTAGTTTGCTTCTATTTTCCAACTACATCTAGAGGTCTAGATGCTATTATAGCCCAACTAAAGAGTACTTGTTTTATTGTCTTTGGAAGGAAGACTCAGTGACCTTGCTGAGATCTGAACCTGCAACTCGAGCTCTATCCACTGTGTAGCTCAGTATAAATTAAAAAAAAAGTGCAATGTATGCAATTTTACCTAAAATTTACATTGCAGATATGCATACTATAAAGAGCCAGAATATAATTATTTGGTAATATTATATAAGTGGACCAATCAAGTGTAAAATGCCATCATTGACCACAACGATTGAGATATTTTTATGTTTTTGCCCCAGAATTGCAAATTTGTCATATATCAAAATAATGGGTTTTTTTCTATATTTTCCATACAGTATCAATTATTTTTATTTTCCCCACTGTCCCACTGCTCCATTAGGTTACTTGCAGGAAACGGCAAGAAAACGAATCCCCTAGACAGCTAACACATTGAAACTAAAATAATATGTATGAAATTGGTTCACAGATCACTCTATATTTTGATTACAAACAATGTATGTATAGTTTATAAAAGAGTTATCAAGCAATAATTGTCAGCCAGATGTTGGGAACTCTAGTGCAAAAACATCTAGAGGCCCATAATGTCTCATCTTGGTTCTAAAACAATAAAACAATAAGTGAAAATAGTTGTATGATCATTCCATTACAAAATAATAAAAATCCAAATGGTACAAAATATGGTTAATTTTAAAATCAATCCACTAATTTATCATTCTTGTAAAACTTATATTTTGAAACAGATTTAAATTTAAACAAAGTCCTAGTGCATCTATTTAACTTTTTCTAAGAATAAAAAAGTATCACAGTAAAGTGTAAATATTTCAGGAATTATTTAAATATTCAATAATTGAAAGAGTTGAAAAATAATTCAAATTTAAAAATGTATTATTTAAAAAAAAGTCTACATAATTTTAGCTTTGTTGTTTTGTAGCAAAACAGTGGGATTTGAAATGTCTTGTTGCTGATCATACCTTAGTACATGATCCTGATGATCCATTAGAAAGAGAATTACATTGAAGTTACATTAAGTATATAACACTGTGACCTTGAGAGCCTTCTTTATTGATCTAATCTTTCAAATACAACATAGCCACCTACAGAGTCATCCAGTGACCATGTACTTTGTGTAGTAAGATGAAGGCACATTAGTTGAATAATGGAAATAGTCCTTGAAATTTGCTCTTTCTTAAGAAACACTACAAGAGAAAATATCAGGGTGACTAGTTAAAGGGACACAACAGACTGCATCTGACTTTGTAATTTTAATGCACTTCATAGACAGAGCAGTAAAACAAATATGCAATAAATAAAAATATAACTATGCTAAATAACATTTGACATGAGAGCTCTTCAAAACAGGAAGAGACTAATTTTTTAAAAACTATTTCTATAGCACTGCTAGGCTTATGCCATTAGCAGAGCATTATGAGCAGAGTAAATGAGATTCGGGGATTGGTAGTTCTACTGTCAACTCTACTGTGATACAGTTTAGCTACAGTTTCACAAAAGCCATTACACCATGTACAGCATTATTTTTGATTGATGAGTGATGGAAACAAAGCTACCTGGAAAGGATGAGTAAGGTTGGGTTTATGAAACAAAACAAATTGTAAAACAATAATAGTAATAATAATATTAAAATCAGATCCAACATAATGAATGTATCTAATTCACACCCCGTATTTTGTATAAAAGTCAAGGCTGAACTTTTAAAAAGAGGGCCGATATGAACAAATTATACTTCAATTAACACTGTTCTTAAATGAACAAAATAAATTAAACAATACATTTATTATAATATGCAGAACTATTATTATATGTTTTTGGTCATACATTGCTAGAGTAAATTAGATTACAGAAAAGGATAAAAGTTTAAAAAATGATATTAAAAAAAAAAAAAGAAAACATATTTAAACACATTATATAAGGACAATAATTTTTATATAAAAAAAATAAAATATCCAATAATGCAAACTATATAATGATTAAAAAAGGATCAAAAATATAAACGTAACTACAAATAAATTAAAATAAAAAAATAGATGAAAAAAGAGGTAACATTATCAGAACAGTATGTAGATCAAACGTTTTGTCTAAACAAATGTTTTTACATAAGTAAATGTTCATTGTAGTATTTGAAAGCAGGCCAAAAAGACAGCGAAAAATAAACTTCAAGCTCAAACAAGTTTTATTTTAATTAGTATATTATTTAAAGTGATTTATTCGTTATAACAAAGTGATTGCAAGTGAGATAAACATTTTATCTAACATGGTAACCACAGTTCTAACAGCTAGCCAATATAAATTATCTTCAACATAATTACACAGTTGTTTCTTAAAATACAGACATTACACTTAAAAAAAAACACTATTACCAAAAATCAAGTAAATGTATTCTAGCTAACCTCTAAATTAACCATGCAGTTATTTTGGCAGTAGAAGGAATTCTATGGCATATATTTTAAAATATATACATTTTAATGATGGCCGGGTGCATACAATTTTGAATACATTTGCTGTGGATATGTTGGAGATACTAATTAGTTAACTGCATTGTAATTAGCTAAAACAAAGCTGAAATGCTAAACTGTTATTATTTCTCTGAGCACAGAATGTTGTGGCTTTGAAACTATAATACATTTGCTAAACAAATCTTCAATAGCCTTTGTTAAAATCAAGTCACCAATAACTTGTGGTTGTAATTGGCTGACGAAATGTGTATAATTAGTGAAAATAAGTCAAGTAAATTTAGACGAGGCTACCTTTAGAAATTCTACCGCATGTTCAAAATCTTCAAACAATAAACCTTGAATCATAAAACAGATGGTACATAACATATAAATGATTGTCCTTCAAAATTGGTACAATTCAGAGTAATAACATTTTTCTGCAATCTAGGATCAATACAAGACCCCTATGTCTTACATTCGTGCATCAGTTCAGCATATAAACATCAAATAGTTGCAGGTTTAAAAAATAATTAGCAATTGAACAGTTATGTTAGAGAATACAAATTCTAAAGCTCAGTTAACTGATTCATCTGATTTAGCATTGTTTTGTCTTAAAAGCTACTGTTTGAAGATATTTTTCATTGAGCTTAGATAATACTCAGTAATTCGTCCTTCCAGAATACAGTACATTATAAAAGAAGCTTTTTTTATTTTTATACAGAAGTGAGGTCTTGCCTAAAATACCTAAAAAAAATGTTTAGGATATTACAATTAAATATACAGTTGCTTTTTACAAAAGTTATTTTGTTCTGTTCTCAGTTGATGAATATTATAGTTTATCCATATCTGTTTGTCCAAACTGTCTGCTACAAATTAATTTAAAGTTAAGAGAAAAAAATAATAATAAGCACCTCTGCGTGTATTTAATGAAATAAAAGCTAGCCAATGTGAACAATGAGACTGCAAAATAAAGGCCAAAATAGTCAACTAGGAAAAATAGTTGATTTGGAGAATTTAAAAAAATGATTTAAAGCTTATACCATTTTCTAGGCGTGGACAGTTTCTGAATTGCTAATTCAGAGACACCTATCCTCAGATAAATGCTTAATCATAGCTGCTATTACCAATCAACTGTAGGGTAATTATATATATATATATATATATATATATTAAAAAAAATAACACTTTTAATAGAAAAACAAGAAGGGGAAATAAAAGGACAGACTTTTTGACTAGTTACTGCTAATTGTTTACTTTGCGACTCTTCTTTCTGAAGACCCTATAAGACCAATCCAGATTGTTAACCCAGTGTTTCAGCCAATCTTCCTTTTAGCCATACTGTATTTAACTTGACTGTATTCAGCCATCAATTGAGGCATACAGTTGCAAAAGCCTGTTAACATTCTGTTAGCAAGTGGAAAACACAGTGTTCAATAGTCACCCCAATTGCACAGACATAACTCTCAATTATGATACATTAACAATAAATTAAATAATGTAACCGGATTTTGAGTAATAATTTATTAAACTAGAAACAAAAACATTAATATCCACTATTAGCTACTAAAATGACATATTCTTCTCAAGTTCTATCACTCGCAACTCTCTCTTTTATGCTTTGTTTAACACATACATAAACTCCACCAAGACAAACTTACACATGCTGACTCGCACACGCAAAACACGCACGCACACACACACACACACACACTTGCTTGTTGCATGCCATTTAGAAGTCTGCATGCTGCTCTTTAACATTGTGCCAGCTGTGAGTTTGTTATTGTTCATGCAATCATTTGTCACTGGCTTCTATATAATGTGCTGTTTTCCACATCAACTGCTGACTCTTTCCTCTAGGTGGTAATGCACACATGCACACGACGAGTGTACTGTGCGTGTCAGTGAGTCTGTCCTAAATAAAACAATATATATTTATATTAACGCTTCTGGTTTTCGCTTGTGCTGAGTGTGTGATGACATGTATCTTTTAGTCGGTGTCACTATGCTTCATTTTGTGTATTTTGCGCTGTGTGGCTATCTTTTCATTTTTATTAATTGTTCTTGTATTCTGTTTTTGCATATGTGACTTAAATTTTAAGATTAAAATGTCTGCTGCTGTGTTTTTATGTTATCAAAAGTGTGTTTTAAAGCAAGATGTTGTTCTTAATGTAGAACACCATTGCCAACTGTTTTGCATGTACATATGTGTGATATTTCACTGCTGGCCTTTTTTTTGGTTTGTCAGTGTTTTATGCCACCGAGAAAATGAATGCTTTATATGTTAGCGTCAAATGCATTCTGTATTTCCATGCTGTGTTGGTGAGTGTACTGCAATGCTCTTGGCCATAGAACTGACAGTCTAAAATGTTCTATGGCAGACAAAGCCCAATTGCTTTCCAATTTTCATGTTGATGAGCAGACCTCTGATCTCATACTCTGGATAATTAATTCTGCAATGGCATGCTAATTACGCCTCTGAGGCTGAGAATTAATAGCTAGAAAGTAGAATGGAAGGGAGATTGAGTGTCACTTATGCATGAACGATCTGGTGGCATGTGTGTGACTGCACATTCTTATTCTAGTTTGAAGTGTTATCATTTTGTGAAACCTTTGGCATACTTTGTTTATATAAAAATTTAAATAATTGGGTGTTCTTTCCCCCATATTTACCTACACGTGATATTGTATGTATGTTGTTATCCCTCTACAGGACCATTTTGTTTTTATGTTGGGTTTGTCACTTTTGTGTGTTTGTCACTGCAGTGTTTCCTTTGCTTTCTGTCACTGATGCATGGTTGGACCACCTGTTATTATAACAGTTTGGAAGACTTGTTTACATTGCACACTGAATAAAATAGAATGTGATCACTGTTGCTGTGTGTTACTGTGCATGGATGCTTTATTGTTTTACTTGTTATGTAGTTTGTGGGCTTCTTTTATCTACAGTATGTAACAGTGAGTGGGTCTGTGATAACGTGTCATGTCTGTACACATCACTGTCTATGCTCCTAAGCTACCGTGCTTCTGTGTTTATACTATGTCTCAACATGTTGAATGTGGTGTGTGTGACACTACGTGTAACATTCAGCGTTTGTTTATTCATATATCAATTTGTGTGACAGTGAATTTCTCTGTGTGGGGGAGAGTGCATTAATGAGATGTTTGTATCCTAGTCTTTAAGTACTCACTATGTTATATAGTATGCTAACAATTTAAAATGAATGATCTAACGTATGTGTCGCGGTATGTTTGTTATCTGTGCTACCTGATTTGCCGCTGTATGCCTTTTTAATATTTAGTGTACGCTTGTGCATGTTTTTGTTTTATGCTTCCTAATATGTGCACCACTTTCTTTTTTTTTATGTTGATACAGTAAGTGTATGTTTGTGTGTTTCATCACACATGGACCTGTTTATAGTTAAGAAACTGAGTTTGTGTGTAAAGCAAAAGTGATCTAGGAACAAAGCTATTAAATGCAAGATTGCAAGATATGGGTCAGCTACCAAAGACCATCATTAGAATGATTTTGTCAAGCGGATAAATAGGATGCAGCAATATACCGACCATGAGGCAAGAACACACAGCACACGAGAGATGTTATCCATACATATGTTGTCAGTGGCAGAAAATCAAAGGCTGAATTAAAGAGTAGAAATATGCAAGGATCAAAAAAAATATGTATTTTGGAAAGATTATATGGAGAAAAAATGTTAATAGGGACATACATATCATGTTGCATTTAAAAATAACAATGCAGGTATATATTCAAGGACGGATAAGAAAGGAACAATTCTTTTTACAATGTTTATAGTGTGAATAAGTCAAGTACTGTAAATCTAAAAATATGATTTTAGAAAATGCAAGCAATAAGTAAAATAAAAATACTAATATCCAAAAGTTTTAAACACTTCTTTGTGTGTGTATATATATATATATATATATATATATATATATATATATAAACATTGGATTTCCCCTACATAATAAAAAAATAAATATTCAAACAAGATATTTGCAGAATTACTTTGGATAAACTACACTTAATTGTATTATTATAAAATTGAACATACATGTCCTGCCCTGGTTACTTGTCATATGTTATACTTCAGGGGTGCCCAAAAGGTAGATCCAAAAGGTAGATGTTTTAACACTACAGCTTCCACAATGCTTTGTCATTATAAAGGCATTCCAAGGACATGCAAAACATCATAGGAGTTGTAGTTCTACATTTTGGACACCCCTGGTCTAATTAATCCATTAATGGTAATGTTTTTTGAAAATCCACTGGGGTTTTGAAAGGGGAACCTATCATCTCTTGTCAAACAATATGCATTAGGCATCCCAGTGAATGTACTACTTTTAAAATGTTATTTTAAAATCTAGTACCAAAAATAAATGACTTGCATTTAAAATGATGGATAGTTTACAAAGATAGCTAAACAGATTGGTATATATAAAAAAGACATAGAACAAGACCATTCAAGTGGTGGAAAGATGCTTAATACGTTGCTTTGTATTTTCTTTTGCCCACCTTTTCTGGCCTCTGGAGAGAAAATTTAATTAGCACACATTGCATAGTGATTGGCAGCACTAAAATCATTCTGTTGTATAAATGTAATTTACATCAGAGTGGATGGTCCTTAAAATGAGTCATATATCTCATTATGTAAACTGACACTAAATCTTAAAAAATAAGGACATTTTAATATACAAAGTCATTACATTAATAAAGTAAAAATAAATAAATAAAAATCATTTGTCATCCTCTGCATGGTGCAGACATAAAACATGATGCACAGATCTTTTAACGCTACTACTGTGTTCATCGCATACACTATGATAGCTCTTTTTAGCACAGTTTTAAAAATGTAAATATTGTAATTAAAAAAAGTGAAATACAAGAGAGGCTTTGTTCTTTACATGCAGATATGTTAATGGATTAAGGGAATGCCCCAAGCACTATAACCACAACCGCCTACTGTAATGGTTATAGTGTCAGGAGTAAGTAAGCCCTACCAGGGTAAGAAGTCAACAGTTTGAGAACTAACCTGATGTCTGCCAATCACCTGCTGCCACCTCCTCTCTATCCAGAAGTTCCCTGCACTGAGCCAAGATTGGCATTGCAAGGCCTAGCTCATTGGCTGAGAGCTGTCAACTGACTTCAATGAGCAAAGACTTGCACTGCATGGCCTTCCATCTAAAGAGGAAGAGGTGCATTGAACCGTTTGGTAAGTTGTCAAAGAATTCTCAAATGGCTTTACTACTTACTCTTGGTGGGCACAAGACACACTCCCTGGACCATAACCACAACAGCACATTTTAGTGGTTATGGTGCTTTGAACATTCCTTTAACTGAACAAACACATGTATGTTAAGTGTACACAAAAACAAGTGAAGTACATGTTAGACATTTTGCGATACTCCAATTAACATTTGAATGATGATCAGTATAAAAGATATACTTAAATTATAAAACATATATACATCAATTTAAAGATGCCATTGGAACATTCAAAACATGCATACTGATATGCATTCAAAGCGTTTAACTAAATATATGTATGAGATCAGGGGATGCCACTGCATAACGTGTTAAATGAAAGTATGTCAAAAGATGCTCTCTTATCCCATTACATACATTTCCATAATTTGGCAATGGGTGCTATCTTCTCATCTTTGGATAAACTAAGTGGGGGTGTTCCTGTAAAATGAGTACTGTAGGAAATGTAAGGGTTGGTTGCCTTATGGAATCCAGATATCTTTTCAACCCAAACAGTTCTCAATAGTGTATTGACTATAAATGATCAGCAATGTTTAATGATCTACTTTTGATTTTATGTAATATTATTTTTGTCTGTCATCTGCTCTTTTTCCTCTACATATATATTTTTCCATTAATTGGTGCACAAAATATAACTATGTTTCCCCCTCCTGCTTACTCCCCTCAATTTTTGACTCTCAATCTCTTGACTGCTCTCAATATGTAACTAATTACTATACGTGCTTCATCTTCATCTTCTTCCTTCACCATTCTTCTATTTCTTTTTTACTTTTACTTATTGACACATCTTCTTGTTTCTTTCTTCTATGTTTTTTTTCACTATGATTATTTGTTTTATAATAAATATTGTGCTTTTGTTTTCTGTATTTTTCTCTTGCATCTCTCTCTCTCTCACATTTACTGTCTCCGCCTCCCACTTTTCGTAAATCCCAGGGAAGGAAGAATACGCGGCAACATTCAGAGGGAATGAGTTCTTCTGCTATGACCTGTCCCACAGCCCCATCCAAAGCAGTGCAGATGAAATAACCCTCTCCTTCCGAACTCTCCAACGTAATGGACTAATGCTCCATACAGGGAAATCAGCAGACTACGTGAACCTTTCATTAAAGAGCGGCGCGGTGTGGTTGGTCATCAACCTGGGATCAGGGGCTTTCGAAGCTCTGGTGGAACCTGTCAATGGCAAGTTCAACGACAACAGCTGGCATGACGTCAGAGTCACCAGGAACCTACGGCAGGTAGGTGTCATTCATCACTCCTCTATGGGTTTTATGGCAGCATCCATGGAATTTCACCAGTTTCTTTGCTACTTAGATCCATTACTTGTAGTTCAAAACACTGCCCACAACAGCCATGTTCTGCAGGAAGTTTTATACATATTGATGGCGCAGGTGGCGATAAGTTTAGGTTGCACCAGATTTTGTTTAATTAAGTTTTCATGCCCTTCACACCACTGGCAATCTATTTAGTACATGTTATCATATTTAAATTATTATTTGTTTTGATGACAAACTTTTATTATTTTAATCCATGTCTCTATGTATGTTTGGTCTACAGGCTGAATTATGTACATGAGCCTTAGTTTATTAATTTGAAACAATCTTAAATGAATTTCCTGATGGGAAATAACAACATATTTTTAAGCAAAAATGAAGTGTTTTGTGTCATATGCCCATGGCCTGTAAGTTTGTTTTCCAAATTTAAAAATTGTCGAAATACATATTCAGACTTACATGATTAAATAGGCACATGCTTTACTCACATGCCTCTTTTATGAATTGTTTTTAAAAGCTGTTAGATCTAAGACTTTTGTCCTACACAATAACAGCCCAGAGGTGCAACAGCATAGTACATAATGTTACCCCTTATAACAGAACTATATAATAAAACTGGAAATTAAATTATTTTGTCTGTAACCATCATGGTGTAAAACTTTCATTTCTCGGTCATTAATATTCTTTCTACACTGTCCATCATATATAAAATAAGCCTTATTGAAAAGGAAGCACATGTGCTCAAGTGTTTTGACCCTCCATATATTCATAACCTTGACTATCTAAAGTGTTATCAAGCATTTTTAATGCAGAGATAGATTTTCTATTTCATAAAAGCAGTCAAGTTGATTTATTCACTAAAGAACTGCAAGGAATTTCAGCATTTATACCAATATATATATTTTGGATAATTCTCTAATATTCCATCCCAGCTATGGTCCCAATCAAAGTCTTTTGAATAGTCTATCTACATAAGCCACCATTACGGTGAATGGGATCTTTATGTAGGTAGGCCTATATTGGGGGTTGAACTCACAGTTCATGTTTAGCGAGTATATCCCTAAATACCTCTATCTTGCCAATAGAACTAGATATGATTTTTTGGACTAGGTACATCCAGGAGATACCTGTTTGTTGGCAGTTTCTGCATCTGTGATGTAATTCCATGGTTAGCAATTTATGCATCTCTATTTGTATAGGACAGTCAGTAAGCTATGCATCTAAGTGCTAAGAACATAGATGGCATAAACCACAGTTCTGCACTTATGCCAATTATACCCAATTAAGTGTTCGGGACGAATTCCAACTATAAATGCAGTCTATAATAAGGGCCCCAGAAATAGCGGAATATGGACTGGTTCTTCGTTTAAAATAATTCCAGGTTGCTCTGGCAATGTTGGCAACACAATAGTAAAATATTTAATTAGCTTAAAATGCTAGAGGTTGTATTTTTGAGTATCAGTACCATGGTTGGTATTTTTATTATTTATTAAAATGTGACAGCTTTTTGCACTCTATTAATCATTGTTTTGTCTGACGTTGTATCCTTCTTAGAGTTAAATAAATAAAAACAATGTGTAGCTATCTCATGTATATTTTAAAAGTAGAGACTCCCGAGCCCATGGCCTAGCTTTCTACGTTCAGCAGCAGATATGTCAGTGTTTCTCTTTTTATCCAAAACCAGTTATAGATTTCGTTTACCCTACCATTATACACATATACAGAGAGAATCAAGCTTTTATTTTGATTTATCTAAACAAGAAAAACAGTGATAAAATACCATTTATCCTTTACCCATTTCAAATCTATCTTCTTTCTATCTAATCTTTCCTTCTTTCCCCATCTATTTTCAGTATTCACTCCTTTTCTCTTTGTACATGTTCTAAAACTTTTTATGAATCTAAAAGTAATTTTTTTTACTAATATCTTAAATAAATATTTGTTTTAGAACATTGTGATTTCCCGTGTCACGTTTCATACCATCATGATTTATGAATACATACATATATATGGAATATTAATCATATTTCTCTTTCAATACAATGTTTTTCTTTGAAATTATTATATTTATTACTGTAAAGTGATTTTAAAACTTTAAGTTTCCATAGGTTTCATATTAACATATTAACCTTTGCTGATTATAGTCATTTTAATTGACATGACCAGAATACATCTTATTTTATGTTGACATTTTAGATCTTTTACATATTCTTTTTTAATTACGCTAAATGTCAAACCCTTGAGAAAGACATATTTCAATCCCAACCAAGCTTTATTTACAAAGAAATCCAATTTCTATTTGTTTTTTTGCAGTTTGCATCATACTACAATTTCCCTGTTATCTACTTTTTTATGTCAACATATTTTTGGTCTTGAGAGATGTTTTCATGCTACCTAAAGAGCCTGTATATCTTAGAATTCTATTGCAGCCATTGATATGGAATAGCTCCCGGCTCAATGCAACCTTCTTTCATGACAGCACTGTTTTCCCTTTCATTTAGATTTTAGTGTAAATGAATACTCTGATAATACTCTGATAATTCCACTGTTTCATGTTCTAAAAAAGAATTTACATAGCAAAGACTCCCCTGTTTTCTTTTATATCTATCGTTCTTTCCCTTTCTTTATCTCTCCCTCCTCTACCTCTATCTCCTTGTCTCTGACACTAAATACCTATCCTGCTTTCCTTCATACCCTTCCCTGTCTTTTTTTCTCAATTTACCCCACTACTAACTTTTTTTATCTTCACCAGCTGGAAAATAGAATCACTCTCACAGTTTTCTAATATGAATCTGCATTTGGGTAAAAGAGGATGGGTGGCAGTTTGGGGAGGGTGCAGGGGAAGTGCATTTGACATGGAGGATAAAAGTAGGAAATCTCTCCTTACTCCACCCCACTTGTGTTATATCTTCTGTTTTTTTGTTTTTTTTATTCTCTTTCCACTTGGTGTTAAAGCATGCAGGCATCGGACATGCTCTGGTAAACAAACTCCATTACCTGGTAGATATCACTCCAATTGTACCCCTGGGGTTTATTCCAGCTCCTGTCTTCTGTTCCGTTCACAGCTCAAAAACCAAAAAGTCCCTCAACCACTCTACCTTTTCACCTCCTACCCTCAAATTCTACTCTTTAAATATATTCACCTTTACCTTTCTAAAAAAAAAAAAAAATCTTCTCATACTATTTTGTTTAACATTTAAATATGTCTATGTTTTCACTTTTATATCATTAACTTTATTTTTATTTCAAAAATTTTTATAGCTTTTTTTTTTAAAGAATGTTTGCGATTATCATTTGTTGGCCTTCTTTTTAAATAAAAACTCATGTTCCCAGTTTAGTTCTATGTATTTAGATAAGTGATCTCAGAAGTATGTGGTATGTTCAAACATATCATAGGCTATATAATGCATACTGCTCATGCCAGTATATGCCATGAGTTTAGCATGAGCAGGTGTTGAGTGTATTGGAGAGTATTGCCATATTATGCATCAATTACATTTCTGTGTTTTATTGTAACGCAGGGTTGAAGGTTTGAAAGGAGTTAACCTTGAGAAAGTCATGTTGTTATTTTAGAAATTGGAATACATGTAAAATGTGTTTTATTCCCAAACCCCTAAACAATTCCTGTTTTACTACTTGTATTCTGTATGTTACTGATTTTGGATATATAACATGCTCTTGTAAGTACATATGGCATGTCATGGCTATTTTCTACTAGTGGTGTCGGTGAATCATGGTAACCTACTGGTCATTGCATGCATTAAGCAGAGAAAACAACGTAGCTAAACGGTGACATCCTGTGTTCCATGTGTTTGTTGCAGGAATAGTGCATTTGGTAATGCATCGCAAATCATGATTACATGTAGTATATTGGTGCTACATATACTATATTGAAATTTCATGTTGGTAGCTTGGTCTAATAGTGACACCTAGAGGCCTCTTTTGGAATTTCATTGTACTGTCATTATAGGTTTATGACACAAAGATACATTTAGAATGTTTATGCTTTTTTATCTAATTTTCTGTGGTCCTGTGGTTATATAATAATTGATGTGTAGTGTCACCGTGACCTTTGGATATTATATTTCATCTCCTGTGGTCTTTGTTTAACAGTCTGGGCCATTAGTTCTCTTCACTTTCACTACTCTCTGTTATACTTGATATGTGTATATATACATATACACACACATATATATATATATATATATATATATATATATCTACGATAGTTTAACGGACCAGTTCAGAGATGGACTGTGGCTATTAGGTGAGGTGTCTTGTAAGGTGATAGCTTATCATTCTGTGGTCATGTGATGCATTAAAAGTTGAATTGTCATACTTCAGCAGCACTTTAGCAGAGGAATTATTAAAGATGATTGCAATGATTGTATTTCATTTTCTCCAAAACCGGCCTGTATGTTTGAATACTATCTTTTATTTTTTTATGTTGTCATTCATTTTCTTTTTGTTTTGTTTTATATAGAAATGCATGTAGTTTTTTGTTTCTGTTGTTCTCTCCAATTTACAACCTCCTCTAAACCTCTTCCCTAGCTCTATGAATCTCTCAATAATCTCACTTACTCATGGACATAATATCCCAGCATTACACACTGCTTTCTGTACTTCTGGTTGGGCTCAGGTTGGAGGGTGGGGTCTCTCATGGCAGCCTTTGGTGTAGGTTGTGGGATTAGGCTGTACGGTGAGCACAAACATGCAACAAATATACCTATATAGAAACCATTACTTTTTCCCACCATAACCTCAACCCTGTTTTTGTCATATATATTGTTACTCTTCCTCCCACTAACACTCAAACCTAATTACCCATCCTATGCTCTTCCTTGCCCTCTCTTGCTGTTTCTCAGTAGTTCACACAGAATTCCTTATTTGGCTGCCATTATAGATCACCCCTCCTCAGACTATGCATGCGGTGGGGGGGAGGGGCTTTAACAAGGCATGTTCTAATCCAACCCATTTCCTTTACATTAACTACGTCTCCTTCCCTCACTAACATGACCTTTATCTTTCTGCTGTTTCTCTTTAACACCTTCTTACATAAGTCTATTAATTTATAGAGGCAAACACACAAAGACCGCTAAGACAAAAAGAGCACATTTTACCTCTTTTATTTCTCTTCTAAATGGCTCTCTGTTTCTTTATTTTATCTTATTTACTTATTATTTGTTTCCCTAGTTCAATACATTGTTTTTTTCTTTCTACTACACCCATAGTTCTAGCTTTACTTAGCTCTCCCGGTATCCCTTCTACCTGTTTATCAGAACCATTTTAAATATTAAATACTTCACTATTATTCTCTGTCTCCTTATCTCACAAACTTTGTTTGCTTCTTTCACTTCTATTTTCTCACTTGCCCCTTTGCACTGGGCTGATATATTTAATCAAGCATGGGACTTAAGCATGCAAAGGATGGACCTACCCTTCCACCATTAACCTCATTAACCGCATGCCAGACTGTTTAATTCCTTCTTGGCCAGAGATTGTTATACCTCTCTGTCCATGGAGGGATTAACTGCATGACCCTACTCCCCCTCCTGCATGTCCCCTCTCTTGTGATCTGTGACATGTTTAACTTGAGGTTTGATTACTAATAAACGGAAATCTAATTAATGACTTGTTTACTAATCAACATTTTTGTGTCTGGTCTGTTCCTCTGAGGGGGTCCACTAACTTCTCACTAATACTATACATCTCTCCCTGTACCTTCCCTAACTATCACCCTTGCCCCTTTACCGCAAAGCTTCTCCCCTTTCCTAATTCTAACCTTTAACCTTAATCCTTTCCAATTGTGGGGAGACTTTGGAAGAACACTGTGCTGGTGTATATCATTTTTTAAAAATGGGTCATCGTTAAATTATTTAAACACTTAGCAGGCATGCAATTATGGGGCTTAGTCATTGCAATGCCAAAACAATGGCTTGTATATTATTTTAGTTTACTGGGTGCTTCTCATGTATATTCTATATATACAGCAAGGCTATGCAACAATAACTCAATAGCTACAATCTAAATTAGTATTTGTTCAGTTTTTTCACCCATAAATTGTATTTATAAGTCAATATAATCCAATTTCTACTATACAACAAAAAAAAATAGTTTCTTTCTTTTTTTTTTTTTAAACAGTTTGTAATGTAGTAATGTAGCATGCTATGCATATTTTTTTGGAAATCTAAATAAGAATCATTTGAGGTTTCCATTATTCATATGAAACATAACATCTAAATATTGTTACTTGCATGTGCGGTTGGTTTTCCTATAAGAAGTACCAGTTTTGTAGTAGTATTTATTATAGCTAAAGGTTATCATTTAAACACAATCTCCTAGCAAAGACACAGTTACCAAAAGCACACTGTAGAACATTGAGACCACAAACAATTTTACCTTGTTATCCTATTAAATGTTCTTCCACAACAACGAATTAAGAGGACATCATGAATGGATTTGTCGGTGTTTGTTTTTTGTTAACTCGGATTATTGGCGTGTAAGAGGTGAAATCCCATTGTTTAGTAGAATGAATACATTTCCCCTCTAAGGGAGGAGGCTATGCAGTGCTTGTGGGGGCACTTTACTCTTTCTTTATAGTCCTGTATTTTAGAGAGCAACACAAAATATAAAAAAAAAGTTGCTGAATGAGGATACAATTGATATACTGATCTCGTCCTGCTTGCTCTTGCTAAATATCAGCTAGCACGTCACCTGCTGGTATTCCAGATTCTAATGATAACAGACTTACCTGACTCAGCTGTGACTGATAGTATTGTCTTTTTGTAGAAACATAGAATTTGACAGCAGATAAAGACTGCATTGTCTGTCCACTTTGCCCTGTTCTAACCTACTTTGAAACCTCAACCCTCACTGTATAAATAGCTGTCTTTTATATTTACGATGGTGCACAGAGACAAATAATCTTTGAATGCCCTTGCTGTATTAACCTGTACTATTTTTGTGCATGCCTTTTAGCGTTAAGAGCACTTTGTTATATAAGGGAATTGTTTGTCATGCGTAGAGTTGTAAATTCAGTCATAAAAGCCAAAAATAATAGTAAGTTTATATTTTAAACAAGCTGAACCTTTTTTTTTTTTACTTTTTGAAATATTAAAATAAATACCAGGTTAACTATAGTCTTTCAAATATTAACATATATTCACAGATTCTTGGTTAAGGTATAGCATAGGTTAGATCCAACAGGATACCACCAAGTTAAGACATAGTATATTAAGTACCACTGCACTAACACTGTTTAAGAAATGGTATGGGTCAATAACATCAAGGTGGCATAGAGTTCAGGCACATTTTTTGTTAATACCATAAAATTCAACAAAACATAAAGTTACAATATATTTTAGGCCAATAGAATAAAGCTAAAGCATGTCATATAAGTCAAAGTCATTATCATGTTATTGTTTGTTTAAAGTATAGTAAGGATCATAGTGTCTGGTAAGGAAGATATAGGTTATTATACTTATCGTTGGGTTAAAGCACAATGCTATGGATCAGTACCATCTGACTAGGTTAGATATAGGTTAGTATCATTGGGTTAAAGTTTAGAGTGGATCAATATCATCCAGTTACTCTATACATACTTGATGGTGCTTGGGTGTAGTCACTTTCCTTGTAAGTACTCACCTAGAAGGGGGGATGGTATTTATTTTTTTACTCAGTTGGTTCAAGAAATTACTATACTCTATAGGGTATCCAGGATACACTATTTTACTTTCCAGATATATGAATTTGCATTTGATTTGTTAGCAGGAGAACATACATGGAACCTTGGACTATTTACAAACTAATTTTTAATTGTATCTTCTGTTTTATCTTACATAAATATAATTTTTGTTTTGTTTTATTTTACTAGTCCACTATAAAATGTTCAAAAGGCAATAGTTAATTTTATGATAATTAAGGGACAAGTGCAGCATGTTATAATCAATATACTGTATGTGAAAAAGGGACACACGACCATTGTGACCATATCCCAATTTCCAATAAGAGGTAAACAAAATAGTTATTATTCTGACCAGACTCTAAAATCACAAAATCAAACAATGACAAAAGTTTGCTAAACAAAAACAAAACTCGGATGGACATCAAGGTATCACCACACATGACATTGTGGGCTTCAATGTTCCTCTATGAGGAGCACTGGATTGGCCCATCGTGGAGGAGACCATGCCTCCTCTGTGAACTTGCAGGAGGGGGAGACTTGAGTAGAGCTCTCAACTCTTGGTTTTCCTTTAATGTTTGTGACTACCTTGTCTATAGCACAGCACTAGACAATACAGGTGGATGTAGAGTCTTTTGTAAAGAATATGATACTTGTGATCTTGTCATATATAGTGTATAATGTAATACACTAGCTTTATGGATGTTGAATTACAAATCTCCCTCTGATAGGTTAGGTAGGATGCTTGATTAGAATACCTTCTGCATCCTTGCTCATGCCTTTGTAAACTGTTTTAGTGTTGTCCATGCACATTATATGTATTTCACACTTACAGACACACATTACCTTTATTAGAATGATGTTCCATGCAATTTGGTTTTATATGTGTGTCTTGAATTGTAGCTATTTTCTTTTATATTGAAACATGGGTTTGGCTCATTCCTCAGTGATTGTGTATAAATGGTTACGAAGGCCATTGCCTGTATGTCAATCTACAATGTTGCTGTTTCAGCAAATCAATTATTGAGATCTTAACAGTGGGTTTACTGGAACATTTTGGAAATTGTGTTTTGGTGATAGCTTTGCGTATTTGCAAACTCTCCAATTATTGCGCAGTGAAAATTGGAAACAATTTGACAAAAAATACATTATACTGTTTGTAGGAATTGTCAGTGTTTTTTGGCATTGGGTAACTTACTTTAAGGACAGATTATTTGTGACATATGTTCAACTTTTTTAAATAGAATGCTTAATACATCTGTGCACCAGTCTCATGTTTGAAAGATGATTAGTGACTTTGTTTTTGCACTGTATTTAATAGCAGCATGGAAAGGGAGATGCAGTATGCGTGGTTGACTAATGATTCATGTAGACATGGGATGAGATAAACTTTCATAGTATACATTTAGAAGGCCTTGTTGGGATAGAAATTAAAGTAAATAAGAAAGAAAGAAAGAAAGAAAGAAAGAAAGAAAGAAAGAAAGAAAAAAAATGAAAAAAACTGGATGGAATATTTGATAAACATTCAAGCATGAGGTTTTGTTTCTAGAATGATTGTTTTACAACTGATGAAACAACAGCTCACTGTAGGAAATTGTGTTGGTTGTGTAGATGCCATTACCATGCTGTTCTGGCTGTGGTCCAGAGTCAAGAAGATCATATATGCTTTTGCGAAGGGCTGCTAACAGCCCAACATTAATTGGAATTCTTGGGCAGGATAAAAAGTGAGACAGCTGAATACGACTATTGGATTCAATATCTCCTTACTATATAGAAGAAAATATGTACTAGGATGAAAATGTTACAATTTTTGTTCTTTCAAAAACAAACAGGAATACGGAGCCACTAGGATTCCATTACATTCAGCCTATGCAGGCCAACATTTTAAATATTCAAGAGACATTCAGAATCTAAGGTTTCTCATATTGGAAACTCCCTACAATCTTAGATATGGAAGCAAGATGGACAGATAGATGGGCAGAAGCACAGAAATGTTACCTACACACTATCTCAAATCCCCCTGTACTTTTAAATAAAATAGTTCATGTTGCCACTAAAATAACACTTAAAGCGTAAGCTCACCTGCCAACTTTAAGACCTCTTAGATTAGCCCTACCATTGCAATTCACTTTGCTGCTTTCAGCAAAAAGGCAATATCTCTAACGATATAGAAAAGGGTATTCTTAAGAGTCCATACAAACTAACCAATGTAAAACAGGGCACATATGACGTAGGTGGCTGCACTGTAACAAGATTGTATAAAAGGAATTTATTAAAAAACACAAATCGGCTCTAATGCTCAAACTTTGTGGATTATTTTTACTCCCTTTTATTTGCTGGTTGGGGACTTTAGAAGACAAGTGTGTACTTTTAAAGGTGGGGTCTAGATCTTCCTGCTGTATGGTAATGCTACACCAGTGGCGCATGGCAAAAGGGAACAAATAACCTTGTAGTTTAGGTTGTTATGGTACCTCCATATCCTCTGCTGTTATTTCAGTGTATGGAATGCATTGGAATGCATACTTTTGTTCTTCACATTTACTAATAGCTGAAATGATTGAATTATCAGTGCCTACTTCTTAAATTAACTGACATATGATACATAGAGATAAAATAATCGAGCTGCTAATTTATAAAGTCTGACATGCAATGGACAGAAAGCACAGATATTAATAATCAGACTGTCAAGTCAAAGCACCATATTTATCAAAGTAAATGCTAATGTAAGTAAGCGTAGTCATTGCATTGAAAATTAAATTAATTGTTTCATCCGCTTCAACATAAAAGTGCAATATGTCAACTTTATTATTTCATAGTTGATAATATTTATATTTACATACATACTAATGAGATACCAATCTTAAATTCTGATCTGCACACATTGCAATGTATCGGCATTACATTCCGTCACATTCTGCTAAACTGACTTCAGAAAAAGAAAAGGCTCAATGCCCTCCAGGGTTAATTCAGTCATTCATCCATTCCAAGGTTGGTAGACAGACCCATTAATTAGGCTAATAGGACTTCTAGTCACTTACAGATTATTTAAGTCTGAGAGCTTACACTAAACTCTATTCATCTCCTTAAGGGCAGAAAGGGTACCATATAACATGATCATAATTAAACTGTACCAGTGATAGCTAACCTTTAACTGTCCAGTCATCCTTTACATCAAAGAATAGTGTTTGGTTCACTAGGGTTTAACATACACCTCAATTTAACAAGCTTTCCAACAGATTCAATACTGTTAGAAAAAAACTTTTCAAATTATTAAACTACAAAAATTATTGACTTTAATGATGACTTCTGCAGATAAATCAATTGGAATTTTTTTTCTAGCAATATAGAATCATCCGAATCATCACCCCAACACTAAGAGCCTTCTTACAATATGATGTAGTGAGCATGTAACAATATAACATAAATTACAGTCAAGAAGCTTGGTATTACTAATTCCAGCTTTCAGACACACATACTCCATGGGAAGCAAATGAACTATTTTATAGTATCTTTTATATCTGATATCCCTAGGGCATGCGACTGTAGTGTCTATCAGAATGGTAAGGGAATTATAGATTCTAGTAATACATAAAAGCGATCCATGTTACAAGTATTAATATTCACGATCTGTAAACCATTGAAACAAGCAACCTATGGGCTAAGCATTGTCAGTTTAGGAAGGGTAAATGTAAGAGTGGGTAATAACTAATATTTAAACAATGTATACTCTTTCTAAATAATTGCCTTGCATGCGTCATAGAAACCGTCTCAGCTATCAAAAGAAAAAGTGATATGTTAGAAGACATATACAATAATGATTATAGTGAGTAAAAGGATCAAGACAGACCTTACAATGCATACTCAGTAACAGAAGCAGAGAATTGTTTGTACATAGCTACATGCACTAGCCACATCATACTTCTACCTACTCACACATTCCTGAAAGCAAGATACTTGCACAGCAGCTAGGATTTCAGGATAGGAAAATAGAAAGTAATCTCACATTGATAACTTTTGATTCATATGTACAACTTTATACATTCTGCTTTGAAACATGAAAGGTAGCACAAATACAATTAAAGGAACACTTTAAAGGACATCATCAGAAGTGGTGGTCTGATCCAATTACAGTGCTTCTCCATAGGATTGGCTGAGACTGACAAGGAGGCAGATCAGGGGCAGAGCCAGCACAATTCAAACACAGCCCTGGCCAATGAATCTCTATGAGGAAAGTGCAGTGTCTGCATGCAGAGGGAGGAGAAACTGAATGTTTGGATGCATTTTAGGCAGCCATGACCCAGGAAGGATCTCTAACAGCCATCTGAGGAGTGGCCAGTGAAGTTATCACTAGGCTGTAATGTAAACACTGCATTTTCTCTGAAAAGACAGTGTTTACAGCAAAAAGCCTGAAGGTAATGATTCTACTCACCAGAATAAATTCAATAAGCTGTAGTTGTTCTGGTGATTATAGTGTCCCTTTAAGGCTTACTTTTGATAAACTTCAGTCAGTAGGAATGTAGGGTGTTGGAATAACAATGGTATTGTACCGTAAAACATTTCAAATGAAATAAAGGTTGCACATTCATTTCAGGGTGTGGCTGGGGTGAGGCTTGAGAGCAATGCTGCTCTGGGTCATTTTAGTTGACTTCTTGACCAACTGATAAACAGTCTTGTAACCAAAAGTATCTCATACAAACACAATTTTGAACACATTTATTGCAAAGGCACACTACTGAGAGTTTTATTCATGTGAATCAATAACAAGTTATACTCACAAAGTATTTGATAAGTTCTAGAATAGGGACTTTTGCAACAAATTCGGGGCACTAGGCAGGTATGTAGCATACAACTGTGCAATGCAAGTAGCCTCTCATAGACATATATACTTTATGTATATATATATAAACATTGACATGACTCTAAAATCACTTCAATACATTGCCATATCAGTCACTGGCCTTGATTTAATGTTAACTTTCCAAATGTTTTATCTACAGAAGTCACAATTAAAGTATACAGATAAACTAATGGCATTGAATTATACTCGAAAACCTATTAAATCAAGGCTACTGTTAGTAACTTTACATAACCATAACAGGTGCTATAGGTGTATAATGATACTCTTGCAATATAGAGGTTACATATTAGAATGAAGGACTAATATTTTTGAACAAAGATTATTAATAGGATGCTGCAATTCTAAGTGTAGGGCTATGCTGTTAAAACATCTTGATTGTTCACATGAGTAGAGGTTACATCTCTGTATCTAATTTTTCACTCACTATACTGTCATGTGATAAGAGGTTACAGTAACACAGTGATCGTGATGTTGTGATCAGGGCTCAAACGATGATTAGCTAGTAAAACGTCCAGTGTTCTACATGAAATTGATAGCTTGTTATGAATGGATTCAGGTCCTTTAACTCTTCGTTTCCAATGTAGCACCCACTTACTCTTATTGGAGGAGATTTATTAAAGTTAAATAGGTTCTATTGTGGGTTGTATTGAGAGGCATTCTGTTGGTTTCCATGGTGATTGCTCCTTATTTAGTTCTTTGTCCTCCGATAGACAACATGGAATGGCAATCTCATATATCCCAATCATTTTTTTTTCTTATTGAGCATCATTTTATACCGTGGATTATATACGTCAAATATTTTTTATTCATGTTTTAAAATAATATAATATATCATACAACATTGGCATATATATAATGACTTATGAACCATTGTCAAAACGAAACAAGCAATAAAATACACATAAATATTATAAATATTTGTATATGAAATAAGTAAACTATGTACAGAAATAAAATAAAGTGTCAAGTAATTGATAACAACATGGTACTAAAAAATAATAATCAGGAAGCAGAATATGAACAGTGGATTATATAAGCGTTAGAAAGAATTTTTTTTTTTTGTTAAACTAAAACATGCATTAGAGCATGTATATGTGTAAGCACTGGCCATGCCTTTAAAATGGTGCATTAATGTTAATTTGACATTAGGTGGGCTAGTACTTTATATATATAAACAAAGGGTGTCATATTAAACAATCTCCCATTCAGACTGCTCATTATAACATTTCTTATTGGTAGTCACACCTATATCTCACAAGTTATTTAATTCCTTTACCATGTTAAGATGCTGTGTCCACTGGGCAGTTACCCCAATTTTACAATGCTATCTAGTTTCATTTACAATGCCCTTCTTCTTCCTCTTCTTCATCTTCTTCTTCTTCTTATTATTATTATTATTAAATGTATACAAGTATATAATGGGCATATTTCATCTAGTCCTTGATAAAATTCGAAGGTAGCAAGAATCTCAACAGTCTCTGGATTGGCATTTTAAAATGTTCTTAAATGCTTTAGTAAAACAGTTATAACAAATAACAGGAGTATCCATAATTACCTCTATTATCTGTTAAATATTTAATGTTGTTATTTTATTATCCATCACCATACCAAGTCCCATATTTGCTGACATTCCTTATATGTACATAAACATTATTACAATGTTTTAGTTGTTCAAACATATATTCCAACCTAGAAAATGCCTGATAAAAGCACATGATGGTGCTTGATATGAAATTTGATCCAACTAAAGAAAGGAAATTTCAAATTTACAGGGTGATTAAAAAGAGAGAGTGGGAGGATTTTCTTCCAGAATACAAAATAAATCAAAGCACAGTTTAGACAAAATATGGTATAACATTGATTTATCACATACACAACTTATTTTGCATGTAAGTCCTTCCTTGCATAATAGTGGCTTATGGAGATCAGCCCCTGGCACTATATATAATCACACTTTTACTATAGACACATTTTGTCTATAAAGCAAGTACGGTGACATCCTGCTCCCTCTGCATCTATCTCTTACTCATTCGTCTCTAGCACCTATACAATGTATGATTCTCGGATCACTTTGTCAGGACAAAGTCTATATCCTCATTGGTCTCTTCAATATATACTGAATGCCAACTATTAGTCCTCAGACATTGTTGTGATTTGCTATTGTATTTTATTTAGGATAAAAATAATTATCTGACTAGTTTTGTAATCAACTTGAGACATTTTATCTTGATTTCTCCAACCCATCTGGATACACCACCCTCTTCTTATAAAGTAGTAGATATAAATCAAAATGCCAAGACATCATTGGTCCAGCTGATGTCTGTTCTCTTATATATTTAATATATTTTCTACAGTTTGATTATTATTCTAGCTATTGTAAACATCACTTCTGGTTTGGTGGATCGTATGGTATTGCAAACCCTAGTACATTTATGCTATGAGAAGCAGGATGGCTTGTTTGATTGTTCAATTAATGACATTGCATCCTAATTATGTTTGTTCTACTATGGTACTATACTTCCTTACTGAGTATGGAGAATCTATGGTGGGCACAGCTGTAAGTTATTGTCTCCTTATTGTTTGTTCGCACTATATATATATGGGAAAGTTAATTGCGTGTGTTTGTTATGGCTCGATGAAGACTCTAAGTCAAAATGTTGCCTTAATGTTCCAATAACGTTTGGACTTAATGGACCATTGTGTGCCCGAACCTCTTTCACTATTTACACTGAAGTTATGGTTTTGCCACCATTGTCTGTGTGACTCCTAGTGGGAATCCATAATGATAAGTGTGTGCAATTCCATACTTCTGTCTCAGTCATCTTATGGCATATCATTCTTCTTTCAGGTCCACAGATCTCAATAAAAATGTGTTAGCCAGAGGACAGTCATGCTAAACTATTATTTTCAAAATTGCATTAAGCTAGATCTATCATTAAAATGCAGCAATTGTATTGACATTAGAACATAGCCTTAAAAAATAAAGTAACACTAAAATGTATCTTCTTTATTATTTGCAATTTTCTGTCTGAGTTAAATTAGGTTACAACCACCCATGGGACACATCATTGAAAGCTTAAAGGCAGGGCTCAAAATCTACTCTATCCATTTGCTGCACTCTGTCAACCCAAGTTTTATTTCCCTTACTTAATATAACCAGCACTGCAGCATTTGTTTATATAAATAATTTACAACAATCAAGTTATATTAATCATTTTGCCGTGTGACCAAACCAAATGTGGATTCATGTTTGCTACTTGAACAATGGTGACGTAACTGTAACTTAGGGGAAACGATCGTAAGTGGATACACTTCTGGGCAAAATGTGGAGCTGACTCCTTGTTCATGTTGTATGGGTTTTCTTAGACTTTTTTGCCACTTGAAACAATCAGCTTGTGCTAGCAAGGCCATCAAGGCCATCTCTGTCTAGCATACAAAAGCCAGTAAAGGAAACAGTAGGCTATGCTTGAAAACATCAAGGCAAGGCCACAAGAGGGCGCAACACACAAAACAAGTGAGATTTTTTTTATTTTTTTTAGGAGTGATTTGAATCGTACAAACCTTTCTGTACGAAAATGGACATTTCTGCTTTTCTGAGTGTCCCTGCAATGATAATGAGCAGGGAAGCAAATAAAAATAAAAATTAGGTCCAAAAAAAAAACAATAATTTTAATTTCTGAGTGAAAAAGGTGTCCCCCCTTTCAGTTTATTTATTATAGGCTATGACATCATCTACAGGGGGAAATATTATCAGACTGTATTAGAAACTTTGTGACTGTACTGCTCTAAGGACCTCTACTATCAATAACCAGCTCCACGAGAATGTTCATTTATTTAATTAATTTCTAGGCTCCAGAAAAAAACCAAAAATGTAGTCACACACACAAAAGAAAATGTGGGAAAATGTTCCTACTTTATCTGGCCTTCCCTTAAAGAATAAATATGTATTACTTATTATGACCAGTGATAAAGCACACAGTCAGATAATATTTTCCCATGTAGACTCCATATTTATGTGCATGAGAACTCAATAGGTGATGTCATAGCTTATAATAAATAAACTGAAAGGGAAGACTCAGAAAATGGCTAATTTTTATTTTGATTTGCTTCCATGCATATTATCATTGCAGGGACACTCAGAAAAGCAGAAATATTTAAGGTATGGTTAATAGGCTTTGTAACTCTTTACCTTATTAATACCAACTACTCCCCAGATTATTTTAATATTTACCTCTCATCCAGCATTAAGTTACCACATTGCATAACAGTCACTAAACATCAAGAGTGTATACAAGATAAAGTCAGTTAGGTTTTTTCTCATTACTCAATTTTAGTGCATAATAAGCCAAAACAAAATTTATAAGAACACATTTTTGTGTCACTACAAAGAGCACTTAAGAAATGTACATATCAAACTGAGCTCACCCAAAACATACAGCAACACTAGATGACCAATTTGGGGTACTTTGGACCTTATCAGTGAGGTGTAGCTGAAACTCATCTAGACACAATAAACAAGGGTCCACATCTCAATGTCCTCATAGCTTTCATTTTAAGATACCTCCTCCCCTCGTCCTGTCTCGGTTTGAGTCCTCCAAGGCTCTGTTCTTGGTCCCCTTCTATTTTATCTTTATACTGCCTCTCTTGGCAAACTTATTACCTCATTTGGATTCCACTACCACCTGTACGCTGATGACACCCTGATATATCTTTTCTCCCTGGACCTCTCCCCTGCCATCCCCTGTCACTGCTTGCCTCTCTTCCTTCTCTGACTGGATGTTTTCCCGCTTTGTAAAACTCAATCTCTCTAAAACTGAGCTCCTTGTCTTTCTTCCTCCTAATACTGATCCTCCTCTTTCACTCTCCCTTCAAGTTAGTGTTATCCACATCAGTCCATCCTTGCAAGCGCACTGTCTTGGCGTTATACTTGATTCTGGCCTCACCTTTGAGCCTCGCATCCAGTTTGTTGCTAAATCCAGTAGATTCCATCTTAAAAACATAGCCCGCATCCGGCCCTTTCTTACGCAAAATGCTACCAAGGAGCTTGTCCATGCTCCATTAATTTCCCGCATGGATTATTGTAACCCTCTCCTAATTGATCTTCACAAAAGCTGGACAGTTTGTAATGAATGCTGCCGCCAGACTGATTTTCCACTCTAGTCGGTCCTCTCACACCTCACCCCTCTGTCAGTCCTTACATTGGCTTCCTGTATTCTATAGAAGTCAATTCAAAGTGCTAACCCATACCTATAAACCACTGAACAATTCTAGCCCCTTTTATATCTCTTCCCAGATCCATAGGTATGCCCCGTCTCGGTCTCTCCGCTCTGCCCATGACGTTCTCCTGTCCGCTGCTCGCACCTGTACGGCCAACTCATGCTTGCAGGACTTCTCGCAGGTGGCTCCCTTCCTATGGAATAGCCTGCCTACTGCCATCAGACTCTCCCCTAGTCTTCAATCATTTAAGAAGTGCCTTAAAACCCATCTCTTTAGAAACCTCAAGGCCTCACAGAGTAACCTCTACCTCTCATACCTGTCTCTTGCTCTCTCCTAAAGAGCAGCACTTTACTCTCTCCTCCAGCTCTGCTTTACTGTTACCTTATTTGATTGCTATTTCCTGTCCTAATTTGTTTCATACCCCACCTCCTATAGACTGTAAGTTCATGTAAGTTTTCTTGTAATTGTCCTATTTATAGTTAAATCCTCCCTCTTATAATATTGTAAGGCGCTACAGAATCTATTGGCGCTATATAAATGGCAATAATAATAATAAAGACACACTATAGGGTCAGGAATATAAACTTATATTCCTCACCATATAGTGCTAAAAACACTATTTAGGTCCCCAACCCTCTTAAATAAGTAGTATGCTTACCTTTATTCCAGCACTGCACGCATCTGTCGGGACTTGCACCGCCCCTAATCTGCCTCCATGGCTGAGATCATCAGAATTGAAGATCTCAGCCAAAGAGGGACACTCCTATATGAATTTACATTTAAATTATACTTGCGGTTGCAGTTATTTTTAATTGTGTATCTCGATTTAGACATCAACTTGTACTATGAACTATCATTTTCATAGGAACGCTAGTGATGACGTTACACATGAGAAGCAGCACAAACAATCCATTCTTCTCTGAACTCAATGTAACAATGTAATTTTGTTCCTCTTTTTTTCATTTCACTTTCCTTTATTTAGGTCCACTGTAGCATAAATATTACACTCCTACTCCTTGCCACTTGCATTTATTTATATATATATATTTTTTCATTGTTTCTGGGTCTTAATATCTGTGCAGAGCCAGATTAGATGAAGTTTGTTTTTGGCGACAGATCCGCTTTAAGTACAGAGTTATTTCATGGTGCATCACTTTAGATAAGTGAAAAATAATTTCAGATTAGAGAGGTGTAGGATTTTACTTAAGCAGCAGGTAATAGTTGTATGAAAACTGTAAAATACATTAACAGGGTTAATGTACATTATACAATGTTTTTAGTGGGAAAAAAATCCACTGCTAGGTATTTTCTTCAATTGATATTGCGAAACCTAATGAATCAGAGCCTGGAGGGTTTACAAAATGATTGTAAAGCAAACACATTCTGACAGAAGTGCCTTGTTTTCCTTTCAAAATATTACACGCACGTACTTTGAAATATCTATTGGACGAAAATAAAAAATGAAAAATTTGAGCCTCACAATTAACCTTATTATATACAGCCTAGTTGTTTTGGGTTATCAATTTATTGAAAATAGGGTACTTAATTGCTTATATCCAGGATTAAACAAACATTCCAATATAAAATATATATATATATATACGTATATATATATATATATATATATATATATTTTTTTTTTTAATTGGAGGGTTCCTTCTTATTGTTAGATATTCACCATTCCTGCATTTAAAGGGTTAAGATCTATTAAACTTACCTTTATTGCATTGCCAGGAAAGTCTCCATACTTCAGCTTCAATCTGCCTCATGTAATGCCTCATCATTACTGGTTTTATTTCAAATCAGACACTTCGCATAGATATGCATGCGCCATGTGTCCTAGTGCTTAGCAATGGCCACGGTATGCTAACAATGCTTCTCACAGAGAAGCATTAAAATGAATGCTTCTCTATGAAAAACAGTCACTTTCTCTTTGAAGTACAGTTCAAGGAGAGTGAGACCCTCCCAGCTGTTTGCTTGACATTCATGAGGTGTTGATTTTCTTTTGAAATTAGCACTTTTGCAAAATAAGCCAGAAAGAAAATGTACTTAACTGCTAAGGCACTTCAGCATGCTGATGAGTGTTAGGGGACTGCTGTGATCCTTTTATTTGTTAAAAGTTTGAACTTATATTTCTACTAGTGTTAGTTTTAATACATGATTTTTAACTTAGAATTTTACTATCCTTAAAACTTTTTTTTTTGTGTGTGTAAAATAGATTAACCTTTTTACAATCTTACTACAATGAGCATACAAAGTAATTCATTCCAACCCAGCGTTAATTTTGGCGTGAAATTTCTATTTAGCTTTTATCATTGTCTTTTGACTAAAAAGCCATTTTAGTTTTAGTCGTATTTTAGTCATGTGACTTGTTTAAGTTTTAGTATAGTTTTAGTCGACTAAATCTCCAGTAGATTTTAGTCGACTAAATCTCCAGTTTAATTGACACAACTCAAAATGGGTTTAGTTAATGCCTCTATTGGTCTCTTTTGCCCCCTCCACAGCCCCTCTGTGTATCTTTGTGCCCTTCCAGCCCCTTTAGGTGCTCTCTGTTCAGTGTTTATTTTGTTGGCAAATGTCAGATTAGTTTTAGTCATATTTTAGTCATCTGAATTGTTTTACTTTTAGTCTTGTTTTAGTCTGCTAAATATAAAAAATTTCAGTCGACTTAACTTTGACTAAAATTGTTAGTCGACAAAATTAACACTATTTCAATCTGAAGGCTATTTCTGAATTTTGAAAAAAAAAGAACAGGTGGAATTACAAATCTCACTGTTCAGAGTAGGACCGAGATGGGTATAAATGGGCATGTACCCAGATAAATTAGAAACAGAAAAAAATGCCTCAGGGTGCTCAAGAAAGTAACGGGCATAAAGCCCTTTCTTCTAAAGACACCTCTGAGGTATACCCACGACAAATGAAATTAACTCATAGCATCTGAGATAAGTCTGAGATAAGTGATAAGAAGTATAAATAGTGAAAGAATAAAAGAACGATCTTTATTACTTAAATATCTGTTCGAGTCATCTAGACTCCTTAGCAAAGAAAAATAGTAACCATAAAATCAAATTGTATAGGTGATTTAGAAAATAAGAAAAAGGGGTGAGTAGCTCATATACTGTATGGGCTAAATAGTGTCTGTAGAACGCTAGATGTAGCTTGTATGGGTGGGTGTTAGCTGGTGGTCACAGGTTAATAGAGGCTTATCAAATTGTGAAAGCCCAGGGTCAAAATCCCAAATGAGATATAAGGTATTTTATAAACTAAGAATAGTAGTATCAGTCCCTAGGGTATATAATCCTCTTTGGTACGATAGAATTTCTAAAGTAATCTCTAATATGATTGATAAATCATATGGTAGAGCCCTATTAGACTCTAAATATATCATACAAGAAAGAATCTGTATTAGTTCGATTTGTAAATAAGATAATAAAGAGTAAAGAGTAGATCGCCTCCCTAGACGCTAGAGTAGGATGTTGGTAAGAAAACAGGATGATATTCCTGTAGCTAATGTCTAGAGTCCCTGGTAAACCTGTTACGAAAGATGAGGTATAAGCTAGACTACATATCCATGAAAGTTCCTACTTACTAAGCTATCCGGCTAAATATAGCAATAAATCGTGGGAGAGTTACCCCAGAGGATAAAGGAACGTCAGGACTCGATACACGAAGGAAAGATATGGGCTAGACTACCTATATGTGAAAATTCCCACTTGCTAACTACCCAGCCATATGTAGCAGATAAAAAAGCGTCAGGACTGAATTTTCACTGCAAATAGCATTTATTTATTTCTATCTTTGCAATGATATTGAAATAACTCAAATATATATTTATCTACAAGAGTGAAGGACACAACAATAATGCATACTTTGCTTGGAAACTTAAACCCCCTACCGATCTAATGAATTCCAAACTATTTTTGCACACAAGACTATAACTTCTCATTATTATTATTTTATTTTGTCATTACTTTGTCATCACATTGATTGTGTGTGATATTTATTATAATTGGATACAGACATTTATATACGTATCATGCTGAGTTTTGGAATATGGAAGCCTATTTTTCCTAAAATGCAGTTTATCAGAGGTGCTTAAATTTGATTTTCAAAAATATTCTAAAGTAGTAGGATTTTCTTAACCCAAGAATAGTGATGTCCCGAACGGTTCGCCACCAATGGTTCGCCACAGACTCATCATTGAGTAAACTTTGACCCTGTACCTCACAGTCAGCAGACACATTCCAGCCAATCAGCAGCAGACTCTCCCTTCCAGGCCTTCCCACCTCACTAAGAATGCAGCTTCACAATGAATGTAAAATGGATGCTGTCCAGGAGGTGGGAGGGTCTGGGAGGGAGGGTCTGCTGCTGATTGGCTGGAATGTGTCTGCTGACTGTGAGGTACAGGGTCAAAGTTTACTCAGTGATGAGTCCGCGGCGAACCGTTGGCGAACCGTTCGGGACATCACTACCCAAGAATCCTAATCCAAACAAGACCTCCTGTAAGGTTTCACCTTCACCCTCTGATTAAGAGCACATTGAGCCTGGTGCTGACAATTATGATAGGCCTAATTACAGAATCTTATCTGCTATCAGAAAACACATACCCTATGCCAATCTCTCGCTTTCATCTTTCAAGTAAAAGCATACCCCCTAACAGCAGTGTTTCGCTTGGTGGGGTAAGAGGGTGGGTCACTGATGTGAAGCACGTAACCAGAAATGCCCAAAGGGACAAACATGCCCAAAAAGGGGGTGTATCTGCAAGAAGAATTAGATGCTCAGCCTGGCATGAATGCACGTCAGGCTGACTGCCAATCATGCAGGATGACCAACCAAGGACATACTGTGGAGACAACACCCTGAGCTGGCATAAATGCGTCTAAAGATGCGCTAGCTCTATGCTTTCTAAGGACTGTCCCCTAGCACTTGCTGGTCTACTCCTCTCCTAACCTTCTTACTAGCAGGCAGAAGCTCCTGTTACACAGTCTGGGACAGAGAAAAAGTGTATGTGGTGGGTGTAGAAGAAAGGGAACATGCCACAGTGTTAGAGAGACTGAAGCAGCAAGAGCATCTCAGCCTTACCTTAACTAATTTCATTTTCAGTCAGTCCACACCAGTTTTGTTCTCCTACATCCCTCTTAAGTTTCCATACTTAAGTAAGAGCATGTGAAGAGTAGTAAAAACATTTTTATTTTAAATCAATAGGCCTATTCCATAGGCATGGGCCTGGAGCTGCAGCTCCATCAGCCCCTATGTTAACAACCTCTGTGTTTCTAAATATATTTATTGCAGCTATTTACTAAAGTGAGAATTTAAAATGAATTTAAAGGGAATTTAAAATTTTAAGTCAATCTAGACAAACTGGAGCAAAGCTTACTTTGAGAATTTTTCCAAATCAGCTATTTTAGCCTTACATTTGAACTTCACTTTTAACTTCTGACAATTTTCATTTTAGTAAATAATGAGGAATGAATAAACGCCATAAACATTACAGTTATTGTAGTAGTTACGGTACTTTGAGTCTTTCGGTGCCACCCTCCATCTTAATTCAGTACAATCACAAAATGTTAAACTATTTGACAAAAAACAGGGCTCTATAGTCAACCAATGACCAAGCATCTGCAACCTGTTGGATAATGCAGAAGCGTCACATTTACATTATGTCCCTAGCTGTCCAACCTTTGATGCCAATAATAGGCGGGGAGTCCAGGGCTAACTTTAATCTTCACAGTTTTTATAAAAGTGCTCAAAAACACGTTGATAGATAATAGACTTGGGCAGCACCTAAAGGCTTGTAGAAGCCTTTTAAAAATGGAAGCAAACACAATAGTTTTCTTCTGTTTTTGTTCATTTGTATTTATCATTCAATAGCTGTGAGTACATTTTTACTTTTAATCAACTGCCTTTAAATTATAGTGAGATATGTCATTTTTCCATATACATTTTTCATTTAATATTTTCAGATCGTAAATTCCTAATTAACAGAACATAATGCTCCACATTTTTTAACCTAAACAATCAACATGACATTTATTAGCTCATAACCATGTCATGATATTATACCTTTTTCATTTGATAAAATGTACCATAACTTTGGGAAAAGATACCATTCAAGTTTTTCTTTAATTCATCAAGGGGTCAAATCAAGTTGCTTTCTCTCAATGTAAATAAAAAAAATAAAAAAATAAAATACAGCTGAGTAAAGAAATGCAGATTGTTTTAGAACTTGATATAGCAAAAATTTCCAAAATTAGATTTTGTATACCCGCCACATACTTATTTAAATGCAATTTATCTATATAAAGGGTCTGCAATAAAGGTGTTACAAAAACAAAAAAGATTGCATTAAATCTATAACTGCTATACATTCCCCTGGTTTTGCAGTAATCTAATTAATTCGGGAACTTCTTTTTGTAACAGTTATAATTTTCATTTTTATAATGTAGGCAATGCTTAGGGAAATAAAATACATAAATTATTGTTATGTTTTCAATATGATATTAACTAAATTTATCTATCATATATGTGTTGGTTATTTTGTAGGGACTACAAGAACAAAATGGCAGTACAGTGTATCATTCGATACTTTAATTTTTTTTGTTTGACTTTCATTTTTATTCTATTTTTAATTATTTATTATAGCAAACATGACTTATTATTCTATGAACCAAACATCTGCAATAAAGTAACTTGGCTATCGGGACAGTTATACAATGAAATCATTGGGTCTAAGTAGAAAAGTGTGATAGGAACTGGCTGGTTCAAGTTTGGAAATTTACTAATTTGAAATTAGAATGTTTTCAATAGAGTCACTTTTGCACATAATGTGGCCATCAGTAGTTTTTATGAAGCTTTTATGTACCTTACCATCTGCAGAGTGCTATTACATCAGCAATAACAATATTATGTTATTATTGTGTTCTTTAGATTCTTAAGCACCAACAAAGAAAACAAAGAATGACAAAAATAATACTGTGTCATACTTTGATTTGGCTAATTGTTTAACCTCAAGCCTCCTTTCAGGGAACATTTCATGATATTGTGCCAAATATTAACTTTTGATAGTCGGCCACACTGATGCCTTTACTATGTGCTCGGTGACAGCGACACTTTGATGTATCTAATTTTAAATAATTTTGGTACCTGCTTTATTGAGGTTTTGAACCAAAAACCTTATTTGGCCTTTGGATTGTTTTAGTATTTTAGCTTTTTGAGAAAAAAAAAAAGGGCTACTTTTACTATTTCTACTATGGGGGTATAATATATGAGTGGCTACAATCATGTCTCACTGGTCTTGTTCCATGAAGATATGATCATTACATATGTGGACATTATTAATCATTTTAGTAACTTAAATGTATTCATCTCCTAAAATATGGAAAGTATGTAAAAGTTGCCTGTCTCACTCAATTTAATGTGCATTTCTATATTTAGAATTTAAGTCTATATGGATATCGAGCCCTCCAGGATCAGTATACTTGAGTATTTTTTTTTTTTTAATAAAATGCTCTACAGTAGGAACTAACTACTACGATGAATAAAATAAATAAATAACATAGGTTGCAGTGAAGTGGCGAACGCATGTCAAGCACCGATGATGCCAGCAGACACTTTAGCAACTTTCCATTTTTACTTTAGGTGTTTTGTAAATTGGTCAATTTAAACCTGTCCGTAAGAGCAGGACTTATCGGTAGCATGACAGATCCATGTTCATTGATATATTAAATGGGTAATGGGTCACACTGTAGAACAATCATAACAGTGAAGACTGATGAATCAATAGCTAGATTGAAATATGCATGTCTGTTTTTGTTGGTTTTTTGTGTGTGTAAATGCGCGTAAGTGGGCTTGTGGGGCTTAGCAACTCTTACTGATTAAAACACCAGCACAGTGTTACTTCATAAGCTAACTGCATGTCCATGTGTTACTAACAGTGGCTGCAAAGCGATACAAAAACACAAGCTGTGAACAAAATCCCCCTCCACATATAAACTGGTTGGTGTTCTGGAAAAATACTAAAGACCACTGTAAGAAAAATCTGTCACAGAAATTTAGCAGCACAACCATCAAGGGTCCCAAATCACAAATTATTTTAGTGTAACAAGGCTGCATTAAGTTGACGCAATGGAAGAGTGTGTAGGTGAGTTGTATGGATATATATCGTTAAGAGGTATACTTTTTTAAAAGACATGGAAGGCCAATTAAAGAAGAAGAGTATTTCGTGTATTGGATGATGGGTAGAAAAGAATATTATATCACCGAGATAACAAAATGCAGATCTAAAATCAGACTAATAAACAAGGAGAGTCAGCTGATTTCATATTAAAATAACAACAGGGAAAAAAGGCAAATTAATGGTGAATAGGAGACATGGGTATCATGATTGTGTAAGGAGTTGTATTGGTATAAGGAAACCTTACAATGGTCTGCATTGCAGAAAATAGTTATTTACATCATCCAATTAATTGTTTATTATTCATAACATGTTTAGCAGTAATAAATATAACTAATGGAAAGTATTACAAGGGTTATTCACAAGAAAAAGCTATTCAACAATAAAATTATATTTTTTTCAACTTCTTTAGCCCATAGTTTGCAATTCCCTGGTGAATTCTCTTAAAATGAGCTAATAACCCTGAAAAAGTAGAAAATAAAGTTGCATAAGAATGACAGGTGAGACATTTAAGCTTGTAAGCAGTAGTTCAGAAATATTTAAACTTAAAAAGGTCAGTCAGAGTGATATCAAAAAAAGACATATGTGTTAATTAAGCGAATATAATAAATTAGATTTATTTTGAATCTCAATTGAGAAAAAATAAGTAAAAAATAAACAGTTAAATTATTATAGATTTAAAGATGTGCAATAAATGTAATATGTATAGCATTCATATAGTTAACAGTGTATAATATTTTCTAGGGAGATTCTGGTTAATTAACAAAATAAGATATACTCAGGTTCTAAAATATGCGTACAACAATAACAGGGAATTAAGTTCCATTGATAAATATAAAGAGTTAAGGCATTATTTTCTTAGCAGAGTAAGGATGTACTCTACTTATTAAATAGCATTATTTTCCTGTTCAGGAAGACCTCTGCTAAGTGAATTAAGTCCTTAATGTTATAAAACGGGGTGGAGGTTAGTGGAAAGTTGGAGATTTGGGAGAAGACTTGAAGTTCCTTGGATGGTAAGGTCAATTGTGTTTGTTTTAAAACCAAATTTAAATAAAGATACAATCTTTGCCTTAGTACACCTGCCTCCCACAAACTACACACTGATTTCTCTAACCAATCTGTCTGCTACAAACCTCTCTAGACTCAAATCTTAAACCTTTCTTAATCCAACCCTTCTCAAACCCTCTTTCATCAATCCTGACTTTTTCATTACCCACTTTATCCTGTTCCATCTGCTTTACTCTTTTTTTTCTCTGCCACTTCTCAACCACCCTTCTTTAAATATTCCTGCATCCTCCCTGTCGCTGGTGAAGAGCTGGTCCTGCCTCAGAAACAGAACAGACATGAAAATGGTGAGATATTAAAAATGCTTCTATCTCATACTAACTTTTATTTTCTTGCCCTCCTCTCTTTCCTGTTTCTCTTTTCCCACTTTCTCTCTTTGGTTCCTTACATTTCCTACTTTTACCATTCTACTATATCCCTGCATTCCTTTTCTTTTGCTATTTCTTTCTGGCTCTCTGCCTTGTTTCCCTACGTTTTACTGGCCAGGTGACCATCTCAGTAGACGGTATTCTCACTTCAACGGGTTACACCCAAGAGGATTACACCATGCTGGGAAGTGATGACTTCTTCTACATAGGGGGCAGTCCAAATACAGCTGACCTTCCAGGGTCCCCTGTTAGTAACAACTTTATGGGCTGCCTTAAGGATGTGAGTATTATTGTTGTTTAAATAAAAAAAATGTTGCATTAAATTTAAAGGTGTAATTTTACTTAAACTTTGTTTCATTACCAGTGTAATTTAAACATTTTCAAATAAGATATAAAAAATATAATCATTATATCAGTGTGTCAGCAAGCATTGGAGAAACATCTATTCAGTGGACGACTTGACAAAAGTGTAAATTACTCTGTGTAAATTATTACAGTACATAGATAAACTAAAATTATTTGTATGGGCATTGATAATTTCAAATTCTAATTCTAAGTAGGTATCCTAGCACTCAGCAGGACACTGAGCTATTATTGTGCCAAAAGAAGGCATTGTCTTAAATAAATTTCAGTCAGAACCTAAACATCAAGTGCAATATAATTAGGATTCAAATACTCTTGTAGGATACCAAAAGCTGGGGTCCATCCTGCTTTTGATGTAAATAATATATATTTTAATGACAATAAACAAAAATGATAGGCATTCTAGTTGGTCCCTGGTTTCCTGCAAATCCATAAGCTTTGTAGCTTCTGCAGTTATATCTGCAGAGACCAAAAATGTCTGAGACATTACATAGCTCAATGGTTTAAAAACATGGCTGACACTAAAAGCACATGGCAACAGAAATCACAGAAAGGGCTTGTTTTTATTAATTATGAATATAATACACATATTTTCTCATAATTTGTTTCAGGAATGAATCTACACATGGCTGGGTATGTTACAAGTATTTATAGCTGTTGTACAACCCTCTCATTGAAAGTTATGAGAGAGCTGTATATATCTCGTAAAACTTATACTACAAGGATATATGAAAAATGTACAGCTATATTTTGTGGTTTTATTGCCTTATGCTTACTTTAGAATATGCGACACAAAGGATATAGCTAAGATGCGAGTAGCGATGAGTGAATAAAGAGATGTCTCTTGATACACACTTCTAACTGTTATCATCACTCTTCCATCAGGTCGTCTACAAAAATAATGATTTCAAACTAGAACTCTCTCGTCTAGCTGCTGATGGTGACCCAAAGATGCGACTTAGTGGGGACCTCCTCTTCCGTTGTGAAAATGTTCCTTCTTTAGACCCTGTAACATTTCAAGTTCCTGAAGCTTTTCTACGCCTACCCCGTTGGGAAACCAAGAAGGCTGGGTCTATTTCCTTTGATTTTAGGACCACAGAGCCCAGTGGTCTCCTGCTTTTCAGCCAAGGAAGACCACGTGCCGGTGGGGGTGCCACAGGGACAGCAGCTGTAGGTGCTGTTACCACTGGAAGACCAGAAAGACCACCAAAAGCAGATTATTTTGCAGTGGAATTACTTGAAGGAACATTGTACCTTTTGCTTGATCTTGGATCTGGTGGAATTAAGGTTAAAGCCAGTCACAAGAAAATCAATGATGGAGAGTGGTGCCATGTGGACATTCAGAGAGATGGCAGGAAAGGTTTGTTGTTGGGTATATTTGTATTTAAAACCATTTTAGCACATGAAGGTCTATTTTAGAAAAAATGTTTATGGGGCAACTGTCCAAAAACCCATGTTCAGATGATTTTTTTCCAGCACATTTTGCTGCATAAGTATAAATAAAACATATGTTTTAAAACCAACATTCAACACAACAGAGTTAATATTTTTGAACATATCTTGTGCAGAAAACTTAAACTAATGACAAATTAAACCATATTTTCCATCAGTACCTGTTAAGCGTGCTCAAAAGATTACTCCATCCATTAAGAAAACACTGGTTTTGGTTTGAATAATCCTTCCTCACCTGGTGTGGCCCCCAAGCTTTAAAACAACAGAAAATGTTGTCTGTGCCTGACTGTGTTGTACTGTATGTGTCTGTTATTACCTGTATATCTGTACCCCTATGCAAAAGTGTGTATTTATGCGTCTGTGCATTGTGATTGTGTGCTTCTGTCTGTGAATGGGGAATTCTGCAGTACATAAATTCTATATACTACAGGGTAGCATTTTCATGTGCTACCAAGCAACATGAACTCATGTGTGTCCAGGACAACATGTTGAATATGATGACACTATGTGAATGCTCAATTTTAGATACCTACAAAGGAGGGACAGGCTCTCTTTTTGGCCCAAATCCCTGAGTCCCTCTTTCCTGTCCTAGTGTCCCTCTTTTCTAGAATCTCAGTATTGTTGGTGTGTGCGAGTGTACAACAGAACTTCACAACATTAATACTTACAGTAATGTGTCTTTAAACTACAATAAATATGTTTAGAAGTCAGTCTGTCTAAATAAGATAGATTATTACTGTTCTAAATGACATTTTAGTTGCATAAATTGTTATTAGTAACTCATCTAACATTTCTCTGAATAGCAATGCCCCTGGTCACACTTGTACTCACACCCCTTCAACTAAAGAGTCCCTCTTTGCCCACTTAAAATGTTGGGAGGTATGATTTGAAGAAGAATTAGACTATTGTCCCATAGACTGTAAATATCTGCATTAATTTGAGTATAACTTTATCTTTTGATATTTTACAGATGTTTACAATGTTTTCTCCATTTAATTTTAAAGTATACTTAATTTAAGTGTTACCTAAATTATATTTAATTAAGTAGTGTTTGTTTGGGTTTATTTTGTTATTTTTTAGTTTATAGTATTTATAAAAAAAAAAAAACATCAACCAATTTCAAAGTTTACATATATATTTTAGTTATAGGAACATTATGGCAATTAATAAATCTTTCTTTTCCCAGGCTCCATTTCGGTTAACAGTCGAAACACCCCATTCCAGGTTGGAGGTGAAAGTGAAATACTTGATCTTGAAGGGGACATGTACCTTGGAGGTCTTCCAGAACCAAGAGAAGATTTACAACTTCCTCCAGAAGTCTGGACAGCCTCACTTGGTCTTGGATTTGTTGGGTGCATTCGGGACCTCTTTGTGGATGGCAAGAGCAGAGACATCCGACGGCTTGCAGAATCATTAGCAACCCCAGGCCTTTCCCCTTTCTGCACTAGGGAGGCTCAGAGACAGTGTACAAGTGCCCCATGTAGAAATGGAGGACAGTGCAGGGAGGGTTGGAATCGCTTCATTTGTGACTGCGTGGGGACCGGGTACCTTGGGGACACTTGTGAAAGAGGTAAGTGAGGAAGACAGGATTTTCATTTAATTAATCAAAATCTAATATGTAGTACTATATAAGAGCACTGGTCATCTTTTTGGTGTTCCTGTCTATTTTTATTTTAAATAGTTTTTTACATATAGTCCTTAGAATTTTGTAATGACATTTAGCTATTACATTAAATGAAAATCATGTACATTTTCAGTTTTTTTTTTTTTTAACTTACATTATATGTGATGCTGTCAAGACACAGCCTGGCAAACAATAGAAATCATTATAATCCCTGTGACACAGTGCCATGATGATGCATGCCCAAATACAGCACCAAGGATGGAACGTATGGGAATGATTTGAAAGGAGATGCCCATGAGTGAATAGAGGCACAAGCACAAAACTATTTCTGAAGTTACTGCTTATATTAGTTTATATACTTAGCTCTCCACCATTCACTCTAGTAAATTCTTCAATAGCTTTCATTTGGTTAAGGGCATGTGGAACAGTTCCCAAATTGGGTCTGTCATCCTCAGTTAGCATTAAGGGGGAAAAGGGAAAACGAATTTGCCCATATTTATTTTTTTTTGCACATTTTACCTCTGAATCAAATTTTTTGATAAAAACTCATGTACACAACTTGATAGATATCACCCAATAATCTAGAAATTCAAGAATTATTTTTTACAAAAAGTGTTAATAATATCATTTATGAGACTAAAAATAAACAATAAAATACAATTTGTCCTATCCGTCTAGCTAGACCATAACAGTTATTTGACACTTCAAGCAACAGCATACGACCTGGAGTAAAATTCTACTCAACAGAGCTAAACATTAACAAAGACTGGTGGCGACTGGTGATTTTGCATCCTTAAAAATAAAGATAACTTATGAAAGCTATAGCACAGTTTGCAAACTACTTTACAACATGCATAAATTAATATCTATTACTGGGGGTTTATCAATTAGTATGTGATGCTGGTTCACTCAAGTGACATGTTTCTATTGTGCTGCAATAGGTTTACTATGGAACTGGTAGAGTATTGTGCATCTACAGAATGGCTGGTTGTTTGTGGTTCATTTATTTTGTGGTTTTGGGTGGGAACATCTCCAAATAGAAATTGTTAAATGGTTGATAGGAATGGATATTAAATACACCAAATTGACATCATCTTCAGTGGGAAAATAACCAAATGTCCCTGAAAATCAATATATGAAACAAATGTGAAATGCAGTTTAGGGTGTTTATCAGCTGTTTTTTGAGAAAGCAATACAGGTAGTAAGATATATTGATAGGAAATATAGACCCAGCTTGAGGAATTACCGCAGCAAATCCATTCAGAAGTAAATTGTGTCTAACAAAATCATAAAATGTTTAAATCCAACCATGTGTAGAATTCACCAGATAATGGCATGTACTTATTCATTACATGTAATAGAACATGTATTGTATGTCTTATTTCATGGTATTGTCTGCAGAGTAAGGGGATAAAGGATTGGATTTTAATGACTAAGAAGTACATTGTGTCCTGCTGCAAAGTTCAGTAGATTCTACTCCCTCTATTACCCTTCTAAATCCAAACCTATATCAGCTGCAAGTCGAGAGCAACAATATTTAACAATACAAACATTTATTTAAATGAAAGAAATTGAAAAAATTAACCGTATGATGGCCACTTCTGTGAAGTGTAGCATTTCTTTGTTAAGATGTTACAGGATGTTTTAATATTATAGATAGTAAGCAACATAAAGTGAAAAAATATAATGAAGAATGAAAACAATAATGAAATCGAAACACAATTATGGTTAAATGAAGATTTTTTTTTGTCATGATAGAACACATTTAAATAGAGAACATATTAGAGATGTCTTTTAAGAGAGTATAAAGCAAAAATGCCAAATCATTCACACAACGTTTATTAACTGGAATTAAAACGAAAATTCACCTGTACTAACATTATTCATATAAAACCTGTCAGCTTTGACAGGGACCCTCCATTATTAATGCTAAAAGAATGAAAGACTAATGAATAAGTACAAGCAAATATGTGTGTGAGAGCAAAATTCCACCCACACAAATGTGTTGCATTAGATATATCAGTTAAGCCAATTTTACAGGGCTTCCTATCCTGGCAGAGTTTAGAATATAACATCTAATTAATCAATTAATATTTAGTGATCTAACCAGTAAAGTAATCTGATTAATTAAAAATCCTTTGATCCTAACTCTTGCGACAGGCATCCTAGCATGTCAGAAACTAGAGATGTTACATAGTTACATAGTTACATAGCTGAAAAGAGACTTGCGTCCATCAAGTTCAGCCTACCTCACATTTGTTTATTGCTGTTGATCCAAAAGAAGGCAAAAAAACCCAGTTTGAAGCACAATTTTGCAACAAGCTAGGAAAAAAATTCCTTCTTGACCCCAGAATGGCAGTCAGATTTATCCTTGGATCAAGCAGTTATTCCCCTATTGAAAGATTATATCCTTGAATATTCTGTTCTTGCAAGTATGCATCTAGTAGCCGTTTGTCTATCTGTATGGACTCTGATAAAACCACTTCTTGAGGCAGAGAATTCCACATCCTGATTGTTCTTACAGTAAAAAAACCTTTTCTTTGCCTTAGACGAAATCTTCTTTCTTCCAGTCTAAACGCATGGCCTCGTGTCCTATGTAAAGTCCGGTTTGTGAATAGATTTCCACACAATGGTTTGTATTGGCCCCGAATATATTTGTATAATATTATCATATCCCCTCTCAGGCAACGTTTTTCTAAACTAAATAGGTTTAAATTTGTTAGCCTTTCTTCATAGCCGATATGTTCCATTCCTTTTATTAATTTTGTAGCCCGCTTCTGCACTTTTTCTAGTGCCATAATATCCTTCTTTAGAACAGGTGCCCAAAATTGCACAGCATATTCAATATGGGGTCTTACCAGTGATTTATAAAGAGGCAAAATTATATTCTTGTCCCGAGAATGAATGCCCTTTTTCATTCATGACAATACCTTACTGGCCTTGGCCACTGCTGATTGACATTGCGCATTGTTGCATAGTTTGTTGTCTATAACAATTCCCAAGTCCTTTTCATGTGTTGTTATCCCTAATTCGCTTCCATTAAGGGTATACGTTGCTTGTGTATTCTTTACGCCGAAGTGCATAACTTTGCATTTTTCAACATTAAATTTCATCTGCCATTTGAGTGCCCAGTCCCCCAGTCTATCTAAATCCCTCTGCAGCAAAGTAATATCTTGCTCACATTGTATTGTTTTACAAAGTTTGGTGTCATCTGCAAACACTGAAACATGACTTTCAATGCGGTCTTCAAGATAATTTATAAACATGTTAAATAGAAGGGGTCCCAGAACAGACCCCTGAGGGACACCACTTGCCACCTCTGTCCAGCTTGAAAATTTACCATTAATGACAACTCTTTGTACTCTGTTTTTAAGCCAATGTTCTACCCAAGAACAAGCATTTTCATCTAGCCCGATTTCCTTGAGTTTAAACACTAATCTATTGTGTGGAACTGTATCAAATGCCTTGGCAAAATCCAAATGTGGTAGTTTAAAACTGACTGTAAGTTCACCTACCTCTATACCTAAAACAGCACAGTGTAGTTATGGGTATATGTGTGCATTTGTTCAATAAAAACATATTACGGTTAGGGTTTTCAGAATGTTTAATTCACTTTTGTGAGTTTTTTTCCTTTTCTGTAGTCACACTAGGAGGGTTTAGTCAATTTCAGAGAACCAGACTTCACTCATTCATGCCTGAGAGTGAAAATTACTTGCTCATTATAAGCCAACAAATGTAAAATGTCCTTTGTGTTTCAGACCTGGAATCTTCAAATGAACTCTGGTGTTTAAGAATTGCATTCATGGGTGTTATTTGGGTCTATTTATTCTATCACAGTTAAAGTAACCAACCCTGCATCCCCAACCATAAAGTCAAGTCCACAACAAATAAGATGAGACATAGAAAACTTAAAAATGAATTGTTTAATTGGGGATTTATGTGAAAACCGTGTCTTTTGTCTGCAGCCTTTGCAAACCTGCCCCTTCTTACCCAGCCCAGATTTTCGGTGGCTGTCCAATCACAAACTTACCAGTGCACATCAGTGAGTAGTTTTTGCAAGGCAATTGCTCTGAGTCTGTTTAGTTTGAGATAAACTCCAGTGAGCTAAACTACCAAGAAGTAACCAGCTTAGTTGTCTGGTTGACAGCTAGAGGCTTGTACCAAGGTTAACCTAAAAAAGTATCAATTTATATTGAAATGTACACTTTTTTTAAATTAAGAAAAAGTGTACATTTAAAACAAGTGAAACACTTCAGCAAGCTAAAGTGCTTTATGTATTTGGAGTGTTCCTTATTGGTTTTGATTAGATGAGACATGTAATGCAATTCCATTTTTACCTTTGTTTGATCTCTCTGCAAGGTATTATTATTACTAATTATAGAGAGCCAACGCATTCCACAGTTCTGTACAATGGGTGAACTAAAAACACGTAATGAAACCAGATGAGCTGGACGCACAGTAACAGAGGGGTTGAGGGCCCTGCTCAATGAGCTTACATGCCAAAGGGATTGGGGTATAGTAACACAAAAGTTATGGGTAGACAACTAGGTTGCTAGAATAGTATTCACTGAAGACTTTAGTGTGAGGGGGGGAGCTAACAATAGTTTAATTGATATGCTTTGCTGAAGAAGTTAGTTTTCAGTAATCTTTTTAGAAGAAATGGATACTGGGTGAACTTCTAAAAAATAAGCGAAGGGAGTTGAACAGGAGCGAAGCAACCCTAGAGAAGTCTTAAAGTAGAGCATACAAGGTGGGAGTGAGAACAGAGGATAGACGTAGGTCTTCAACAGAGCAAAGGGGCCTGGACAAGACAAACTTTTGTATTAGGGAGGACAGGTAGGTTGGAGCAGCATTATGTAGAGAATTTTTAGCAAGAACCAGAATTTTAATTGAGCCCCATATCCCACAGGAAGCCAATGCAGGTACTGACAGAGGGGGGGAGGCTTGGGAGGTGCAGTCGACAGGAAGATGAGCCTCAATACTGCATTTATTTTAGATTGTAAATGGGTAAGTTGGGAAACCCTAAGACTACTGAGAAGCAAATTGCAGTAGTCAAGGTGAGAGAGGATAGCAGCATGGACCAGCACATTAACTTAGGTATGAAAATAAAATGAAATGTCCAAACTAACACCTTTTTATTGTAGGCATGTTTTAGCATTATTTTAGCTCCCTGTCAATCTTAGTTATAAGTCCTACCCTTTTCAAAATATATGTAGAAAACGGTAAGAGTTCAGAGGACACCATCTAAAAGAATGTTTCCAGTGTCCTGATTCTTATATAACTTGGTCTTTTATTTGTGGGTTCATTTAAAAAAAAAAACAGAGAAAAAAAGCCATGCTTTTCAGTAAGTAAGGCTCACAATGAACATGTGCAGATTTCCCACTCACATGATATGGAGTTAGAATCGAACTTCAATTACAGTAGAATATATTGATATAATCAACACTAACGCATATAAGTGTCATGTGCATTTCTCTAGTGGTTTTTCAGTGATGAATATGCAGTAATAGAAATAAAAATTCAATAAGTGCAATATTATATATGTGCATATACAGTGGGACCTTGGTTTACGAATTTAATGCGTTCTCCGGGACGTTCCTTATTGCGAAAAATTTGTAAACCGAAACGCTGTTTCCCATAGGAAGGCATTGAGAACCGATTAATCCGTTCTGGATCTCAGAAAAAAGTCAAAATGAGCTGGCATGGAAACCAACTCACAATGCAGAACACACAATAAAAAGGCATGCAAACGACGAAGCTCAGCTCCCTATCTTTCCACAGCTTGAGAAATGCACCAAAAAGTTCCAAAACAACTGTAAACAATTTCCAGAATGGCTCCAAAACTCGATGCAAAAGCCGCTCCAACACCTCCACACTCAACGCCATGTGCTACCCACAGGTTCCAGCATGCAGGGGGTGGTGCTATAAACGTCCCAGGTGCAATGCATCCGGGGGAAACTTGCTTTGTATTGTGAAAAAAATTTGTAAACTGAGGCATTATTTTCAATGGATTTTCATTTGTAAACTGAAAATTATGTTAACCAAGGCGTTTGTAAACCAAGGTCCCACTGTATATGTATATATATATATGTATAGGATGAGGTGATATTATTAACAAAAGATATGCACTCAGAGTGGGCAAACTTGTGTCTTAAAAGACTACTATAGGCACTCAGACCACCTCAGCTCAATGAAGTGGTCTGGGTGCCAGGCCCCTCTAGTGTTAACCCTGCAGCTGAAAACATAGCAGTTTCACAGAAACTGCTATGTTTCACTGAGGGTTAATCCAGCCTCTAGTGGCTGTCTCACTGACAACCACTAGAGGCGCTTCCCACTGTGAAAATCACCGTGAGAAGATGCTGGATGTCCATAGGAAAGCACTGCGCATTCGGCGCATTCGGCGCTGACGTCGACAGGAGGAGGAGAGTTCCCCATCACCGAGGGAACCTGGCGCTGGAGAAAGGTAAGTGTCTGAAGGGGTTTTAACCATGAGGGTGGGGGGGACCTAAAGTTTCCTGGCACTATAGTGTTCTTTTAAGCTCAAGTTGTCAAGTGAAGGGCAGAACAATCCCCACCTCAAGGATATCTATTGGTCACAATGTCTTCAATTATATAGATAGAACCAATCGGCAGAAAAAAACAAATACAACATAATGCTCATATATATTTTATTGCAGCCGTACTCACATTTTTTATATTGGAGCCGTACTCATATTTTTTTGAGCAGTCAAACTGCTTAATGTTTCCAGTGAAGGGGGTAGTCTTCACTGAGGACCAGATGTCCAGAGTCATCAGGATAGTGCTCTCACTCAAACAGATGTCTCCAGGAAGTTACGTCACTAGGTACAGAAGTATTAGAAGTATTGTATCATAGGTCTCTTTTTCAGTCTTTCATTGTTTTTATTTTAGCAATGTATCCACAAATAAAAGATCAAGCTATATATGAATCAGGACCATTTGATGAACACTAAAAAACACACCCTTTCACAATTTTCAACATATATATTATATTTTTTGGTATTTTTGCTAGTTAGGTGGAACCTGTCTTGTTTGCTGTATAAACCTATAGTTATCTGAAAATCTAAACCTCTTAATTGCTATCTATAAAGAAATACAATTGCTGTTTCCCTTTCCCTTATTACTTAAATTCCTAGTAAATCATATTTGTAAACAAATGTAAAATAAATGAAAGTTACAGTTTTCCCTAATTTATTAGCTGAAATAAAACATCCTCCAAATCCCAAACAACTAAAAACAAGATGGGATCAAAACAGGGGTTCTCAACCAAGTCCTCAAGGACCCCCTACCAGTCCAGGATTTAGAGATTACCTGGGTGTGTCTAAGGCGTTTAGAAGAAGAAAAAAACACCTTAGAGTCTAAAGTGTTTTTTTTTCTTTTGGGTACATACTTTCAGGTGGACCGGGGGCAAGCAAAGGTTCATTTAAATTACCTGAACCTGTCCACCTGTGGGCTTTGGCAACTTCTGGTGGCCCGTTCTCTTCTGTTCCTTGCACTTCAGAACCAGGAGCTGATGTCACTGCTGTACTCTTGTGCATATGTGAAAGTGCAGCATTGAGGTCTATGGAGGGTCCTTCATAGACAAAGCCAATTCTCTGGGGCATTGCCATTTCTAGTTTGCGGTAACTCTGCTCAGTGTCTAGAAATTTCAGGCATAGGAAAAATGCTGAGACAATGTAGTCCCTTTGTCTCAGTATATTTTTTGACTGGGTTGGAATTTCAATGAAATTCCAACAAAGTGAATATGAGTATTTCACATAGATTGTATCTTTATGAAATACAAATTTTGCTGGGGGTTGGCTTGGGGGAAACTGAGAGTAATTTGCGATTTAGTTAACAAGTAATTGACATTAACAATAACCTGATTAATATATTACTCATTAATCACATAGGCACTATCAATTAACAACAATATTTATTGAAAGAAGACAAAAGAGCTTTTTTCATTGTGTGAGGAAGTTATGTTATATGCAAAAGTGAATTAAGGTGTAAATAAAAATAAATTAGAGCTGCTTGTAAACCCCAAGGACAATAAAATATTGTTTTATACTCTCTCATTCACAACATCCTTACATTAGCCTTGTGTCCCATCTCTCAAAAACAAAACACAGGCTGGTAAATGCAGAGTTGTAATGGTTTGTATAGTGATTTAATAATAAACAGTATTTGATTGGTCGCACGTTTGAGTTTTGGAATCATTACTTTTTTTTTTTTAAATTATCATAGAATATTTCCTACATAAACTATTTCCTATTGCAGGCAAGATGATGATTAGTGCATTATATTACTGCAATGAGAATGTGATCTTTTGTGAATTTATTAGACTTCTCAGATAAACTAAATTGCTAAAATTATTTTTATACAATTTTATTATGTATGATAGAATTGAGACCTCAAGTAAACTGGTTTAAAAAAATGCAGGTATTAGAATGCAATCTTTGGTTTGTTGGTTTTGCTGATGGGAATGTGAAGACTATAAGAGTTCACATCACAAAGAATAATTACTGTAGAGAGTACGCTTAATTATAGTAGGCTTACTTAGGCATATAAAAGCCATTTAAAATGTGTTTAATTCGATGTTTAATTGTAGCTTGATCAGATTGGATGAGCAAAGATAGTGAGAAAAGCTGTACTTTAGCAGGATTTATAATCCCACCACTGCTACAGCAAAAGATTAAATACCACATTGTGTTACCGTGCAATAATTTTAGAATGCGGCATTGACCGCAGTGCATGGTCGGACCTACTGGCAGATATAATGTTAGCTTCAATAAATTACAGAACTGTGTACTATCAAAGCCCAATATATGCTTCTGGTAATATAGCAGCATAATAATTATTCATTTCTTCTCTCTGTCTTTTTACATTCCATTTTAATTACCTCTTAATTATGATTATTTTATAAGTCTCTAGAGCTTATACAACATTCCCAACAAAATCGCTAGTGCATTGAAATAAATAAATTTTGCATGAAAGCAAACGCTGAGTCACAAATAACATTGTATGTATGGTTATGAGACGTTACTACTGTATGAAGGCCTACATTGTTGAAAATGCATGTAATGAGAACTGCTGTCTCACGTGGAAAAATGACACATTTCCCATTAAAACTTTATTTTAGCATTTTAGTAATAACACACTTGTGAGTAAAGTGGTAAAATCACTAATAAATACCTATTTATACTCAGGGCTGCCATCAGAAAGTTTGGGGCTTCTGACACAGCTCAAGGTATGGGCTCCCGAGGCCCGCCCCCGAGTCTACCCACAGAGCCTGCCCCGAGTCCGTCCACAAGGAAGAAGTGTGCATGTGCACTGAATGTGGTGTGTGTATACAGGATGTAGAATGTGTGTAGTGGATGCAGATTGTACATTTTGTGTAATGATTATATGCATGAAATGCAGAGTGTGTGTTTGTGTAGTTAGTGTAGTTGTGTTTGTATAGTGGATTTAGAGTGTGTATAGTTAATGCAGAATATGTGGTTGTGTAATGACTGAAGAGTGTGTGTTTTTGTAGTTGATGTAGTCTGTGCATAGTGACTGCAAACTGTGTATAGTGAATTTAGTGTTTGTGTAGTGACTGCAGAACATGGAAAGTGAATGTATACTGTGTTTGTATAGTGGATGTAGTGAGTGTATAGTGATTGCAGAGTGTGTGATTGTGTAGTGGATGTAGTGTGTGTAGTGGATGTAATGTGTGTATAGTGAATGCATAGTGTGTTTAGTAAATGTAGTGTGTGTGTGTAGTGAGTGCAGAGTGTGTATAATGAATGGAGTGTGTTTGCAGTGAATGCAGAGTGTGTATAGTGAATGGGGTGTGTTTGTAGTGAATGCAGAGTGTGCATAGTGATTGTAGTGTGTTTGTAGTGAATGCAGAGTGTGTATAGTGAATGTAGTGTGTTTGTAGTGAGTGCAGTGTATTTAGTGAATGGTGTGTGTTTGTAGAGAGTGCAGAATGTGTATGGTGAGTGCAGAAAGTGTATAGTGAATGTAGTGTGTTAGTAGTGAATGCAGAGTGTGTGTACTGAATGTAGTGTGATTGTAGTGAATGCAAACTGTGTATACTGAATGTAGTGTGATTGTAGTGAATGCAATGTGTGTATACTAAATGTAGTGTGATTGTAGTGAATGCAAAGAGTGTATACTGAATGTAGTGTGATTGTAGTGAGTGCTTGCGTAAGGATGCATAGTGTGTGTAAAATAGGGGGAAAGCATTTTTAAATTCATTTCTGTATATTTTTATTTTATCCCCCCCCTCCCTTCTTACCTGGCCAGGAAGGGGGAGATTGCATTCCCTGGTTGTCCTGTGGCATGGTGGAAGGAGTCAGCCGCTGCACACTGCAGAGGGGGCCCCAGCACACTTTGTCTTCGCTTTCCAGCTCCTCTCTGTCTATCTCTCGCGAGACTGGCCTGCGTGCTGTGTGGAGCGTTGCCATGGTAACCCGTGGCAACCCTCTGAAGGCCGCAGGGCTCACGAAAGTTAGAGAGAATCTGGAAAAGGAAGACAGTCTACTGGGCCCCCATCTGCAGTGTGCAGGTAGCAGGGACCCATATTGCACATGCATATAGTGGAAATCACTATATATATGTTCAGAGAGGGAATGTGAGGCCTGGACTCCCACATCAACCGTCATGGTTGTCATGCCCTGATGTCAGCCCTATTCATCCACTTTGCATGTCGCCAGTCTAGAACAGGGGTAGGCAACCTTCGGCACCTAAGATGTTGTGGACTACATCTCCCCTGATGCTTTGCCAGCATTATGGTTGTAAGAGCATTATGGGAGATGCAGTCCACAACATATGGAGTGCCAAAGGTTGCCTACCCCTGATCTAGAAGGAGGCGTACATTTCCCAACTTTGACACATAGTTCAGAAAAAAAAAATTCACTCCAAAATGGCACTTGAAATTATCAAGCTGTTTATCCACATTTTAATGATATCATTGATTATTCTGTTATTGTTATTATTTTTAGAGGTTATGAATACATTCACAAGGCAACACGTCAAAGTAAACCAAGTCAAATATTGTACTGTAGAATACAAATCTCAGGATTCTCACCCAGGACTGTTTATCCATAGAGGGTGGGAATATTAAGAAACACATTGCTATGCTTCCACACCATCCTGATTTTGGCAGGACAGTCACAATCTTTGAGTCCTGCAAGATCAGCCTTTAGTGGGCCAGCTAAAATGATTGGCAGACAGCCTGGTGTGTATTCTCACCTGGTTGACCTGCCATTAACACGGTGGACCTAGTGACATGATTACATCACTGGGCCCCTCCAATGACGGATGGTGATGTAATTAAAATTAAGTTGTGACAGGCAAACTAGCTGTGCCAGTTGTTCTTGTATTTGTTACAAATATGTGGCTTATCTTTCTACCTTGTACATTTCTAATTTTTTAAAACCAGTTTGATTTCTGGTTTTATCATTTTGCTCTCATTTTCACAATCACAAACACAATGAATACTTTCTCCTACCTTTCTTGTTAATCTTGACCTCTCATTTTTAGTTTTCTTGCTCTGTCTCCCAAATTCACAGAGGCAGCAGTCCTAAGCTACGATGGCAGCATGTACCTCAAGGTCCTACTCCCCGGGGTTGCGCACACAGAAGCAGAGGATGTGTCTTTACGGTTCATGTCCCAACGAGCATATGGACTTCTTCTGGCCACCACCTCCAAAGAATCTGCTGACACACTACGATTAGAACTTGATGGAGGAAAAGTGAAGCTCACCGTGAACTTAGGTATCCTTTTGAAATTACACTTGACCTCCAACACAAGGGTGACCTTACACCGTCAATTACCAGGATCACAGAGACAAATAACACTAAATATTATGTGTTGAAATTATGATTAAAGACTAGACAGTAGCACTCTTCTCTGATGGCTCATCCAGTTTATATGCATTACCAAACTTAAAAGTACTACCAGTTTCATAATTTTCCAACAAATAGACCTATGGTTTTTATTACAGATATTTTTTTTGTAATTTCTGAAGAACAAAATAATTAACTGGTTATACTTGATTTGAAGACTGGAGATTTTTTTTTTTTTTAATAACCAAATATTTAATACAAAAGTAAAAAAAAAAAAAAATACATTTAAAATTCATATTAGAATAAGGACATTTTCTAAACTTTCAATCGTCTAATAATTATTCCAAAACAGCCATGTTATGTTTTTTTTTTTTGTAATTTCGATATTTCTTTATCTTTTTCAAAGCCACTCCAGAAAAACATAACTGTAAATGTCACCCAACAATGACATATGCTCTAGTTTGTATCTAAGAAACAACCATTTATTACACCGTAGAAGAAAACCAATATATGGGATCTTTGACAAGCTTATAAATGGTGACAGGGTGACTAACACTGCTGGCAGAACATATCCATCATCATATATATATAACAATGAAAATTGAAAAAAATGAATTAAAATAAAATATATATAAGAAAATAATCCACTTTAACAATAGAGCTCTTTTAACATAAAATTTTAACTCAAATGCAAAAAACAACAACATTTTTTGTCTCTGTGATCCTATCTTTTCTACCATTAAGTTGTTTTCCCAAAGAAATCACCAATTGGGAAAATGACTGAATGAAGAATGTGGTTCATTGGTGACATAATAATATTGCAAAGTTTTGTTTTCTATGTACCTTCAGACGTATCAGGTCTGTCAGGCATGGAGTGGATATTTCAGAGTAGCAAATACCAGCCCCACCATACTCTTCTATCTTCAAGAATAAAAATGTAACATCTCATGTCAACATCTACGCTGTCTAATCAAACCTTTTGAAATTTCAATACATTCAATATGTTGTATGATTATGTGTCAATTTAACTACAACTTTGGATTGTATCATTAGATATTTCGTTCCATGCAAATCTAATTTTGCTTCAAATATGTTACATTGTGTCATATTTTTTTTCAACTTTTACATATGTGCTCTTTCACACTATATCAATCCTTGTTCAGGGAGTTTTGTAAACACTACCATTGTAATCTGGGTGTTACAGACAATACTTTTGCTTATTGCCACTTTAAAGGATCACTATAGGGTCAGGCACACAAACATGTATTCCTGACCCTATAGTGCTAAATCCACCATTTAGGTGGCTTATTTCCAGCACAGTGTGGCCCGCTGGCTCCGCCCCCTTTGTGCCATCATTGTAATGGTTAATTTTTAGCCAATCCAATGCTTTCACCTAGGGAAAACATTCGATTGGCTAAAATTGGCACGGGGCGGGGACAAATGCCATTTTGGCCACTCAGGACCTCCTCATCAATGCATCTCTATGAGGGAAATTCAGCAGCCCTGAGCCAGGAAGCCCCTCCAGTGGCCATCTAAGGAGTGACCCCTTGGAGGTGCCCCTAGGGCCAATGTAAATACTGTCTTTTCTCTGAAAGGGCAGTGTTTGCATGAAAATGCCTGAAGGGAGCTATTATACTCACCAGAACAACTACATTAAGCTGTAGTTGTTCTGGTGACTATAGTGTCCCTTTAAGGATTCCTGAAAGTAGCCATACACAAAGGTATAATCTGTAACACACAAACTGAGAGGAAATCTGGATGATTAAAAAGTAAATTAACAATAAGCAGCATACATTTATATACATAGACCGACAGAAAGGAGACTTACAACCATCCTTGTTCAATTTAAAACTACTTCAAATATAGAATTAATATAAAGAGAACCAATTCAACCCATTAAGTACTTATTATGTTTCAAACTTCTTTGATAATATTCATGCTAAATTCTTCAGTTGGTTTACTCTGATTTATTCTTTAATATTACTATGATTTATAAACTTATTTAATAGTTATCGGTAGTGATGTCCCGAACGGTTCGCCGAACGGTTCTCAACGGTTCACCGCGGACTCATCATTGAGTAAACTTTGACCCTGTACCTCACAGTCAGCAGACACATTCCAGCCAATCAGCAGCAGACCCTCCCTCCCAGACCCTCCCACCTCCTGGACAGCTCACTAAGAATGCAGCTTCACAATGAATGTAAAATGGATGCTGTCCAGGAGGTGGGAGGGTCTGGGAGGGAGGGTCTGCTGCTGATTGGCTGGAATGTGTCTGCTGACTGTGAGGTACAGGGTCAAAAATTTACTCAATGATGAGTCCGTGGCGAACCGTTCGTGGCGACCTGTTCGGCGAACCGTTCAGGACATCACTAGTTATCAGAAAAGAAATTGCTGCATTTGGAAAACAGGAAAAAGGTGTGATTATTATTTGTTACTTCCAGTATAAGTTTTTTCCCCCCCAAAAAATAATGTAAGGTTATCAGCTGGAAATACATCAGCATTTGATTTCAGGATCATGCTATACTTAATTTTCTTATTTGATGTGGAATACTCTTTATAACATTATAACTATGAATGGTGGCTTTAGTCTGTACGTCTACAGAGCTGTGAGTCATTCTTGCATCACCAAATTTGTATATTCCGCCAACACAATTATGGAGGCACACTGTTGGCTACTTAAACCCCTGAAACTAGAAACAAATTGCCCTGCTATGGTTCTTGTGTAACCAAGAGTACATTTCTGATTGAGGCCTGAGGTTCTGGTTTCTTACTTGGTTTCTTAGTTTGGATATGGTTCTGATCTTTGGTATTTTTTTTTATTTTTTTTGTTATTGCAAAACCCGCTACTCTCTTGACATCAGGCTACTTATGACTTATTTCTTGCCTGTGTCTCATTTCCCTAAAGACAAATATTTAAAAGCCATACACTCCAAGGATTTGTAATATGTGGCTAACCTATATTATTACAATGTTAAACAAAGATCTGCATGCCAGTCAAGTCATAAGACTTGCTTTTCCCACAGAAATCATAAATTTTTTGTGATGCTACTACCGCAAAGGATTCTGGGTGGGCATATGCAAATTAGTTCAACAAGGAATCACATTTTTGCCTCATTCCATTTTAAACATGGATTCCTTTGAGTCTGTGTTTGCTGTATACAACAGCTTTGAAACACAACTAAGGAAAAGATGCAAAGCCAGTGAACCACGCATGGACAGCTGTTTCATTGTTAATGCAAATCATCAGCACGAGGTTAGTTACTGGCTTGCCATTTAGGCTTGGCAGTACTTGAAAGAAAGTTATGGTGGAGAAACATTGTGATTGAAAACCCCTTCCACCGGAAGTCTGTGGATAGTCAAAGCTGTTAATGGAATGAGGTAAAAATGTGATTCCTTGTTGAACTAATTTGCATATGCCCTCCCAGAATCCTTTGTGGTAGTAACATTGTAGTAGATAATTTACTGCAAACCAATTAGTTTGAATGACTATCTGTTCCTGTCCAAATTAAAGATAATAAAGTTGCGTGCACGCAGAAGTAAATTCACACTGAGACACAAAGTTCAGGTTAATGAAAGAACTCCGGAGAAGTTTAATGGCTTCTGACAGAAAATGGGTGCGCAGACCCTTTTAAAGGCATTATTACATCACTGAAGAATTCAAGATAACAGCAAATAGACACTATTGATTGGTCCAGGTGTTAAGTGGTTAGTTAGGTACCCTCCTATCAAGAGGTGATGTCATCCTTGACACGGGAGTGGACACAAGATGTAGGCGCCATCTTGTTAGCACGAGGTGTTCACTCGATGGGAGGGGTGCTTTGGCAGCCATCCATTTAGAGTGTAGCTGGCACGGTTAGTTTCTCAAGGTTAGGTTTCAAGGCTTTTAGTAAATACACATTTTATCAAAGCTATTTCTTGCTGACATGCAAATTCTATGTTCTATAGACAAAGCTTTTTTGTAAAACTATGGGGCCTCTTAGAGGTATAGCAAGAGGATTTAAAGGGGCCTTACAGATTTATAGAGGCCTAATAATTCTACAACAACATCACTGTAAATTTGGTATTTCTGTGGAAAAAACAAGTCTTATGGCTTGACTGGGATGCAGATCTTTGTTTAACATTAATTTGTTACTATATTATTACTATATTTATGCTTCTGACCTATTCTCTGCAAGTGTGGGTTAGGCTCTTCCTGACAGATAAGGAACTTACAGTAGATTGACCAATGCATGTAGAAAACAAGGTGTAAGTGGTATGTTATTTCTCCAAACAGTAAATTATCTCTGTTGTGTACAGCTGTAATGTTGCCAATTTACTTAAAACAGTAAGGCAACAGCAAGATAAAAACATATCAGGAGGTCTATAAGACCTCAACAAGTCACAAGAGACAGACAAATGGCAGAGTACTTGGGTGATTTAAAAAGTGTGAAGTCCAATGAATCACAAATTTAAACATTTTAACAAGTGACCCCACTCTTCCTCCACCTCATTTGCAGCAGGGAATTTAGAGAAGAATTAACTTAGTAGGGCCTGCTGAGCATGGCTCCTATCACATATATATATATATATATAACAAACTAGGGGTGCACTCACAGGTCTTCAAATTCAATCAGCTAAGTGATTGCACCGCTATTTTGTTTTTTGTATATATTGAACCAAGGCACCAAGGCATTTTGATTTGCTTTGTAAGAGTTGTGCCAAGCTTATTTAAGTTATATATAATTTGAAGTCTTATACCATGTAAGGATAACAAATTAGATCATGACATTGAAAGGATTAACTAAACTGCAAGTGTCCATATAAGCAATTAAACCATATTAACATTGCTATATATTTTTCCCAATGATTTTACCCTCAAAGGGAAATTCTCAACATAAAAGGAATTGTCACTTCCCGGGATTTTTAATATTATGTTTACTTTTCCTCTATGTTTGACAAATACATATTTGTAAGATGTGAAATATAAAATTACATGTAGACATCCACAACTCTTTTTTTCCCTATAGCCGGCTGCCTCCATCATGCTCCCTGTTAATTACTTTTACAAATTCTGTCCTTTGCCCCTGACAGCCAACATAGAGAAAGCATACAGGGAAAAGGAGAAAAGAAACAATGTTTATATTTCTCCTTGCATTTATTATGCTTGCTCGGACCTTGCCTTGTTTGAGGTAAATTAATTTCATTCAGCAATGCATATCATACATAATTTTTCTATCTAAATCACAACATACTTTATTAGAATTAACCTTTTGAGCTGCTACTCTGAAACGTAAAAATTCCACAAAACTATGTTGAATATATTTATATAAATATATCATTCATATAGAATATCTAGAAAATAAATATATATCTTAAAAGCCAGCCAATTTATAATCCAAAAGCCTTGTCCTACTTGTAATATAGTTTCTGAACTCACTAGAAGGAGATATTTTCCAGGTCATGTAGTAGCAATATTCTACAAGACCATTATCTACTGATATTTTTCGTTACTGCCTATTCTGTTTTCACATTACACAGACAATGTGTATGTTCTGTAGCATTTAAATTCTGTTTTACAAATATTCATAATTTCGTTCAATTTCCCATACTGTCATCCATGTCATTATATGCATTCCACTCCAAAGAGTATGAAAGTGGGGTTTGGTTTTGCTCCTGTTGTGTCTACATCCCCTTTTCCGTCGCGGTTGACGACATGTGGTGACAACAGCTATCAGCCCCAGACCTACCCAAACCTCTCCTTCAGCAGTGAGGTAAAGGGTGTGTCTGTTGAAGGCAGATATAGAGGCTTAGGTCTCCCCTTATAAGCTCAGTGGTAGATTGGTATTAAAGAAGCTCAGGACTAATAAATTCTCAAACCTAACCTTTCACCCTTGTCATGAGCTTAGGGGGTCATATAGTGAGACCACCTCCTTACTGTCTGGTTGTATGGCTCTAGTTTGCAAGGTGGCCATTTCATGACGGGGAAGTTAATGCTGAATATGTGTGAGATCGAAGAAGGCATCACTCCTACGTTTTCACTTGTACAGCAGAGAGATGGATAACTCTGTCACTGCAAATGTTTGTCATCTATATTCCCCATGATAGCCTAAAGGATGGTAAAATATCATGGGAAATGTACTTTATAAGCATCTGCAATGCCAAGGTTAACTGATAGCACTTCTGTTCGTTCGCTCTCAAAGAGAAATAATCTAATTCCAAACTGTTGTATTTAGTTTAAATTATTTTTCCTTGAGCAAATACCATTTTATACATTTATTAAATACATTTTACATGATTAAAAATAGACACATTTAGTAGGAATATGTTCATATTAGATTTTCTCAAACAAATGTATAAGCCAATGTCTGTTTAACATTAAATGTCTCAAGCACGGTTTCTACTGAACCCTTGAGTTATTTTAAATGTGAACTAAAATGAATACCATTATGCAGTGTCATTTTGTGGATAAAATTACATCTAAGTTACCTAATACACAAACTGTTTTTTTTTTTTTTTTCCACCAAATACAAATTGCACAAAATACAAACTTACACCATTTTATTTTACTTTGTTTAATAAATAAATGGCGTTGTGAATGTATGGGATTGAAACATGAAATGGCCCCTGAAACACATGTGCGTCCCCGGAATATGTGGGTGCTTATTTGTATTGTCTACAGAGATATCTGAAGGATAACCCTGGCTGTCTCTTTTTCTCCCCCTCAGACTGTATACGGATAGTATGCGGGCCCAGTAAGTCACCAACTGTATTTTGCACTCACTGCGCTACAGTAGCTGTTTACTTTTTACTTGTCCACTTTGTCTGCTCTTTCTTCCTGTTTCTGCATCATCTTTCATTTTATTAAAATGTTTCTATAATAGTTTACCTCACAAAACTACACTTTCTTTGCTCTTTTTCTCTTTTGCTTTTCTTTTGTGTCAGTGTCATTTTCTCTACTATATACTATGCAATTTGCGTGCTTTACCTTTTTCTTTTTTTTTTCTCCTGTTGTCTATAATTTTTACTGTTGGGTTCCATGATTGTCTTCTCTGTAGTTTACTCTGTTTTACGATTCACTAAGGTTTGAGAAGATGTATTGAAGCAGCTTTAAATGACAGTTAAGAATTATTATTTAAGATACAATAATCATGATTAGATTTTAGTGAATCTTTCATTTTGGTTCCTGGGTAGATATTGTGCTGGTTCTGACATCCCTGTAGACCTGCCCAGTCTATAGAAATAATATTTTGCTAATATATATTTCACAGTTCAACAACATGGCTTAGAAGCAATAAGTAAGACATGCCATTGAGTGTTGATTTATGTGATTGTGTGATATTGGGCTTAGTAGCATCATTTTATATTTTTGAGTCATAAAAACCACAAGGATTTCAGAACATTGAGGACAATATGATGGAAACAAATTGAGATTTAGTCTATCTCTAAATATATATATATATATATATATATTAAACATTATGTTTTTCCCATTATATTTAGCTTTGCCATCTTCTTTCTTTTACTTACTTATTTTTAGTTTGTCTCCTAGATATATATCACACACTTTTGCCTAGTTTGTGTTTACACACAGGTATTTTGTACTGAATCTTCTAGGCACAGTTGGCAGTGTGTATACAATTTAGTTCTATTTGCAAAAAATGTAATTTGTTTCAATGTATTCCAAATTTGAAATTACAGTGTAACATACAAAATGCATGCAATCAAAGAACAAGCAATGTTTTCATCCATTTTGTCACACTCATAAAAACTGGTAATGTATTTGCAGCCACCACTGCCACCTGTAGGTAAAGCTGATTATTTCTGCAGTATAAAGTCTAAAACCTAACTTTCACATTCACACTATTACAGGCAAAGGACCAGAGACATTGTTTGCAGGACAGAAACTCAATGACAATGAATGGCACACAGTTCGAGTTCTCCGGAGAGGAAAATACTTACAACTCAGCGTGGACAATGTCACAGTTGAGGGTAAATAATATCTACAAAGTCACTTTCAAATATATCAGAATTAGTGTTATGTTTTAAATTAAATTAATCATTATATAACTTCAAAACAATAATTTTCTGTTACGTCTAAATCTATGATTCCCCTACCAGTAAGAACAAAAAAATACCTAACATTTATTACACTAAGATTGTTTCTTACCTTGAGATATCGTTTTTAAACTTTTCCATGACATTGTTTTTAGTGATTTTTTTTTTTTATCAGAAAGCTTAATATTTGCTCATTGTCTCAAATACTTTGCATGTTTATGTGTACTTAAGAAACAAATATGCAGTGTAGTCTTACAATATTATATTATCTTCCTCTTTCCTCAATTATTGATCTCTATAACACAGCCGTGTTCAATGGTGTAGCAAAGTGATTGTCCTGTTCTTATCTTCTGTTAATTAACATGGTACATTTACTGTTAAAATGTTACTGCCTTTTCCCAGACACCCGTTTGAGCTTATTTGATTTATATACGATATTTGAAAAAATTGTTGACGTTATTTTTGCACAAAATGTTTAAAAGAATGTTCTAGACACATAAAGTACATAGGTGCTTTATGTTTCTGGAGTTAGTCATGTTTGTGACCATTTAAAAAAGTGGTGATTTCCATAGAAATCAGCATTTTTACAAAACAGATGCCTACTGTCAGACAGAGAAAAACACATGCATGTTTTCTTTGAGGTATATCTGCTAAATGTTTTTGTTAAAAATTAACATTTTCATTGGAATGTTCCTTTAAAAAATACATAAAACATATATTACAAAAAATATATACTAGATATGATGTAATTATATGATATCAATATATGATATTACATTTGTGGTCACGGCCATATATGTTTGAATGAGGGATGACATTGGTATATTCATATATGAAGAAAGTCAGGTCCAGCCACTCAGGATATTACAAAAAGCAGATTGATTGGAGCTCCTTTGTTCCAATGAATTTGCTTTTTGCATATATCTTGAGTGCCTGGACCTGACTTTTTTCATACCTGCTAACTTGGGATTTGCCAACCTGTGCCTGGATTATATGCGAGAGTGCGAGATCTTTTTGTGTATATTGATATATTCAAACATTGACTGAGCGTCACCTAGGGTTATCCTAAAGTTAAACCAAAAGCTAAAGGGGCCAATCTAAAAACTATATGTCTATATGAGAAGAACAAAGTAAAAGCCCTAAGGGAAATGCAAACTAAGAATTATAGGATGGAAGTATAAGTAATGAGTAATATAAGAATGCATGCTTGTAAACTCAAATTCAGGATAATATTACAAGCTTTCTGGTAAGATATGTGAGTTAAATATAATATGATAAATGCTAAAAGATTATTCAATATAATTTCAAATTACTCTCTTTTTACTGTAACATTTTCTTAATATTTCATATTTTCATAGTACTCTAAAACACATACACCTGTTGTTCTCTTATTCCCTTCCAGGCTTTAAGCTTGTTTGAGCAGGTCCTTCTTGATATCCCCTTTCTTTAATTGTAAACCTGTGGAACATGTTGGCAGTATATAAATGATAATAATGATAATAATAAAAATAATTACAAGCAACATGGTAAAGGTACACTAATAGCAATGTGCTGAAGTTGGTGTCACAGGACAAATTAAAGACTTATTTGAGTCACACTTCAAGTCATATACTGGGCATAGCAGTAGTCTGAATAAGTCTTTGTTTTACTTGTTTTACGATAGATTTAAATTACAAAAACAATTAGGCAACAGCCAGGAAAGAATTGACATAAGATGGTCAGAAATGTGTGAAATACTGGGAGAGTAAGGAACCTTCTAAGAAAGTAAGGAAACTTTTGAGCATATATCATGCATGAGACATGGACGGTGTAATTATGGTGGATAATGGGTTATGACAGAGCTTAGCGCTTGCTGTGCATCGGGATAAAAAAGTTCTAGTGATAGACTGAGTCAGGTAACTCTGTCAGAAGCGGCAATGTTACAACTAAAAAAAACAATCACTACCATTGGACTTCTGGAGGTGCATCCCTTGGTGACAAGTGTCAGGAGGGTGCACAACTCACCTCCATTTTATCAGAGCAGGCATCTACCGGAACATAGTGTGGGTGCTGCGTGGCATCTGCCCTATCTGCAACTATGTATTGGGTACTTGAGAAACAGGCACCAAAGGTGCTGCTAGAATTACTCTGCACTGATCTCCTAGCTCCCTTGTGTGCCCTGAACTGTTGAGTTGGGGTACAATATTACCTCAGTCTTGTCTACAGTACAGAGCAGAAAAGAGTTGGGAAAGCAGTCCACAGAGACTGATCCAAGCAGCACCCCAAGAATTAGGTTCCACTCCAGCTCTCCATGTCAAGGTAAGAACAGGGAGGCAGAGTGGACCTCAGTGTTAAAATAAATGAATACAAAAATATGTTTTATTTTATAATTTAATAAAATACAAATTTAGTGTGTGTATGGATGTAGTTGTAAGTGTTTATATGAATGTTTATGTGCAACAGATCACACAGTCATCCAAGACTTGTATATGGCTCTCAGCCACCAGCTTCCTCCAAAAGGACTACAATCACGCACTAATACACCCTCCAGACCATGCTTACCAACCTAGCACATCCAGTCAGTGACCCAATGATCATCAGAAACCAACAGGAAATTTGCAGAGGTCTCTGACAGGGAGCAACCTGCAAATCAACAAATCACCTTGAATTCTAGATCAGATCATGGAGTCGCTGCTGTTTGGTCAAATTTCATCAAGGTTGCTCTCAGCCCCAGGACCATCAATCAGGGTTAGAGGGGTGATAGAGGAGGTGGAGAGGTACCTTATGACACCAGGGACTTGAGGGAGCTTCATATACTGACTATGTACACAGACGTCAAAAGTGTCTGTGACTTTCCATCCAGTGATCTGGAACGCTGCATTGAAGGATGCTTGCGGCTTGGTCAAAACTTATCATCTGGACTATCCGGAATAGGCATCTCCGATTCAAGTGTTTTTTGGAAAGAACACTTGTCTACGGAAGATCTATCCGGTCTGGGGGTGGCACCAGTTTGGCAATGTGGGCACGAAAACTTAGAGTTTTGGGATGTACTATTGTTCAGTGCAGAGGTGTCTGACTGTTAATAAAGTTAACTTGGTGCCAGGTTTTGTGTAAACACATTATTCTCCTGGTGACCGGCTGTTGGGAACCCAGGTATAAAAAGTTGCCCCACTAAAGTGTAGGAATAAGACACATGGAGAGGATATGGGTGATTAATGGTAGAATGGTAAAATAACACACATGAAGAGCTGGGGGGCAGAATGGGGGAATACACACTTAGAGGGTATGGGGGGGTGCATATTGGGGGAATAATACACATGGTGGGGCTGGGAGGTAGAATGGGAGAATAAGACACATAGAGGGCATAGGGGTGGGAGGAGACACATGGAGGGGCTGAGGGGAATGAGACATAAGGAGGGGGGTTGGAGTATCACAGTCTTGGCCTGGGTGCCATGTAAACTAGGAATGCCTCAGATATGTACTTTCCGAATTCCAAATGTCCAATTTAGCTATAAATTAAATGGGATACTACAATGTACAAACAATACATCACAAGGAGAAAAAAGAAAAAGGTTAATTTAAAACTAATTAGCACAAAACCAAGCTAATAAAATTAAGCAAACATTGCATTTCATATTAAACCACTGGCTAAGAAAGGCACATGCTATTGGTAGCACAAATGATTAAAAAGCACGTTTAGCTCACAAATGAGTTAAAAAAGAAAATACATAATTAACGACCACTGTGCCACAATGACATCTCCTCGTCATATATTAAGCTACGATTAACTAGTATGTCAAGTAAAACAAATAATCCTGAAGCAGAGGTGCCAATAAACAGGCTGATAATTACCCCCAGTGGCATCAACCTCTTTGATTGCTAGAATTTATTAAAAAGAAACATATTTTTTTCATAATATATTTCTTTCCTAGCTAGTCATAAATCAGTGAAGTAATTCTTACACCAAGTCACTTTCCAAGTTGATTGTCTGTATGACTCCTGCCACCAAATGTGAAATAAAATATATTACACCCCATAAATCTGATGCTATGCATATGGTGTTTCAGATACTTATCCCTCTAGTAAATAAGAAAAAGGAACAGATTACCTACAGGGCTCGCCACGTACAAATAACTCTTAGCTGTTTATAATCCCTTATAATAAACACTCCAAATAAATGAGATTTGATTTTAGTACCTGCACAACATCTGAGCTGGGTATGCCTGTGTGCTTGCATCAGAGAGGACAATTATTACTGATTTAAAATCCAATATTTGTATTAATTTAACTTATTTGAATATCATAAGTACACTGATAACATTTAGGAAGACATATTTTTATCTTGTTTATGAATGATTTTGCTGATAATTTAAGATTTCAAGTGTTATAGATTTAAAGCGGCCCTGTCACAATCTGGGGACTTAGTAGAACTTACAGAAAGCCCAGATGTTGACATTGTTGCTGGGGGTCCGGTGGCCAAAGGACAGGCAAAGGTGAGTTCTACTTACCTAAACCTGGCCCTTATGTGTGCTGCAATATACTCCAGACAGGTCATCTTTAACGCCTATGTCACTACTGAACTCTCATGTATGAGGCCTATCTGGTAAGACTGCGGGATCACCCATAGAAGAAGCCAATTTCCTGTAGCCATCAATAGTGACAGCTGGGGGGATACACTTCTGGACAGCGGCAACTCTGCCCAGTATCTAGAAGTGTCAGGCGTGAAAGTAGTCCCTACTTTGTCTCTGTATATCTCTTAATTGGGTTGGAGTAGGCAATGCCTACAATAGGTAACCCTTATAATCAATTAAACAAAAATATGTAGGTAAAGTGTGTCCAAAATAGGGAATTCTTGTAGTGGTGTTCCCCTCCTTTTGGGACACACATATCCTATTTATTTTGTTTGTTTTTTGTTCATTCTCGCTACAGGCTTACAGAACCAAAACTTTTTTTTTCTCTAACTTTTTTATACACACGCACACACACAAACACATATAAAAAAAGTGAACATTTATTACTATATAATACATTGCTTGTTGTTTACATGTACGTGTCATATTCAACATGTTACCTCGTAAGAATATAAATAAATACAAATATGGACTCATATGATCAATCCATTTGCAACTAGATATACCCTGAACAAGGTTGCATTAGCTTCAAATGGATTAAAAGGTGAATGCAAAGTGATAGTTGAAGGAGTATCTGGAGAATAAAAACTTAAATCAAGGTATAATACAGGAAAAATATATTATGAAGTGTAAAAAAGTAGATGTTTTTTTAAAAACGTTTTATTTTTATACAGTTTTAGCTACATAATTATATTGCCTGGAAACCAGATTCAAGTCCATAACGTTTAGGCTTTCACACATCCCTGTTTCTGTTGTTGATCCAAAAGAAGAAAAAAAGCACAGTTTGAAGATATTTCCAATTTTGTGACAAAATTTCAAAAAATACAATAAAATTATAAAACAACCTATTTTTTGGTATTATTATTATTATTATTATAAATAACTGCCTTTTCTTTCAAGTAAACCATTAACCCCTTCAGGACGGGTGACGGACGAGGTCCGTCACAGAGGGGAGACCCTTAACGACGGGTGACGGACCTTGTCACCCTATCGCGGCGATCACGGGGTTAATGGTGCTCCTGGTATGCTTCTGCATTAGAGGCATACAGGGAGCACCCGGTCAGGCTGCCCAGCACATGTGCTCGCTCTGACCGCAAGTCTGAGCGAGCACATGTGCTCTGTATACTCACCTACTCACTTCCGGGTTCTGTGTGAAGTGCAGGGAGCCGGATCAGTGCTGATCCTGCCCCCTGCTGTTTAAAAAAATAAAGTTTATTTAAAGTCCCCCCCACCCTTACCCATTTTAATAAAAAATTAACCCCTTCCCTGCCAATTGATCACTGACTACAGTGATCAATTGGCAGGGATTACATTTTACTATGATCTGATTTTTTTTTAACCCCTGAGGGTTAATTCTTTTTTTTTTTAACCCTCAGGGGTAAAATTAATTAAATTAATTAATTAAATTATTTTTTAATTATATATTTAGCTTGCTGGGGTAGGTGGAAGTTAGTGGGGAATTGGGGGATTTGGCGTTAGGCTAACTAGGGGTTAACGTTAAAAAAAAGTTTTAAAAGAAACTTTAAAAAGTTAAAAATTAAGCTTAAAAAAATGTTTTAATAACATTTAAGTAAAAAAAACAAAAAAAAACACACTTTACCTAGTCCAAATAAAAATTAACCCCTTCCCTGCCAGTCGATCACTGCCTACAGCGATCAAATAGAGATCACAGTATTATACTGTGATCTAATTTTTTTTAACCCCTGAGGATTAACTTTTATTTATTTTTTTAACCCTCAGGGGTTCAATTTATTTAATTAATTAATTTAAATATTTTATAACTATATATTTTGCTAGCTGGGGTGGGTGGGAGTTATGGGAAAATGGGGAATTTACTGTTAGTGCTGCGTACTGCTAGTTAGGGGTTAACGGTAAAAAAAAAGCTTAGAAAAATGTTAAATCTGTAAAAAAGTTTTAAGAAAGTTTAGGAAAGTTTAAAAAAAATTTATAAGCAAAACAAAAGTTTAAAAACTAGTTTTTAAAAGTAAAAAAGTTATAAAAAGTAAAAAAATACATTTTAAAAACGCTCATTACCACTACACCTGGAGCAAACTAGAGAAAAAATTATCCCACGCCAAGGTTCAAAATATGCCTTTTGAATTACCCCAGGGTGTATTCTTTAATAAATAGTATGTGTTTGTGGGGAAGTTTCAATAACCAACCGTCTAAACTACTCCAAATTGGAACATGGACACAGCGTAAAACTTCAAAGTTAGAAAAAAACTGAATGGCTGCGTCTCAAATGCGCCCCTTCAACATCCACATATACCTGGCAAAGGTACATACGGGGGTATTGCTGTACTCAGCCGACATAGCTGAGCAACATATGAAGTATTATACAGTCATAGCACACATAAGGTTTGCAAAATATGCTGCGCAAACTCACTTTGTATGTCAAAAGGCAGAAAAAATGCTTATTACCACTACACTTGGTACAAGCTAGCGGAAAAATGATCCCACGCTGAGGTTCAAAATATGCCTTTTTGAAATACCCTGGGATGTCTTCTTTAAGAAATGGTATGGCTTTATGGGGAATTTGGATTATATAGCCTGGTAAAATACTCTAAAATGGGACATAGGCACAGCATAAAAATTCAAAGTTTGAAAAAACTGGAATGGCTGTGTCCCAAATGTGCCCCTCCGATGTCCACACATACCTGGCAAAGGTACATACGGGGGTATTGCTGTACTCAGCCGACATAGCTGAGCAACATATGAAGTATTATACAGTCGTAGCACACATAAGGTTTGCAAAATATACTGTGCAAACTCACTTTGTATGTCAAAAAGGCAGAAAAAACGCTTATTACCACTACATCTGGTACAAGCTAGCGGAAAAATGATCCCACGCTAAGGTTCAAACTATACCTTTTGAAACACCCTGGGGTGTCTACTTTAAGAAATGGTAGGCCTTTGTGGGGTAGTTTGAATTTAAAACCTGCGAAGATGCTTGGAAATTGCACATAGGCCCAGCGTCAAAATTCAAAGTTTGGTAAAAACGGATATGGCTTGGTCTCCTATATGGCACTGTAGCTTCACAAAATAGTGCCAAAGACATTCATTGGGGGTGTATTTTTACTCAAAAGACTTAGCTGAGCATAATTTGGGAGGTTTGAACTTAGTGGCACATATGAAATATACAAAATGCCCAGCCAAAATGTAATCCATATGTAAAAAATGCCCAAAATTATTTTTTACCACATACTTTGGCATATATTGGTGAAAAAATGGGGGCATGTTAAGGCACAATATGCACCATATGAGATACCCTGGAGTGTCTACTTTTATAAATGGTAGGCCTTTGTGGGTTTTTTTTGAACAGTCAAACTGCTATAATACCCCAAATTGAAGCATAGGCCCATTAAATCCGCCTCTCAAAATTCTACTGTAAATGTTGAAACGGACAGGTCTCCTATATGGCACTGTAGCTTCACAAAATAGTGCCAAAGACATTAATTGGGGATATCATTTTACTCAGAAGACTTAGCTTTGCATAATTTTGGGACTTTGAACTTAGTGGCACATATGAAATATAATAACCTTACGTAAATAGCCTGTGATGTGGAGCGATTTTAGAATTTGGTATCTTTGTCTTAACAGCCATAAAAGAAAACAAAATTGCCACACAAAAGTTTATTTTACTCCTTGTGTTTTGTGACCTGTAACTACCCAAAAAAAACTTAAAACCCTAGACACATTATATATTCTGTAAATCAGAACAACTAAATTAATTTATTTTTAATTACTTTCCTTAACCTGCACAAATTATGCACACATTATTATTGCAAAAACTGTAAAAAAAAACACTAATTTATTTTTGCATATTTCTGTATTTTTTTTAATCATAAATAAGCCTATATGTATATATATATATGTTACATCAAATTAAAGCCCTTTCTGTCCTTTACAAATCGGTATATAATATGTGTTGGTGCAATAAATTAGTAAAATGCAAATTGCAGTTGAACTCAAACAACAAAAAAGGCTAAAATTGCTTGTGTCATTAAGTGCAAGACAAGCTTTTGAAGCTGTGTCCTTAAGGGGTTAAATGTATATTTAATATAATTATAATAACAAGTAAACAGATGCTAGCAGAATGTCAATTTACTACAATAATTATACAATACAAAACTACAAGATATTACTTACAAAAGGCCATAACAGTTTATAAATGTTACAATGGAATCACATGGTACAATACAAAACATGAACAAACTTGCATAGGCCCCAGCCTCTGGGGCTGGGGCTGGGGCTAAACGGTCAGCTGCTACATTCTTAGGCAGTCAAGGGCAGAGCAAAAGAGTGAGCAAATCCTTCCTACATCTGGTTTTTATTCAGTGTATTCCTAAGTAGGCAGGCCTGTGATATCCCTGCCAGAAGCACATGGTTTAAGAAATCCTAAACACTGCCCCTAGTGGTGCCTCTAAAGCATTAAACTCATTATGCTTTATTTTATGATAAATCATTATATCAATACCATAACAACACTCCTCCGGCTTCTCCTCTTCATTCACATTTAATTGCTTGGACAAAGCATCGGCTTTGGCATTGCGTGGTCCAGGACTATAAGTAATTTTAAAATTAAAGCTGGACAGGAAGAGAGACTATCTCGCCTGCCTGGAATTGATCTGTTTAGCTTCTCCAAGGTCCAAGAGGTTCTTGCGATCGGTTAGTGCCATAATAGGATCTAGGGAACCATCTAGGAGATGTCTCCACTACTTCAAGGCTACAATAATGACCAATAGTTCTCTATTGCCGATATTATAGTTCTGTTCCGCCTATGAGAGTTTCCTAGAGAAGAAACCACACGGTTGCAAAGGTTGGTCAGGGTACAGATGTTGGGACAGAATAGCTCTTACTCCTACTTTAGAAGCATCTACCACCAATGCAAAAGGAAGAGAGGGTCAGGATGTCTGAGGATAGGAGCAGAAATAAAAGCTATTTTCAGGTTTGTAAAGGCTTCCCTTGCCTCAGGGGGCCAAACATAGTGGTTCGCAACCTTCTTAGTGAGGTTCGTGAGAGAAACATAGAAACATAGAATGTGACAGCAGATAAGAACCATTCGGCCCATCTAGTCTGCCCAATTTTTCAAATACTTTCATTAGTCCCTAACCTTATCTTAGAGTTAGGATAGCCTTATGCCTAATCCACGCATGCTTAAACTCCTTTACTGTGTTAACCTCTACCACTTCAGCTGGAAGGCTATTCCATGCATCCACAAAAGTAACGTAAGACTTCCTGATATTATTTTTAAACCTTTGTCCCTCTAATTTAAGACTATGTCCTCTTGTTGTGGTAGTTTTTCTTCTTTTAAATATGGTCTCCTCCTTTACTGTGTTGATTCCCTTTATGTATTTAAATGTTTCTATCATACCTCCCTGTCTCGTCTTCTAAGCTATACATATTAAGATCCTTTAACCTTTCCTGGTAAGTTTTATTCTGCAATCCATGAACCAGTTTAGTAGCCCTTCTCTGAACTCTCTCTAAAGTATCAATATCCTTCTGGAGATACGGTCTCCAGAACCGCGTACAATACTCCAAGTGAGGTCTCACCAGTGTTCTGTACAATGGCATGAGCACTTCCCTCTTTCTACTTCTAATACCTCTCCCTATACAACCAAGCATTCTGCTAGCATTTCCTGCTGCTCTATTACATTGTCTGCCAACTTTAAGTCATCAAAAATAATCACCCCTAAATCCCTTTCCTCAGATGTTGAGGTTAGGACTCTATCAAATATTCTGTACTCTGCCCTTGGGTTTTTACGTCCAAGATGCATTACCTGGCACCTATCCATATTAAATGCCATTTGCCACAACTCTGACCATTTTTCTTGTTTACCTAAATCGTTTGCCATTTGGCTTATTCCTCCTGGAACATCAACCCTGTTACATATCTTAGTATCATCAGCAAAAAGACATACCTTACCATCAAGACCTTCTGCAATATCACTAATAAAAATATTAAAGAGAATGGGTCCAAGTACAGATCCCTGAGGTACCCCACTGGTGACAAGCCCAAGCTTCGAATATATTCCATTAACTACAACCCTCTGTTGCCTGTCACTCAGCCACTGCCTTACCCATTCAACAATATTGAAATCCAAACTTAAAGATTGCAATTTATTGATAAGCCTTCTATGTGCAACAGTGTCAAAAGCCTTACTGAAATCTAGGTAAGCAATGTCTACTGCACCACCCTGATCTATTATTTTAGTAACCCAATCAAAAAAAATCAGTAAGTTTAGTTTGGCATGATCTCCCTGAAGTAAACCCATGTTGTCTCTGATCTTGAAATCCATGTATTTTTCGATGTTCAACAATCCTATCCTTTAACATGGTTTCTATTACTTTCCCCACTACTGAAGTAAGGCTTACTGGCCTATAGTTGCCCGACTCCTGGCTACTACCTTTCTTGTGAATGGGCACAACATTTGCTAACTTCCAATCTTCTAGGACTACTCCTGTTAACAATGATTGGTTAAATAAATCTGTTAATGGTTTTGCTAGTACACCACTAAGCTCTTTTAATAACGTTGGGTGTATTCCATCAGGTCACATTGACTTATTTATCTTTACTTTTGACAGTTGAAATAGAACCTCTTCCTCTGTAAACTTACATGTAATAAATTACTCATTTGTCCTTTTTTCCTAAATGAGGTCCCTTTCCTTCATTTTCATCTGTAAATACTGAACAAAAATATTAATTGAGCCAGTCAGCTAGACCTTTATCCTCTTCTACATACCTTCCTTCTTTTTTTTTTTTTTTCAATTTGACAATTTTTATTTTCACAGAATAGGGGGTACAGAAAGAAGAGGGGAAATGAGGGGTTAAACACATTGTACCGCATTGTCAGTAACATCATACATATATTGTAGTGTCAATATTGCTCCTGTGTGGTAGGATGGTTGGGGGGGGGGGGATGAGAGGGTTTGCCACCCGCATTTACCCTATTCAGAGGGTCCTATATGTCTTGTTGGGCAATAGCGCCCTGAGTGTTCCCTGACTCGTTTCCTGTTGGTTTTTAGTTTCTGTTCTCCCGGAGTATGCCTATGTTTGACTAGTCTGCCTCCCACAACTGGTGATTTGTGTTAGACTCCCCACCTCTTCTCCTCCTATTCCTTGGATTATATCGTGGTGTTGTTTGCTATGTCTCATGAACGTCAGAGTTGGAGATTGGGGGGTCAACTCTTTTGCTTGGGCCATGGTGTGGCTATAAACCGTTTTGGTGCCCCATTTGAGTATATCTGTGGTTACTGTGGCTACGGGTGAGTTATTTGGGGTGTGGTAAGGTATGAGCATATTTGTTCGCCTACCAGTATTCTTTCCAGATCAAGTTGGCTTTTGCCATTGATTTATTTAGGCCTCTTTGATGTACCAGCATTGATTCGTACTGCCAGTTGGTGTTGATTTGGGTAAGGAGGGTACTGAAGTTCGGTGCAGAAGGTGATTTCCATGATCTAGCTATCAACAGTGCGGCTGATATTAAAATGTGGTAGGTAACTGCCCATTGAGCCCTAGTTAAGTCTTCTGGTGGTATATATAGGAGGCACATCTCTATCGTGGGCTCTACGTTGGTGTTCGTTATTTGTTGAATGAGATGTCCCACTTTGCGCCAGAATGGTTGTATGTTATCACAGGACCACCAAGTGTGTAACATCGTTCCCACCTGTTGCTTGCACCTCCAGCATTGATTCGTGGAGGATTGTGGCCATATTTTGTGAATCCTCTCTGGTACCAGGTACCAGCGATATAAAATTTTCCTTTGGAGTTCTAAGTGATTAGTGCATGACGTGATGCCTTTGTGTGATGAGTATGCTTTTGTCCAGTGTTCCTCACTGATTGTTCGGTTCAGTTCTTTGTGCCAGGCACGTTTGTACGTGGTTTTAATGTTAGTCTGGGAGTGGATCAAGGCTTTATAGCACAGTGATAACACTTTTGTGGGGGGTAGTGCGTTTGTGCAAATTTTTTCAAAGGTAGATAATTTCTGGAGAGGTTCATCGTGTAGTGTTTGGGGTCGGGTATGTTGTAGGCATGACTTAAGTTGCAGGTACGGAAACAGCATCTTACTGGGGAGGTTATACATGGTTTGTAGTGCCGGGAATTGCATGAATTTCCCCCCATCGTATAGCTGTTCAATGAGTTTGATGTCACGTTCTAACCAACTTTTTGGATTTAGTGTTGGTATGATCCTGGACAGTACCTCCATTGGAGTCGCTAGGGGTATGGGTTGGTAGGCCGTCACTTTTTTCTGTACGGAGTCCCATATTTCTAGTAGTAATTGGGATGTGGGGAGTAGATGCTGTGTCGTGGGTCTGCAGTGTTTCGGGGTCCATAAGTATGAGTAGATTGTGGTGTGGTGGGCCCAATAGGATTCTACTTCAAGCCATTGTGGTTGGTCTGGTCGTGGTATAAGCTGTGATATTGTGTGGAGGATTGCTGCTGTGTAATAAGTTTGTATGTCGGGGAACCCAAGACCACCTTTATTCACCTCTCTTTGTATAATCTTGGTGGCTATTCTAATCTTTTTGTTTTGCCACACGAATCTAAGGAGTAAGTTTTGGGCCGTGAGAAAGAAGCTCTTGGGCAGTGGAATTTGTAAAGTTCTATAGAGATATTGGAGTTTAGGTAGGAGCGTCATTTTTACTGCCGTTATACGGCCTACCCAGGATATGTATTTTCCTTCCCAGGTTTTTAGGGTGTCTTTAAAGTTCGATAAAATACTCAAGTAATTGAGCTTGAAAAGGTGTACCGGATCTTTCGTGATTTTGAGGCCTAGGAATGTTAGGAAGTCTGTTCGCCAGTCTAGTGGGAATTTCTCCTTTAGTGTTTCCATTTGTTGTTTGTGGCTATTTATCCCCATAGCCTGTGTTTTAGTTAAGTTGAGTTTGTAATAGGAGTATTTCCCGTATTGTTCTATGTGTTTCATAAGGTTGGGCAGTGAAATAAATGGTTCTGTCAGTGTCAAAAATATGTCATCAGCAAATATACTTAATTTATATTCCTTGGTTCCCAGCGTGACTCCTTTTATGGAGATTTCATCTCTAATTTTGGCTGCTAGTGGTTCTAATGCTAAGACATATAGCATAGGCGACAGTGGACAGCCTTGTCTCGTCCCGTTTGTGATCTTAAAGGGTTCTGAGCAGAAACCGGCTGTCACGACTTTGGCTGTGGGCTTGTTGTATAGGGCTCTAATCACGTTGATGAATTGTTGTGGGAATGAGAATTTGTGTAGCACTGCCTGCAGAAAAGACCAACTAAGACGATCGAAGGCCTTCTCCGCGTCCAAGGACACCAGAAGGCCCCCGATTCCCCCCTTCCTCATGCTGTGCAACAGGTCCAGTACTTTGCGTGTGTTGTCTGACCCCTGCCTTCCAGCTACGAAGCCCACCTGGTCTGTATGGACCAGGTGAGGTAGTATGCGGCTCAGTCGTTGTGCATGGACCTTGGCATATATTTTGGCGTCGGTGTTGAGGAGCGATATCGGACGGAAGTTGGGGCAGTGAGTTGGTGGTTTGCCTGGTTTGGGGAGGGTAATAACATGTGCCGTGAGTAATTCCTTGGGGAGTGTGCTAGTTTGGGTGGCATAGTTAAATAGTTGCGCAAGGTAAGGTGATAAAATGTGTTGGAATTTCTGGTAGTACAGGTTAGCGAAGCCGTCAGGGCCCGGTGCTTTATTTTTCGGCAGCGCTTTTATCACAGCTCCTACCTCATGTGTCGTCACGGGGGCTGTTAATTCTGCCATCTGGGTGGGTGATAGTGTCGGTAGTTGTGTGTTTGCTAGGTATGCATGTATATCTTCATCCCTTTGTTTTAATTGGTCCGAGGTCTCTAAATTATATAATTTTTCGTAGTAGGAAGCGAAGGCGTTGCTTATCTCCACCGGGGAGATGAGTTTTTTGTTGTTCTGGTCTATGATGTATTGTATTCTGCTGTTAGTTGCTCTGCTTTTGAGTCTAGCTGCCAGTAATTTGCTCGCTTTGTTGCCTTGTGTATATTGTTGTTGTTTAAGTCTATGTAAGTTGTAGCTCACTCTTTGTAGTGTGTGTTCTTTAATTTTGTCCTGTAAGTCCTTGATTTGGGTGTGCAGTGATTCTGTCGGGGATGTTTTGTGTTTGGTGGTGAGATCCGTCAGTTGAGTGTTCCATGTTATCCATTGTGCCTGGGTGGCACGCTTGGTCCTCGCTGCTGTTTGGATCAGCAAGCCTCTAATGACTGGTTTGTGCGCCTGCCATACCATGTCTATGTTAGTGTGCTCTGTATTGTTCATGTTAAAGTATTGTGTGATTTCTTCCTCTAGGTGTTGAGTGATCATCGGGTTGTGTAGTAGGGATTCATTAAGTCTCCATGGGCTTTTGTGCTTGAAGTCGTATTGGTCTTTAATCGTTAGTGTTGTTGCTGCATGGTCCGACCAGCTGATTGTGTGGATATTGCAGTCTAGTATCTGGTCTAGATGTTGTCTGTGGGTATGGAATCTGTCTATCCGCGTGTACGTTTTGTGCGGTGCAGAGTAGTACGTGTAGTCTTTTAATTGTGGATGAAGTACTCTCCACGAATCGTATAGTTGATGGTCATCTAATAGTTTCTGATATTTTGTGCACGCTTGAGTCTGTTTTGATCTGGGTTTGGAACTAAGTTGCGCTGTGGAATCTAGCTTTGGGTCTGTAATGTGATTGAAATCACCACATAAGATCAACATGCCTTTCTGTAGTTGTGTTATTTTAGCTAACAACTTGTGAAGGAAATTCCTTTGGTCTGTATTCGGTGCGTAGATGGAGACTATGGTGTACAAGGCGTTATTTATGGTGCATACTAGTATTATGTGTCTGCCCAGAGGGTCGATATAGGAGTTGTGGTGTGTGAATGCGACTTTGTTGCTAATGAGTATTGACACTCCTTTGGTTTTGTGTCCTGTTGTGGCGTGGAATTGGTGAGGGAATAAGTCTAGTCTTAAGGTTGGGTTTGTTTTAAAATGTGTTTCCTGGAGGCATATTATCTCCGCTTGTTCTTGTTTCAAGTCCCTAAAGAGGCAGTGGCGCTTGTACGGTGTGTTTAAACCTTTTACGTTATGTGAGTATACTTTCATGTTGTGGTTTCAGTGGGTAATAGCTGTCTGTCGCTGGGGTTGTATTGGTGTTGCGCTTCATTGTAGCATTCACCAGGAGACTAAACTTTGTATTTGGCTTCCCCCTGGGCTCGGGATTTCCTCGTTCAGGGTATGGTTGTTCGGGGTCGTGGTTATAGGCTGTCCTGAGTCGTTTAACTGTGGTGGCTAGGATAGTGAATAGCGGGTTAAGGGGTAAGGGGGAGTAATTGGGGGAGAACATAGTGGTAGTCGTCACTACTAATACCCAAATTCGGGTGTGGTTACTATTCCGCGTAACCTCTAGGGGTCGTGGAGTGGGTTTGAACTTTGTACTACAACTGTTGGCTTAGCCCTTCCGTGTCTGGAGACAAGAGGTGTGGTACCTATAAAGTCCTGTATGGTTCGGAGCCAGGAGCTCGTCCAATCATTTATACCCTAACCGTGTCCCGTTCTTGCCATGCGTGCGTGAGGTTTCGTGTTTCAGTGTGTGTTATCTCTGTACCTCACGTTCGGTGGCATCTCGAGTGTGGGGCCAGACTGCACTCCTAGCTCCCGATCTGCCTCTCCCTACGTAGTTGTATAGTGAGATTGGCATTGGTAGTCACAAGACCAAGTTTCAACAATCAAACATTTAACCAGTAACATATAACCTTCCTGCAACCGCACTTTGGAGGTTCGCTGATGTGGTTAGCATTTCTACGTTTATATACTGTATCTTAACGTCGTGGCTTTCTATTGCGTTCGGCCTATATCTTCCCTTGCCCGACTAGTGGTACTACCTCATGGGGTTAGAACGTGGTCACCATTGCTATCTCATTGCTAGGATTGGTCTCGGTGGCACTCGTTTAGCCTATAGCCCGTGCTGTTAAGCTGCCTCCCAGACGTCTGGGGCACTCTTGTGCAGCCAGCTCTTCCCTGAAGGAAATCTCCGGGCACTGTAGCAGTCAGCAGACTGCTTCACCAATCTCCTTCCATCTAGCAGTGATACTACTCTTACTGATGTCGCTAGCAGTCCCTTTTTTTTTTTTTTTCCTATGGTGACTTTCAGCTACTGTTTCCTGATCTGTGACTTATACTGCTTCTGGGTGGTTTTAGGACCTGCCCTGGGAGGTGAACAAATGCAATCAGCATTTACATATTTTTTCTCGTTAAACGGAGACATTTACAAAACTCTAGCAAGGCAGAGGCTCGCATTAACAATAAACTCTGTGCAACTATTTACAATTAAGTATGCTTCTTGGTCGTATAATTACTCCCTTAGCTATGGCATTCAAAGTCTAAGATACATGAGCATATAAATTGAAAATCAGACCCCTCGTAGCATCGTCTTCAGCGGGCGTGCAGGGTTCTGGTTCACTTGCGTTGCTTCTTCCATTCTGGCGTCAGCCGCTGTGTAGCTTGTGTTTTCTCCGGCTGTTGCTGCAGTGCTATCCCCCAGGTCCTGAGGGTTTTTCTACCTTCTTCTGGGGACAGGATAGTTGTTACCGTCCCATTTCTCTGGATCAGGAGGCGGACCGGGTGGCCCCATCGATATGGCACCTGTCTTGCTCTGAGTGTCTCTGTGATGTCTTTGTATTCCCTGCGCTTTTGCAGAGTCAGGGCAGAGAGGTCTGAATAGAGTTGAATGGACTTGTACTTGTCGGGCATATCTCTTCGTTTCCTGGAAGCTTGCATAACTTCTTCTTTAATATGGTAGTAATGCAATTTTGCCAGGACATCCCTTGGTGCTTTGGCTGGTAGGAATTTCGGTTTTGCCACTCTGTGAGCCCTATCGATCAGCAACATATCTATCGGTAAGTCCGGTGACAGGGCTTGGAAGAGGCTTGTTAAGTATTCCACCAGGTCTGGGTGTTTTACTTCTTCAGGGATCCCCCTTAGTCGTATGTTTTGCCTCCTCGAGCGGTCTTCAATGTCCATTATCTTTATTTGGAGTTGGTGTTGTTGGTGTTCCAACCTTTGGACATGGTCTGCCATGTCATTGTGGGCCTCTGCAAATTCGTCCATTTTGTTTTCCGCCCTGGCCGTGCGCTCCCCTAAGTCGTGCACGTCTTTCTTCATCTCTGCTATCGATTTATTCAGGTTGTCTAGGAGTTTGTTGGACATCGCGTCCAGACACTTCTGCAGTATCTCTTGTGTAACTGGTAAGTTCCCTGTCGGGTCGGCGTGGAGAGGGATCGTGTCGTCCCCGTCGCTATCTTGGTCACTCTCGTGCAAGGCGGCTTGTTTAGGCTGTTGCGGCCTGGCTCCGAAGAACGTGTTTTTTTCTCCCTTGTCCGGGATTTTTTGCTTGGACCTTGCTTGGGACATCTTCCCTGAAGTTGCGGTCCGGGTTGCCGTTGTTTGTTGCTGGTGAAAAACGCTTTCTGGGCTGTGAGGAACGGAGCACTATTCACATGCGACCGTCCATGCCGTGAGCTAGGCCACGCCCCCCTTCTTTTGTTTTTAATCTAACTAATCCTTGTTTTACTTTCCTTTTCTCATTTATGCATCTAACAAATGTTGTATCCCCTTTTTTTACTGACTGTGCTATTCTCTCTTCATTGTGTGCTTTGGAGGCTCTTATAACTTGCTTTGCCTCTGTGACAGAACATGCATGGAGACAGTTTTCCGGACGTGCTGGACAAGTCAATCTAAGATGCCCTTTCTGGCCACAACATAGGCAGAGCCCCTCTTTTCTCCTATACTGTTTCTCTGCATCAGACAATTTGGTCACCCCTAGCTGCATGGGCTCAGTGTCTATAGATAAAGAAGCATCAGGAACTGAGGCTCTAGGGGTTATAGGGGTAACAGTAGGACGTCTAACACAAGTCCTCTGTTTGGCTCTTTCCCTTAGCTGATTATCGATGTGGATTAGATAATCAATAAGGTCTTATAGAAGGACTGGAAGATCTCTGGCTTCTACCTCATCCAGGATGTTTTCATTAAACCCCTCCATGAACACAAAAGTCAGACCACTAATGGTCCAATCCACCTCAGAGGCAAGAGTGCGGAAACTAATAGCATTACCCGCTTTGGATCTGTTTCCCTGCTTAATCATCATAAGAGACTTAGCTGCACTCTTTTCTCTGCCTGGTGGATCAAACACTTTATGGTAAGCACTTACAAAGGTTTTATAGAAATAAACCAGATCTTTGTTTGCCTCCCATAAAGAATTAATCAGTTCAAAGGCTTGGTTGGTTAATTGATGCATAAAGAACCCGATTTTGGACCTTTCAGTGGGAAAAGACCTGGGAGATGTTTAAAAATGCAACTCTATCTGGTTTATGAACCCTCGGCAGGTCTTAGGATCGCCATCATATCACCATATCTACGAGGTGGTGTCAGGCTGGTGGTCATATTGTTCTAACCCAAAGCTTCAATCACCACAGGCACAAGCTGGATAGGCATAGATGGAAGGTTTTCAGAAGAGAGGTTCTGGCTAACAAGGTCTGGAAGGCCTGAGCGAATTCTGGCTAACAAGGTCTGGAAGGCCTGAGCAAATTGGTCTATTCTATGGATCATTTCCTCAAATTTAGCTTGGAAAGGATTCTGTGAGGCTCCTATTCCTGCAAGGTCCATGGCCCTATCGTAATGTCACGGGAGTCGTACCCCCAACATGCAGGAAAGAGGAAACCCACAAAAGGTAGATCCGAAAGACATATTACCAAGCCTTAGAATGGCCGGATTTAAAGTATTAATACAGTAAGAAACACGTTCAAGATAAATCAAGGTCAGAATTACAAAAAATTCTCAGAGTCAAGACAAAGCCGGATCAGAATAACAGAAATCACGATTCAAATACGAAGCCAGAGTCAGGATATCAGAAATCATGAGTCAAATACGAAGCCGGGGTCAGGATACCAGAAATCACGACCCTGAGGTCAAACACAGGACCCCAATGTCAAACACAGGAAATCACAAGGGAATCACTTAAACAACTAAACAAGCATCTAAAAGCAACCACGTTAGGGCAATGAATGGGGGCTACAACAAGCCTTAAATAGGCTTACCTAATTTCTGTCATGTCCACATTTATTTATAAAAATTGCCCAGGTCCTTGCACTCAGACCAACCCAGTAAATTTGAAAGCCGGGTGCATTAAGCCAAAGCCAGCAAAAATAAACTGATGAAAAAAGGCTTGCACTCACAGTCTTGTAATGTTAAATTAAGTTTTCTTTATTCAGAATTATTCCATAAAATCACATCAACGTTTCAGCCCTCGTCTGGGGCTTTCTTCAGGATGAACTGACAACTGGTTCCGAATAAAGAAAACTTAATTTAACATTACAAGACCATGAGTGCAAGCCTTTTTTCATCAGTTCACATTTATTTATAGATGTTCTGCCATGTGACTGCATAGTTCGACAGGAGGGGCAGGAGGGGGTCTGTGCGGCTCGTTGGAGGTAAGTAATGCCACATTGGTATATAGATAATACGTATATTCTTTGTCTCAGTCTTATTACTGCAGAATATATATTTATCCTAATCTATCATTTGGGGATGCAATGGATAGAGAACACTGAAATTAATCTAATCACTTTATCAGATCAAGCAGACACAGTGGTCACCGTGCAATTACCAGGGCAGAGACTCTGTGGACTTGGAGATTGAATACTTCCTTGTTACAAGAGACCCAGAGAGTTGAAGAAAAATGTAAGGAAATAAATGATTTTAAAGACAACCTAACCCAGGCATTTTACCAGAGGTAGCTTGGGTGGCACATAAGACACTTACAAAGAAAAGCAAAACCAAGAAGCTCATTGAGCTCCAAAAGGCCTTTTGCAAAGCCGAACAGCAACATAAGATGTACCCCACCCCAAATAAATTAGTGGAGACATTCAATACAAAAAATAATATATTGGCCAGGTGATACAAGACGTTAAAAGCTCAAAATGACTGTTCTATCAGAAGCCCAATAAAATGGACACTCCCCTTGCTAGGGTATTAAGACCCAGACAACACTCAAAACTGATGACAACACTTACAAATAATGAAAGATGGTTCGTCATTTCATCATAGGGAATCAACAAGATCTGTACTGATTACTATTCTGCCTTATACAATCACTCCCCTCAGTTAATCATTTTAAACACGTGCAGACCTCCTCCTGCTGCATAGTCTGGCCAAACTATGCGGCTGCGCGGCAGGACGTCTATAAATAGATGTGGATGGGACGTCACGCCAACTCTTATAGCTATTCGATCATTCATAAACAAAGTGCCTATTTCACAATCCAATCACAAATTAGGAGATAAAGATGTTATCTCCACCCTAAAGGGAAATAAGGCCCCAGGACCTGATGGCTTTGATGAGAGCTACTATAAGGTGTTTAATGGAAGAACTGACTCCTCGGTTAGGAACCCTATTTAAAAATCTAATGAAAGGAGACGCACCTAGTTCATATATGGCATTAGCAATTATAGTGCTGCTCCCTAAACCAGACCATGACCATACATTGGCTTGCAATTATTGATATCCCTAATACATTTTGACATGAAACTCTGTTGGGCCCCTTATCTTGTTTCAGTTAGGATTCTTTCCCAAAAGAAAATTATATGAAAACACAAGGCGGAAGGTCGACCTGGTGTGGTGTTCAGTGGCTACTGGCATGCCTTCTCTGGTTCACTCTTTAAATGCAAAGAAGGCATTTGACAGGGTCAAATTGCCTTTTTTGTTATAATTGCTAGAACATATGGAATTTCCCAGAAATGTTAACTTTCCACCTTTTTTACTATTATTATTAATTTTTATTATACGTCATTAAAAAAAACACATTATGAACCTAATTTGCAAGTGTCCAGAAAAACAGGTGTCTCAGGTGGAATGTCACCTCTTAGTTTGGCCCTTTTGCAAGATGCAGTTTTGATCACTGCTCATTGATAAACATTTGACAACCAAACATTTTCAATCAAGCTCATAAGAAGACTGATTACTCCACTTTTTTGTATTTATTTTTTTAGTTTAAATAAAATACTCCAACCTTATCACCTAAATAAATTTACAAGTTAGGCCTGAGTTCACTGATTCCATAGTGGGCAACGCAGTACCAGATTTATACCAGATGGAGGTGTAAGGAGGCTTTCAAAATGACAGTCTACCTTGTTTATTTCAGAAACAAGTCCAGCACTTATTTGTTGCATTCTCTATTACAAATGTAGATCTACTGTAACTGTATTGCTGAATTGCTGGCTGGTTTAACACACTTAATGAAAATACATCAAATTAGAAAAAGAAAAACATTACTGTTTGTTTGGACACTTGACATGCTAATTGCCTAGGTAAGGTCTAGGGAGAGAACACAACATAGCATTTTAAGCACTGTAAATTATCTTCCCAGGTGCTAATGAAATATACAGTACCTTGGAACAGATATCAAATTGAAAAAAAAAACTCAGCGTCCATCAATTCCTTTATTGTGGGATAATGCTACAAATTCTGCATTTTTCTTGGAATGTGCTGTGTAAAATATGTGTTTAGATGTCGTTTTTTTGTTATGGAATGTGTTACTCTAATAGGTAATTACTTGGCTGTAGAGGTTAGTAAACTCAACAAGGTTACAAAATGCTTTTACTTTTTAACTACATCCCAAGAGGCTTCAGAATATGTATAATTATAATAATGATGACTTAGTGATTCAAAACTTCCTGACTCAAATATATACACACACACACACACCGCCCCCTCCCCCCCTTTACAATCCCTCTACAAACCCTTACTAAAGGGATATGGACTTGAAATGACATTGGTTTATAGGGAAAACATTGTGCTTACACATTTATTGAATATATGTTTTCAATACTATTTAATACCTCAAGACACAATAGCCCTGTCAAAACACTTACTGTCTTGAACCCATGAAAATCAATAGTAAACACAAATCATATTTAGCATATAACTAGGATCAAAATTAAATAAGAGACAGCCTGACATGTGGTCTTCTGTCTCCCGTCATCTCAAATGCCAAAGGTTTACATGTTAATATAGAAGGCCGAGATCCTGCAATACTCGGATCTCCTTCTCCTGTGAGATAAGAGGTAATTTTCAATTTTTTTCAGTAATTGCAGAACCAGAATAGGATCCCCCTAAAATAAACAAACAAACAAACAAACAAACATATCAGTACTTGATAATGCTCTACTGATGTTCCCCTATGTGCACAGAAAATCACTGATCAGAAAAGCTAAATATATAAGCAGATTTCTCTGGAAGTGGATGTAGGTGCTAAGATTAATAGTGTGGCATCTAAAGGAGCAGGCAATTAGGTCAGGGTAGGCAGCACAGGATCAATGCCAGGGACAACAAAAGATCAATAACTGGAACACAATATTACAAGTATACATGATATATTTCTTCAACAAAGGAGCACTGAGAAAAAAGAGGTATTGTCATTTTATACTTTAGGTTCCAAAATTTACAATGGTTTATAATAACAGGTTCTAGTGTCATAGAAATGATGCTATACATTCAGTCCATGCTTTGACATGCTCTTTGTTGAAATGGTCCAGTTTGGCTCTTGTAATTTGATTCCTGCATCACAACTGCAGAGGGCAATGCTGGTGTTTGTGACATAATTGACACAGGGAATGACACTGAAGTTGACATCTGCAACATCATTGATGCAGAACCTGTGATATTGCTGGATGCTGAGTTAAAATGTTTGAAACCTATGCTGAATTGAAGTAGACAGGGGATTCTGACAGTCCCCCCTCCTAAGACACATTCTTTGAGTGGATTTGATGGATGGGCAATCAGGTCATGTTCTGTAGAAAGCACACATTCTAGTAAATGCATGTACATCTGTGGCAGGGATTCAATTTCTCTCTTTGTGACCGTAATTCTTCCAATGCCTGTAGTTTTCTAAATGTTCTCTTTTAATTCAGGAGTCTAATATCTCTTCAGCCTCATATTCTCTATCCTCATCCACTGGGACTAGATCTGTTATATGAGAAGCTTGTGACTGGCATTAGGGGTCTCAGGTTTCAAAAAAGTAGTATGGAACACAGGATGGATATTATAGGAGGATGGTGATTGTACTTTAATACCAGTAGATAGCATTATCAGAATGTTTCACTAACATTCAAATGGCCTCCTATCAAATAGAGCAAAACTATTCAATGCTGCATGGGGCCATTGGCACTACAAAATACAGACATTGTTAATGGGATTCATCAGTGTCTGGATTTTGTAATTCAGGACCTGAATGGGCCTGAATATTGTCAGATTTTAGCCAGACCGAATGTAATCGGCTGGCTGAAATCTCCAGACCTGAATTAAAAACAAAAACTGAACAATTTTTCCACTGGTAGTGCTAGCAGCCAAATAGGAAAATAGTTAAAACCCTCACTACACATGGGTTAATTATGTGGCAGCTGGCCACTGCTTGCCAGCCAGCCATCACATTAAATAAGTTACATTAAACAAGGTCTATAAGACCACCATAATTGAGGTTATAACCCTCCATATGCTCTCACCTGCCATTCGGCTGGTCGGGTATTTCTGCTGAACATTAACCTCTAACAACTAGCCATTGTTGCCCAGTCACTGGATGAGCCTAGTGAAATAGTGAGCGTGGGGTGGGAGCTCCCTTAAACATTCACGCGAGAGGCTACCACCAATAGGTCACTGGAGGAGACCCAAATATTTAGAATAAAAGGGGAGGACATATTCTCCCCTCCCCTGCTCCCCCATGCGTGGAAGTCCTAATAATAATAAAGGGGGGCCATATTGTCCCTCCCATGGCCCCACCCCATGGGCAGCGGGTGTGACCCCTAAAATGAATAATAATAATCCAGTGTTTAGTCCAGTGTTTGGTAAAAACCCCTTTATTTATGTTATGGGAAAAGGACCTATGTAAACATTTATGTCAGTCATATTTTAGATATGTCATATCCATATCATATCCATATGTCTTATGGATATTGTTCCAGTGTTTGATTTGTTCTTTCTGCTTGACATTTTGACTGCGGATGAAAGGATGTAGATAAGGCACATTGTATAAATAATTATTGGCAAAAAGCTGTCCAGAACATTGATGTGAACTGTGAACTACAATCTGATACTATGGTTTCAGGTAATCAATGTACACAAAATATTTCTGTAGTAAAAGAAAATTATGGTGTGATTTTGGCTGAAGGAATTCCTTAGGTTGGTATAAAGTGTGCCATGGTAAATCCATATACTATAATCATTATAGTATTACATCTTTGGGAGAGGGTAATTCTGCTATACACCCTGTTCCAAATTATTATGCAAATTAAATTTTTCTCATTCACCTAAATAATTGATGTAAATAACAGTCAGCATAATTCTCATGTTATCAACTATTAAGAGTACAATTCAAATTTTATTGAACAAACCTCCTAATGATAACAGTATTTTTTTTAAACATAAAAAACTTACAATGCATGGTTCCAAATTATTATGCACAGTAAGTTTCAAAACACTTTGTAGGTTGTAAAGAACTGAAAATTGTAATTTGTTGTGTTTGCAGCATATTTACTCAAATCAAAAGGTATTTCAATCAAACTTATAACAACATTTTAACTTTTTAAACATTTTAACAGGTCACGTTACATTTTAACCCCTTAAGGGGTATTTCCGTCATGTGTCCTTAAGGAGTTAACATAGGACCCCTTATTTGATAGTAGCTTCACAAGTCTTGCATCCATTGAACTTGTGAGTTTTTGGACAGTTTCTGCTTGAATTTGTTTGCAAGATGTCAGAATAGCCTCCCAGAGTTGCTGTTTTGATGTAAACTGCCTCCCACCCTCATAGAGCTTTTGCTTGAGGATGCTCCAAAGGTTCTCAATAGGATTGAGGTCAGGGAGGATGGAGGCCACACCATGACTTTCTCTCATTTTCTCCTCATAGCAGCCATTGATGCAAAGGTATTCTTTGTAGCATGAGATGGTGCATTGTCATGCATGAAGATGATTTTATTATGGAAAGCATAGTTGTTCCTTCTGTACCAGGGAAGAAGATTAGTCTTCATGTATTTTTCTGCCCAATGCAGCCGTTTCTGCTTGTGAGCATTAGTTAGTGGTTGCCAAATAGAAGGTTTATGCACAGTTGCACGACTCTACACCTTGATGATCGTGGGGCTCCAGAGGCACCAGCAGCTTCAAATATCTGTTTGCTGCTATGTAATGGTATTTTAGCAGCTGCTTTCTTGATCCGATTCATGGATCTAGCAGAAATCTTCCTCAATGTGCCTTTATCTGCACAAACCTGTCTGTGCTCTGAATCAGCCCCAAATCTCTTAATAGTGCAATGATCATGCTTAAGTTTTCGTGAAATATCTAATGTTTTCGTACCTCCTCCAAGGCATTGAACTATTTCACTCTTTTTGGCAGCAGAGAAATCCTTTTTCATCCCCATATTGCATGAAAATGGTGCTCTTGGTGCTTTGTCTTCCCCATAATGCATGAAAATGGTCCTTTAGTAGTTTTTCCTTAATTTGGGCTCACCTGGCAATCTAATTATCACAGGTGTCCGAGATTGTTTTCAGTGATCAAAAGAGCCCTGAGACACAATGCCATCCATGAGTTAAACTGAAAAACTAAATATTTAATCTTTGTGACACTTAAATAGAATTTGCAGAATAATTTGGAACAGGGTGTAAAGTACATAGATATGTCTGACCAATGTGATCAAAGGAACAGGGGTTGGAGTCATTGTCTTTGTGTTGTCTTATATAAATCTTTAAATCTTGCACAAGTAGAACATATGCTTGTACATCTTTCTTTATCTCAGGCCACCAAAAAGGATGTTGTAATAAATCTTGTCTTTCGTATACCCTCTTTGTCCTTACAAGGGGCTGTCATGGCAAATCAATAGTACCTCTGATACAAGAATAATTTAAAAATATTTTATTTTGGTTTAACTGGAATTTTTTATCATATACAATAGGTGTTACTGCTTTGTGGTGGCACATTCCTGCGTGGTCCTCTGGCATCACCGAGTGCCAATTCCGCTTCCTTCCTCCGTCATCATACTGATGTCGGCCACGGTGCATCAGAGCTCTTATATGGCTCCACCTATCTCCACCTTAATCTTGACACAAAAGTGTGTCATTGCGTAATGTCATACAAATTCTGGTGTCACATGATCACTACAGACCAATTGCACCTCTACTAGGGCTATTTAACCCCTTAACGACACTGGGCGGTCAATGCCGTCCTTTTTTGGGTTGTCCTAAATGCCGGCGGGCAGCATAGAACATCCCCAACATCATTTGGACTTACCGGGTCCCCGCCATTCCCACATCGGCGGTCGCGATTCTGCGGTCTGCGTTGGAGCTTTTTGTTTTGATCACAACGTGTACATTTGGCTCAGTCCTTAACCCCTTATGGACTGAGCCAAATGTACACGTTGTGATCAAAAGAAAAAGTAAACAAGTATGGAATTTGACTATATGACTGTTCAACCGTAATTCACCTCTTTCATATTAAGTGCACCCACACTTATTATATATCATTTTATTCAGGGGAAACAGGGCTTTCATTTAACATCAAATATTAAGGTATGAAACATAATTTAATATGAATAAAATATAAACAAATGGGAGAAAATAAGAAATTTTGTTATTTTTTTTAGTTCTACGTGATATTTTAACTGTGAATGTCATAATAGTGTTTGCTTTTACTGTAATAAAATACACATATTTGTATTCAGCGATGTCTCATGTGTAAAACAGTACCCCCTATGTACAGGTTTTATGCTGTTTTGGGAAGTTACAGGGTCAAATGTAGCATGTTCAATTTTTAGTTTTTTCACATTGAAATTCACCAGGTTACCAGGTTACCAAGTTACGTTGCCTTTAAGACCATATGGTAGCCCAGGAATGAGAATTAACCCCATGATGGCATACCATCTCCAATAGTAGACAACCCAAGGTATTGCAAAGGGGGTATGTCCAGTCATTTTTAATAGTCACTTGGTCACAAACACTGGCCAAAGTTAGTTTTATTATTTGTTTGTTATATATAGGGTGAGGTAGAGGCAAAAAATGTCTACACAATTCAAAGTATAATCAAAGAAAATTAGACCTGTGCTGCAGATACTCCACAATGAAGTCCCAACAGTGTATATACCACCATTAAACAAAAAAAGAGTCCTGCTCATCCAGTATAGGTGTGCACACCCAGGTGCTACCACAATTTATTTGAGGACAAAGTTAAAGCAGCAAACATTTCGGGCAGCAGCCCTTTCTCAATGCAAATGTCCATTGTCTAATGAGAAAAATGCAAAATACTAATTTGAATGCCAATTTTGGCCAGTGTTTGTGACTAAGTGGTTTCTGAAAAAGACTGGACATACCCCATTTGCAATAACTTGGATTGTCTACTATTGCAATTGGGATGCCATCATGGGGGTAATTTTCATTCCATACGGTCTCAAAGGCAACGTAATTAAGCTGGCGAATTTCAATGTGAAAAAAACGAAACGTAAGACTTATATTTGACACTGTCACTTTTGAAAACACCATAAAACCTGTACATGAGAGAGGGGTACTGTTATACTCGGGAGACTTCGCTGAAAACAAACATTAGTGTTTCAAAACAGTAAAACATATCACAACAATTATATAAGCAGTGTAAGTGCCATTTGTGTGTGAAAAATGCAAAAAAAATCACTTTCACTGATGATATCATCATTGTAATACATTTTACTGTTTTGAAACACTAATGTTTGTGTTTAGCAAAGTTTTCCGAGTAAAACAGTATCCCCCATGTGCAGGTTTTATGGTGTCTTGGAAAGTTACAGGGTTAAATATAGTGCTAGCAAATTAAATTCCATGGACTTTCGGCCTGGGTTGTCCCGAAAATTGTAATTAATTATATGACTTAATTATGTAAAATATCATATAAATATATATGTAGAATTTAAATATATATATATATGTGTGTATGTATATATATATATATATATATATATATATGTGTATGTATATATATATATATATATATTTAATTTTTTTATTTTTTTTATTTACGTATAGATATATGTATATATGTTACAGTTAAAGTGCAGAAATCAGTTAATGTGCACATTACCTAGTTAATCTGCAAATTAACTAGGGCAATCAGTTAAAGTGCGGAAAATGATTTAGTTTCTCAAATATTTCTCACATTACCTAGCTAATCTGCAAATTACCTAAATAATTTGCACATTACCTACTAGGCACTCGTTAAAGTGTGCACAGGCTGCTGTTCTGTTCTTGTCTGGACCACATAGTCACATACCTCTTCAAACAGTTATCCCGAACTGGTAAGAAACGAGGAGCCCCCACCACCACAAGACAGCGAGCGCTTCCTGCACATTATGCAGCAACACCCTGAACTTATCCCAGCAGTTGCTCTCCACTGTTCTCAATATCATCATATATTTGAAGACTGTCGGAATCAGTGGTCCATGAGCAGACCTCTCCTGGGTCTCATTCTCCTCAATGAGAGAAGTATTTTTTGGACTTACGAAGCAGCATTGTTAGTAGCAAGCCCCCTCTGAGAAGTAACAAGCCATGCATCTATGCTTTGAGAATTTGATGGTGGAGGGCATTAAAAGGAACTTGCTCACAAAAAGAATCAAGACAGGTTCACACAGAATCTTTCCACCTTCAGACGAGAAGTGAACGACTCTGCAGAGACTGCACTGAAAGGGTGAAACAGGTTCTGCGAGGACGTTTTTGTAATAAATAATTTCATCTTTACTGAGGGAAAGAAACAAACTTTTGCACTGAAAGGGTGAAACAGGTTCTGCAAGGACGTTTTTTGTAATAAATAATTCCTCTTTTACCGAGGGAAAGAAACAAACATTTTGCACTTTAATTATACGGAAACAGTTAATGTGCACATTACCTAGGTAAAGTGCGGAACACTCTTGATTCCGCACTTTAAAGGAGCAAATCAGTTAATCTGCAGATTAACTAGGTAATGTGCACATTAACTGATTTCTCACTTTAACTGTAACATATATATATATATATATATATAATAATAATAATAATAACAAAGTATTTAACCAGGAAAGGTACATTCAGAATAGTCTGGTTTTCAAGTACATCCTGGAGATGATACCTTAGCCCAACATCCAGGGGTTGTTCCTATTACCCAATTTAATGGTACTCATTGTATCTACCTCAGGAGGATGAAGGGCTGAGTCAACCTGGTTGAGCAGAATCTGCTAATGATGATGAATTAGCCTACTGAGCTATATATAGCTGTATATATGCATTTATAACGTCATTCTAAATGTATTATGATTTAAACAGGTATATACTTTTTTTTTTATTTTTTTTTAATTATATTTTTTAAATGTATATTATTTTATAGTTGTGTATAAAGTGTATTTTAATATTAATATATATGTAATTATTTATATATTAATATTAAAATAAGCTTAGAATATTAGTTTATGTATGTGTATGTGCATATAAAAGTACTTAGATAATATATATATATATATATATATATATATATATATATATATATATATATATATGAGAGCTAATTACTTTTATTTACTTTATTAAACTTTGCAATCACTTTTACTAACTTTGAAAACTTTTTTACAGGATATAGGGCAGGGGTGGGGAACATTTGGTCCTCCAGATGTTCTAGACTACATTTCCCTTGATGCTTTCTCAGCATTTTGGCTATAAGAGCATTATGGGAGATGTAGTTCAAAACAACAGGAGGGACAAAGGATCCCCACCGCTGCTCTAGATCCTGTAAAAAAGTTTTCAAAGTTAGTAAAAGTGATTGCAGGCACTGAATAAGCCAGGTTCTCCGGCCATGTGATCACAAGGACCCCACGATCGCATGGCCCGGGAGGACATTAACAGGAAGATGGGGGCTACCTAAACACCCAAGATCGCGACCGCCATCGGGGGGAGTGGCAGGGACCCGGTGAATACAAAGGATGGCGGGGATGTTCTATGCCACCCTCCGGCGTTTAGAGCCACCCCAAAAAGGACGGTATAGAACGTCCACCGGAAGGGGTTAAGCTCATTTTGACATTTGTACTGTGCCGTGTTGTGGTTTCCATTATGATTATCAGAGAGCATGCTTTATCCATTGATTCTATTGTGTTTAGACCCTGGCTTGTACCTTGACTATTATGACTTCCGTATTACTTGATCTCTGGCATGTTTAACGTTTTACATACACTCTGTTTCGCTGACCATGGCTTGTTCTGCAGTATTCTATTTATTAACATTCAATTCTAAGGTCAGGTAATATGCTCTTGGAATTTCTATTTGTTATTTATTTTGTTGACGTAAGTTCCGCGTGTTGGGTAATAGTTAACCCTCACATGGTGAAATAGCTGTAGAAGTGCTTTCTATACAAGTATTCTATTTCATGGACTCCCATAGAGAGCAATGTGAAACAAGAAAACATTTACTGTCCAATATTTCATTGGGTGGAGGATGGTTGTTGGCTTGATCATTATTTTTCTGGATATGGCATCTGCTTTATCGTTTCTGCTGCCTAAATGGTAAGTGATGTAGGACCCTGCTGGAGAAAAGGGCTCGTCTGGAATGTCTACATTTTAACCAATGTTCCTATTGTAGATATTCCAGATTCTTATTCGGTGTAAGAGGGTGGCATGAAACTTCTAAAAAACGAGTCTTGTATTTTTCGAGTGCAAGTTTAATATCTAGCAATTCTCCGTCTCTCCTACATCATGATTTCTTTCTGTGGGAGAAAAGGAGCGAGCATGTAGAGAGCCATTATCACTCTGTCTTTCAGATAGTACTGCTCCAGCAGCTGTTTCAAACGCATCTACTCCCATGTAATATGCATAGCCTGGGGGTGGCATAATCAATAAACGCGAGGTAATGAATATTTGGTTTAGCTGATCATATGCTTTTTGTGCAGCTTGACTCCATTTAAATCTTACACCTTTTTTTTTTAAAGATATGTCAATAATTGGTCTATTTCTGCAAATCTTTGATACATTTTCTGTAAATGTTGTAAAATCCAAGAAACCAATGTACCCCTCTGTTGTTAGTAGGAATTGTTTATAAAGGACAGATGATGTAACTACGAAATTAAACTTCATCTTTGTTGAATAAATAATTTTTACATTTGGCATATAATACAATTTCTCATAATATTTGTAGTACAAATTTAATGTGATTCTAATTGACTTCACTGTTGATTAAGTAGATCAGTGTCTCATCCAAGTACACTACCACTTATATATCTAGATTTTGTTTTAATTAAAATCATTGATACATTTTGGAAAGGTAGCTGGAGCATTGTCATTATGGCATCGCTCGATATTCATAATTACCATATGTAAATGATTTCCTTGTGTTTACCTGTACCCATTCGGTTATTTCCTCTCCCTGCTAGTTAAGACTGTAAAGTATTCGTTGTTATTTCTGTGTTCGGGACATTTATTCGTTCTACCGAACGGAGACCACCCTGGGTAGCAATCAGAATTTAGAACACCAAGTAAGCACGAAAACTGCAAGGTAATTGAGTGCTTCTAGGTGGCCGCCATTCGGCATACAAACATGTGGCGAGAACAAAGGATGGCGGCCATCTTAGATCTCCCAAATGCGGCCAGCGGGACTTACTCGTGGATTGCCTGGAACCATTTTCGGCATGGCAATCACACGAACACCCAGTCTCTAGGGAAGTCCCGTCTGACCGCTTTCCACTTACAGTATCAAACTGGCGTTTGGGAGTTTCAATCCAAAACCGAATGAGGGGAGCATTCACATGTAACCAGATGCCGTATAACTGTGGTGGTTTTCGTGTAATTCCGCACAAATGGCGAGCCGGTCAAACTTCCACACGATTCGACACGAAAACTACCTAACGGATTTTCGTGCAATTTGGATATGTTACTCCTAGTATTCTCAGCTACCCAGGGATGTGGATATTTCTATAACATGTATAAAGTATATTTTAAAAAAATGTGGAAAATTGTTAATGTTTCTGGCCAGCAGATAATTGAGTTTAGAATGTTGCCGAAACTCAATTATCTAGCCTGGTTCAGAGGAGGAGCTTGTACTGTATAAATTGAATGGCTGTTGCTTCCAGTAAATCAGTCTTGTTCCAGCATTAAGCTTTGGCTCATGTGTGGATTATTTGGCGATGCCAGCGTTATTTTACCCTGTGGATTATTGTTGTTATTCTGCTATTGGGAAAAAGGGAATACTGGACGGTGATACAGCTTACTACCGTCACACCATATCTGGAACGAAACTCAGCTTTCCATTCATTACCAACTCTCATATGTATTAGATTATATGTTCCATGTAAATCAGTATTATTGAATACAGTATACGTCTTTAAATGATACATCAGTTCTGTAATCAAAGGTAAAGGATATTTATTATTTATTGGAAATCATTAACAGCATGGCAGTTCTCCCAAGGTTGTAGCCCTCTGTCCTTTTTTTCCACAAAAAAATATTCCTACTCATTGAGGAGAAATAAAGGATCATTGTTCCTTTAATACTTTCAGTTTAAGTTCAGATAAGGGATATATGCAATCATAAAGAATGGAAACTGCTAGTAACAATTTGATAGGGCAGTCATAGCTCCTGGTAAAGTATCTGCTCCTTTTTTCTAGCAAACATCACAGAATTCATGTTAAACTTTAGGTATTAAAAAATATTTTTTTTGTTGTTGGTTCAAGTAGAGTGTTAATTGTTTTTTAGTTATAATAAAGTTCTTTACATTATTCATAAGCAAGTGCAATAGCAGCCAGTAGCTCAGTTTATTTCAGGATTGTGAGTTTTTAACCAAAGTAATCCCAACACCAAATATTATACAGGAAAACACACTAGATAGAACACAATAGTGTCTGTGTAATAGGATCCTATTTGTACTTGCAGTGAAAAGTGGAACCTCGGAACTCAAACTTAATCTGTTCCAGAAGGCTGTTCGAGTACCTAGTCGTTCGCGAACCGAATCAACATTTCCCATAGGAATCAATGTAAATTTGATCCGTTCCAGACCCCCAAAATTACATCATTTTAACACACATTTGACTGGTTCATAATGCCTTACATGCATAAAATCATATAACAATAAAATAATAACACAATTTACAGTAAATGAAATAACAATGTCACTTCACTTTACCTGTAATGATGAGAGTTGATGGCTTAAGTGGAAAGGAGAAGAGCTATAATTGTTTGGATGGGGAGTCGCCTTCCGTAATTACAATAGGTAACTGTTCTGGTGTTCTTTCCCTTGATCGTTTCACACCACTGAAAATTGGTTGAGGCTCACTGGACCTTTTCTTCACAAAAATTTTGTCTATTGAGACTTGCTGTTGCCTGTTTTAAAATGTGTCTAAAGTGAGACATAGTATTATCATTGAACATGTTTGTGGCATGCCTTACAGCAGCTTTATCAGGGTGATATTTTTCAACATAATTTTGCACTTGAACCCACTTCACACACATTTCTTTGATCAGTGTACTAGGAGGAATTCCCTTCCTCCCTCCTCCTCCTCCTCTGAAGACATTTTCTTAGGTGCCCTCTTTTACTGCTCACTCTGAAGATCTTGGAGTTCTTCTGTGTTGAGTTTGTTTTGGTGATCCTCCACTAGCTCCTCCACATCTTCATCATTCACCTCCAAGCCCATTGGTTTCCCACGAGACAGAATTTCCTCAACAGCAGGAGCATCCTGTTCAATACCCTCATACACTGTTTCAGGGACAGCCGCTGGCCAAAATTTCCTCGTATGAGTTCATGGTCCTATAAGACACATCCCCCCATGCTTTATCTATGAGGTGTAAACAATGTAGGATATTAAAATGATTTTTCCAGAACTCTCTAAGGGTTAGCTTTGTGTCTGAGGTTACTTCAAAGCACCTTTGGAACAGTGATTTGGTGTAAATCTTCTTGAAGTTTGGAATGACTTGCTTGTCCATGGGATGGATAAGAGGAGTTGTATTGGGGGGCAAAAACTTCACAGTAATAAAACTGAACTCCTCCATCAATTCGTCCTCCAACCCTGGAGGGTAAGCAGAAGCATTATCCATAAGAAGCAGAGCCTCAACAGGTAAGTGTTTTTTCTTGTAGGTATTTTTTAACACTTGGCCTCAACAACTCATGAACCCAAGCTCTATTTGAAGTCTGAATGGAACTCTATTTGAACACTGAATTGAACTCTGTTTGAAAACTGAATGCAACTCTATTTGAACACCGAATGGAACTCTATTTGAGGACTGAATTGAATTCTATTTAAAGACTGAATTGAATTTTCACTTAAAATTTTAGTTCGAATACTGAATTGTTCATGAACAGGAACGTTCGAGTTCCGAGGTTCCACTGTAATCTCTTTTACAACCAGACCAGTTTTTAAGGTACATCTATCAAGGAGTTGAATACAAGTAGATTTTTCTTTTATATCAACAGTAATCGTAATTGCATGGGTTATTGGAATGTCCTTAAACAGCCCACTGACTCCTGAGTCAGTCATGACAGATAAAGTGATGGGTTCTTTATTCCACCATAGAAAGAGATACACTGTTGGAGTGTAGTACATAAGCATAGCGTCTTCATAGGTGAGACAGGTGATAGGTGCTTACTTCCTATAGAACAGGGCTTAGCTTTATACTCCAAAACCTAATGTCCTTCTTGGGTTTTCATGGTAGATGCACAAGCTTTGTGATCTTTTGTGGGTCTTTTCAGCTTCAGACAGAAGTCCTCTATCAAAAACTATTTTCAGGGGGTTCTTCACTGGACGCACTAGCAGGCATAGGAAAGTGTCAGGAATGCTGCTCGGTTGTCTTCTGTGTGGAGTTGTATAAGTATCAGCCCTTTCTTGTCATCTGTAATGAAATCTGTGATACATCTATAGACATAGGGTGATCAGGTTTGCTAGATTAAAAGGAAGCCCCTCTCTGACATGTTAATCTTTTAGAGTCTCTTAAAGTCCTAAACAACATTGTTCCATCAGAGCTGATTCATCAATAGAGTTTTAACTGGTGTATTCTCTGAAGCCTGTAACATATTCCTCGACATGTCTTTTACCTTGTTTCAAAGCCTGAATAATTGACGTAGTTGTCTCTACTTGATGAAGTTGTGTGTGGTTGTCACATCAGGAAGGAAATAATAGTCTTTACTCTAATGAAGTCTGAGGTATAAGTGTGGAGTTGCAAAGAAAATACAATCTGGCAAGATGTTGGCAAAGAATATTCTATATGCAGTGAGGTCACCATTGAACTATTTAGGCATCCCTATTTTGAGTTCATACATTGATGTAGCTTCTTCAGTATACATTAGAGCAGTAGTGGAAGTAATGCATGGTATAGCCTTAATTGATTAGCTTGTAGCATGGTTTGTGTAGCTTGGACATTTTTTAACAGACTGTGTGAGGTCAGTTAACTGTTGGGTAGTATCTGCAAGGGCTCCTGTTAACCATGCAAGCTCTATACTGACTTAGTTGTTTTGTCAGTCACTTAACTAGAGCTTAGGAGAAATATATGCACGTATGTGCACAGATAACCACTATTGAGAATATTTGAATATATTAACAGACTTATCTGGAAGTGGATGTAGTGGTAATGCCATTAGAGTGGTATGTGAAGGAGCAGCCAATCAACAAGGTCATAGACAGGCAAACAGGTCAGGGCAGGTGACACAGGATTGTCATTGACAAGTAAGGGTCAATAACTGGAACACAATATAACAAGTATAAACAACATAGCTCTGCAACAACTGAGCACTGACAAAAAGGGGAAACATTTTATACCCTGATTTTTTAAATTGATGCTGGAAAGTAATGACACAGGTACTAGTGTCATATGTATTGATGCAGAAGTAATGCAATATATTCAGTCCGTGTAACTGGCACATCTTATTTGTCAAAAAAAAAAAAAATCTTCATTGGCTTTGATATGTAAGGATAATGCTGGAGATGCTCTTTGTGACATAATTGATGCACGGGATGCCATCTATGTATTTGCCACAGATTTCAAATACATTTTAATCAGTTTGTATAAAATTATTTTTTTTTGTGAAAAGGTGTTTAACTCCTTAAGTATCCGACCGTGTATCTGGATATAGCAATAATGCAAAAGTTTCCATTTGTGTAAAAAAAAAAAAAAAAACCAACACAGTGCTTTGGTTCATATTCCTCCGAGAAAATATGTGCCACTCTTTTCCAGTCCACTTCTGTATATATATTTTTAGACTAGACTTGTTGAATATTCTGTAGGTTGCAAGTAATAAGAAGCATCAATAGGATGAACCCCGACTGGTTGGGTAAATGTGCACAGCTACAGACCATTTGCGTAATTAAATGTATGCATGTTTTCATTTGTGGTATATTTACTAAAACTTGATTTTTATCTATTTATCTCTGTATTTGGGCAATAGAGTATATTTTTAAGATTGCTCATGCATTATGATAATTGCTCAAATTTGTAAAGCATATGCATAAGATTGCTGTATAAGAACTGTTAGATACATAAATAAGTATTACATGCCATAATACAGATATTCTATAAATATTTTCAAATAGAATGAACAGATGGAGAAGAACGGACAGTTTTGTTTTTTTCATCATTGGAGGCAAGTTATAACCCAAAACTAAATGTATTTCTTGAAAAAGAACTACGTAGGTTACATGGGCGTCCGCAGAAATTTTTCCAGGGGGGGGCATAATTGTAATGACATCCATGCTTGGTACCTTTTTGACAGTGTCATGAAAGGGAAGGGGCATAGCCATTATCACATAAAGCCAGGGTGAATAGCGTTTTCAGGAATATATGTTTGTATTCCTGACACTATAGTGTTCCTTTAAGCAAATTAAAGGACCATTCTGGTCACCATAACAACTTCACCTAAATGAAAATGCTATGATGCCTGGAAGCCCCTGGGTGCTCGCTTTCCTTTAAGGGGTTAAATCACTCTCAAATGGTTTAACCCCAAAGGCTTCCTCCAGTTCCAGGTCGCTCAGTGGTATTTGGCTTCTGAAACAGAGTGTCAGGAAGTGCAGATTGACGTCAGGCATGGGTGCCGCTGATTGCCTAGAGTGGACAGTTGACGCTCTAAGCCAATCGTTAGTTCCCGGTTCATAAAATATTTTTACTTTTTTATGAATGGGGAGCTACTGATTGGCTTAGAGTGCCAGCTGACCGCTCTAGCCAATCAGCAACACCCCTACCCAACGGCACTCTGTGCTTCCTGACACTCAGTAAATAAAAGTGAACACATTAATACTGATATTTTTTACCTTTGGAGATGAGAAGGTCCAGCGTTTCCCTGCCAGGCCCAGGTACCAAAGCCTTATGATGTGGTGTCCAGAATAAAGTGGAGGGTTCACTTCATTTGTCCTTCCTGCTCCAATCTCCTTCATTTGACAGTCTTTTTTATCTTCTGACACTGTTTTCTATCCTTGGCCCCTTCTGCTATTTTACCTTTCTGCTACTTTCTGCTTATTTTGCACCCTTCTGCTCCTTTCTCATTCTGATCCCTTTCTGCTCCTTGCAGACCCTTTCAGCTCCCTTTTCTACTTTATCTTTGTGCTCCTTGCTGTCCCTTTCTGCTCCTTCTCCTACTTTACCTTTGTGCTCCTTCTGATTCGTTCTGCTCCTTTACCTTTGTGCCCCTTCCTGCTCATTCTCCTATTTTACCTTTGTGCTCCTTCTGCCCCTTGCAGCTCATTTCTGACCCTTTCTGCTCCTTCTACTTTACCTTTGTGCTGCTTTACCTTCCAGCTCCTTGCTGACCCTTCCTGTTCATTTCTGTTCCTTTGTGCTCCTTCTCCTACTTTACCTTTTGTGCTCCTTGCTGTCCCTTCCAGCTCCTTGCTGCCCCTTTCTGCTCCTTGATGTCCCTTCCTGCTCATTTCTGTTCCTTCTCCTTTTCTTACTTTACCTTCCTGCTCCTTGCTGACTCTTCATGTAGGCTGTCTCCCCCATCCCTCACTTCCATAGGCGTGCGCACAGGGTGTGTCGGGTGTGCATGGGCACATCCTAATCCCCGCGGCACGCCAATGGATTGAGACCGGCAGTGGAGATCTCTGGATCTCCCCGGTCAGCTCATGCAGAGCCGACGCTATCTGAGCGGCGGCTCTGGTCTAAGCCTCCATGGGCCGGTGGGGAGATCAAAGTGCTACCTCACCGGTCCACAGCAGCATGGAGGCAGGCAGCAGAGAACCCGGGCTAGAGTTCACTCTCCACTGAACCACCAGGGAAGGCAGCAGGACTGGGATATTAACTAATCTGCCCCCACCTCCACCCAAACATACAGCACATACACACACACACAGCACCTACAAACAGCACCCACACACATACATCACCCTCGCACACACAGCACCCACACACACCAAGCACACTAACAGCATCCTCACAAACAGCACACTCACACACAAACAGCACCCTGACAAAAACACAGCACACAAACAGCACACTAACAGGACCCGAACAAACACACACACACAAACACTCTCTCACACACACACACACACAGCACACTACCAGTTCCCTCACACACAGCACACAAACAGCACCCTCACACACAGCACACTAACAGCACTCTCACAAACACATACAAAAACACCCTCATCCACATAGCACACTACCAGCACCCTCACACAGCAGTGTGTGTGTGTGTGTGTGTGTATATATATATATATATATATATATATATATATATATATATATACATACATACATACATACATACATACATACATACATACATACATATACACATGGCGTGTGTTTGTGCTTTAGGGTGCACACCCTATTGCAATAGGCTGCGCACGCCTATGCTCACTTCCCTAATCTATAGGCTGCTGCCCCCCCTCCCCCAAATCTATAGGCTGCCCCCCCCAAATCTATAGGCTATCTCAAACCCTCCCCCCATCCCTCACTCCCCTAATCTATAGGCTGCTGCCCCCCCAAAAAAATCTATAGGCTATCTCAAACCCTCCCACCATGCCCTACTTACCTGATCTGTAGGCTGTCTCTGGCTGCATGTGTTGCTCCCCTGCGGTTTCAATCAGCAGAGAGAAGCAGGGATAAGATGCAGCTTCCTATCCCTGTCTCTCTCCATACACAGCGCCACCTACTGGCCGGCGCCGGTATTGCAGTTCATTTTCAATCACACGAAAAAGAGCAGAACAAGCTGAAAAATCCAGGGGGGGGGGCAAGTGCCCCCGCTTGCCCCCCCCTGCGGACGCCCATGGTAGGTTACTTGCTTATAATTAGTTTCCAATTTTGATTTGACTTGTGTGCGTTTCAAATTTCAGGAATACATAGGCATTATTGCCCTTGAAACGTAATTAAAAATAATATATATATTTTTTTTGCCTTAATTCTTTACTTTTTGAGTGGGGTATTATCAGTTCTTTTTTTTATTAAATTTTGGAGTTACTTGTAGCATTACCTTGATACTGGCAACTATAGTCAGTTAAATACTAGCATTTGTGTATTTAAAAAAAATATATATATATTTCTCATTTCAGTTACCTCTCTATATGATATACATTTTTATAGACTGTTTGGGACTTATAAATAAACAGGCTTTAGCTAAAAGAGCATTATTTCCATTGTTTGAATTTGATAGACAATTTACCACTATTATACGTTAGATATATATTGTTCTTTCCATTAAGCTAATAATTTATTGTATAATTTTGTTATATTTTCATATAACCCTTTACCTTAGTCATGCACATCCACATAGATTTATACACAAAGTCACAACACTGCACTGTTTGTGTACATAGTATCTGATTCCTTAAAATCCATACATTTGGATTTGTAGACAACCTATATTTTCTCAGTAGATATTTATCTGCTAACTTCATCATTTCTGAAGACACAAACAAAGCATTATATAAATATACGTTCATCAATACTGTCACTAACTACATATTGTTAAAATTGAACTTCTGTTACTATTGTTTAACCCCTTCCCGACCAAGGACGTATCACGTACGTCCGACAAAAAACAGTCCTTAAGAACCGTGGACGTACTTGACACGTCCGTGGCTAATTAGAGCGCTGGGAGCGATCATGATCGCTTCCAGCCGCTGTAGCTGTATTGCAGCGATGCCTCGATGTCGAGGCATCATGCAATACCCCCCCGATTGCCGGACTCCTGCGTAATCGCTCCTCCACGTGGAGCGCAGCAATGAGGCAGAACATCGGAAGCCGTCAGGCAGGCTTCTAATGCTCTGCCTGTGTGCTGAGTGCCTCATTGAAGACTAAATTTAAAAAAAAAAAAGAGAGATACATTTTTACAAAAATTATATCAAAATATACTTAGAAGGAAATTTTATATATGTACAGTTGCAAGAAGAAGTATGTGAACCCTTTGGAATGATATGGATTTCTGCACAAATTGGTCATAAAATTTGATCTGATCATCATCTAAGTTACAACAATACACAATCACAGTCTGCTTAACCCCTTAAGGAACAAACTTCTGGAATAAAAGGGAATCATGACATGTCAAACATGTCATGTGTCCTTAAGGGGTTAAACTAATAACACACAAAGAATGAAATGTTGCCATGTTTTTATTGAACACACCATGTAAACATTCATAGTGCAGGTGGAAAAAGTATGTGAACCCCTAGATTAATGACATCTCCAAGAGCTAATTGGAGTGAGATGTCAGCCAACTGGAGTCCAATCAATGAGATGAGATTGCATGTGTTGGTTACAGCCCTATAAAAACACACACCAGTTCTGGGTTTGCTTTTCACAAGAAGCATTGCCTGATGTGAATGATGCCTCGCACAAAAGAGCTCTCAGAAGACCTACGATTAAGAATTGTTGACTTGCATAAAGCTGGAAAGGGTTATAAAAGTATCTCCAAAAGCCTTGCTGTTCATCAGTCCACGGTAAGACAAATTGTCTATAAATAGAGAAAGTTCAGCACTGCTGCTACTCTCCCTAGGAGTGGCCGTCCTGTAAAGATGACTGCAAGAGCACAGCGCAGACTGCTCAATGAGGTTAAGAAGAATCCTAGAGTGTCAGCTAAAGACATACAAAAGTCACTGGCAAATGCTAACATCCCTGTTAACGAATCTACAATACATCAAACACTAAACAAGAATGGATTTCATGGGAGAATACCACAGAGGAAGCCACTGCTGTCCAAACAAAACATTGCTGCATGTTTACAGTTTGCACAAGAGCACTTGAATGTTCCACAGCAGTACTGGCAAAATATTCTGTGGACAGATGAAACCAAAGTTGAGTTGTTTGGAAGAAACACACAACACTATGTGTTGCGAAAAAAAAGGCACAGCACACCAACATCAAAACCTCATCCCAACTGTGAAGTATGGTGGTGGGGGCATCATGGTTTGGGGCTGCTTTGCTGCATCAGGGCCTGGACGGATTGTTATCATCGAAGGAAAAATGAATTCCCAAGTTTATCAAGACATTTTGCAGGAGAACTTAAGGCCATCTGTCTACCAGCTGAAGCTCAACAGAAGATGGGTGTTGCAACAGGACAATGACCCAAAGCATAGAAGTAAATCAACAACAGAATGGCTTAAACAGAAGAAAATACGCCTTCTGAAGTGGCCCTGTCAGAGTCCTGACCTCAACCCGATTGGGATGCTGTGGCATGACCTCAAGAAAGCGATTCACACCAGACATCCCAAGAATATTGCTGAACTGAAACAGTTCTGTAAAGAGGAATGGTCAAGAATTACTCCTGACCGTTGTGTAACTCTGATCTGCAACTACAGGAAACGTTTGGTTGAAGTTATTGCTGATAAAGAAGGTTCAACCAGTTATTAAATCCTAGGATTCACATACTTTTTCCACCTGCACTGTGAATGTTTACATGGTGTGTTCAATAATCAACAGAGCAATCACATTGTCTGCCTGCAGGGGGACTGCCTGTGCTGACTGGCAGGCAGTCTCCCTGCTAGTGTATAATGTAAAAAAATAAAGGTTAATGTTAATTAAATAATATATATATATATATGTATATATGTATATATGTATATATGTATAAATATATATATGTACATATAATTAAATAAAAATAATACAAAACATACATATGTCCATATACAAAATTACATAAATAATTATATAAATATACACGTAGGCTTCAAATATATAAATATGCATATATATTTAAATTCTACGTGCGTATTTATGTAATATTTTTACATAATTAAGTAATTTTATTGATTGCAATTTGAGGGACCTGCCTGCCAACCCAGGCCAAAAGTCCAGAGAATTTAATTTGCTAGCACTATATTTTACCTTGTAATGTTCTATGACACCCTAAAACCTGCACATGGGGGGTACAATTTTACTCGGTAGACTTCGCTGAACACAAAAATTAGTGATTCAAAACAGTAAAACATATCACAGCGATGATATTGTCAGTGAAAGTGACTTTTTTTTGCATTTTTCACACACAAACAGCACTTTTATTGATGATATAATTGTTGTGATACGTTTTCCTGTTTTGAAACACTAATATTTGTGTTCAACAAAGTCTCCCGAGTATAACAGTACCTCCCATGTTCAGGTTTTATAGCGTTTTTGAAAGTTACAGGGTCAAATATATGGGTCAAATATTTTTACATTGAAAATGGCCAGGTTGGTTACGTTGCCTTTGAGAGCATTTGGTAGCCCAGGAATGAGAATTAACCCCATGATGGCATACCATTTGCAAAAGAAGACAACCCAAAGTATTGCAAATGGGGTATATCCAGTCTTTTTTAGTAGCCACTTATTCACAAACACTGGCCAAAATTAGCGTTCAATTTAGTTTTTTACTTTCTTCACACACAAACAAATATGAATGCTAACTTTGGCCAGTGTTTTCGACTAAGTGGCTACTAAAAAAGACTGGACATACCCCATATTGAATACCCTGGGTTGTCTACTTTAAAAAAAAATATGTACATGTGGGGTGTTATTCAGAGATTTATGACAGATAATAGTGTTACAATGTCATTATTGATAAATTTTAAAAATGTATGTTTTGAAACCGCAATATCCCACTTGTACCTATAGCCCTATAACTTGCACACAAAAAAAAGAAAAAGAAAAAAAGCACGTAAACACTGGGTATTTTTAAACTCAGGACAACATTTTTTATCTATTTAGCAGTTTTTTTCATTTGCTTTTGTAGATGAGTAAAAGATTTTTCAAGTAAAAGTAAAAAAAACATGTATTTTTTTAAATTTTTCATCATATTTTTTATATTAAATTACATGGAATTATATAAATAATGGTATGTAAAGAAAGCCCTTTTTGTCCTAAAAAAACAAAACAAAAAACAATATATAATTTGTATAGGAACAGTAAATGAGAGAGCGGAAAATTACAGCTAAACACAGACACCACAAAAGTGTAAAGAAGCCTGGTCGCAAATGTACAACATCGCAAAAACAGTCCAGTCCTTAAGGGGTTAATTCAAATACAAAATGTGTGTAGCACTTGTCTCAGCCTTATATATCACCATTAATAGGACGATGTGTGACATTCATAGAAGTGTTAATTACAGAGCAATCTGATGTAATACAACTGTATTAATGGTGCCCGCATGGGTTTTAGACATGAACTACACACATTTTTAATTTTAATCAACCTTTTAAATATGTGTTATACGGTTAGTGTTAATTTTCTTGTTAAGTGCTATTACTAATAGTCAGTGCTTTATATTGTATTGGTGCAGATCAACTTGTTCTGTGAAATTCAGTCTTATCTAGCATAAACAACACTTTTAATTGAAAGTCGATAAATACTCAAAATATAACCTTGTCAAATTGTATATCTATATGCAGCCTTCTTTTTACTGTATCCTCATGACCTGGATTCGGGATTATCTTCTCTTCTAGTATGTGGGGTCCTTCACAAGACTTTGTACCTCTGCTTATATGGGGAAACTGAAACATATAATTTAAAAAGTTTTCCAATCTTGCCCCATTCACCCACTTTATTTCCTTGAGGAAAGCATTGTACTAAAATTAAGTGCTCTTTTATATAAAATACCACAGCAACAGTTATAACATGAAACACAAGAACATGAAACATTAGAAAAAAAAATCAAGAGTTAAATATAGTGGAAAATTTATTCATACTTACCGTAATTTTCTTTTCCTGGCTATTATTCATGGCAGCATATACACATGGGTTAGCTCCTCCCCTACAGCCGATAGGACAGGAAAACCACCAAGGTTTTAAAAGGAGGCTCCATCCCTAAGGTCCTCAGTCAGTTTGCAAGCTCTACAGTACATAAATAGAGACATTAATGGGTGGGAAGTATATGCTGCCATGAATAATAGCCAGGAAAAGAAAATTACGGTAAGTATGAATACATTTTCCACTTTCCTGGCTAATCATGGCAGCATACACACATGGGGAATACCCAAGCTTACAAAGGGAGGGACAGAATAGCCAATCAAATTATCAACATAGATAGAAGAATGAACTGAGTTAAGTACTTGAGTACCAAATTGTGCATCATAGACTGTTTTAACTAACAGTATGAAATGCCAGACAAACGTGTCTAAAAGAGGTTCAAATGCTAGCTTACAAAAAGTGTCAGCAGAAGCCATTGCCATGGCAACCCATGATGCTGCAACAGCATGAGAGGAGAGTGCCCTGATACCTTCCAGCACAGGTAGAGAACGGACGTGACATCCAAATTGTGCCTCATTAATTGCTTCAATGTTCAATATGTAATGCAGGACAAACTAGTTCAAATGCCAACTTTACAAAGTTTCAGCAGAGACCATTGCCATGGAAGCCCACGAGATGCTGTAACAGCACTAGTGGAGAATGCCCCAAATCCTTTGCTACAGGTAGAGAACAGCATTGAAAGGCTCTCACTTTAGGCACGATCACTGGTGCTACATGCAAGACAACCATATCCTGTTGAAATTCAGTGAATGGGGGTACACAGGATCAAGCCTGGAGTTCACCCATTTCCCTTGCTGGGGTACCAGCCACCAGCACTTTCTGTGCTACCACCATGGAAGCTCCTTCTAGAGGTTCGAATAATGGTTCAGTCAGGGCCCATGAGACCAGTGGTACATCACATATTGGCTTCACCACACTCAGTGGAGGCATGATTTCAATCAATGCCTATATGAAGCAAAGTGCAGCAATTGCACACATTCACCCTGCTGAGGTACCAGTCACCAGCAACAGCAATGTCTCGGCTAACATCATGGAAGCTCCTGCTAGAAGTTCAGTCAGAGTCTGTGAGACCAGTGGTACGTCACATATTGGTTTCAACACGCTCAGGGAAGGCTTGAGTTCAGTTGTTGCTTACATGAAGCAAAGCACCAGGGGCATCAACGCTCAATCGGTACCCTTCAGTACAGGTAGAGAATGACATAGATAAGAATTCACCATAGGCAGGATCTTCAGGTGCCAAATGCAAGACAACCATATCCGTTGAAAAGTAGTGAAAGGGGGTTCACAGGATCAAGCCTGGAGTTCACCCATTTTTCTTGCTGGGGTACCAGCCACCAGCACTTTCTGTGCTACCACCATGGAAGCTCCTACTAGAGGTTCGAATAATGGTTCAGTCAGGGCCCGTGTGACCAGTGGTACATCACATATTGGCTTCACCACACTCAGTGGAGGCATGATTTCAATCAATGCCTATATGAAGCAAAGTGCAGCAATTGCACACATTCACCCTGCTGAGGTACCAGTCACCAGCAACAGCAATGTCTCGGCTAACATCATGGAAGCTCCTGCTAGAAGTTCAGTCAGAGTCTGTGAGACCAGTGGTACGTCACATATTGGTTTCAACACGCTCAGGGAAGGCTTGAGTTCAGTTGTTGCTTACATGAAGCAAAGCACCAGGGGGATCAACGCTCAATCGGTACCCTTCAGTACAGGTAGAGAATGACATAGATAAGAATTCACCAGTGTTATTGGTTCTCAGGTCAGACTATGAGGAGCTGGGATCCTTGGAACTTCCATCCTAAGGTACCAATATCTTGCAGCCCTCATTTGCCTTTTCAATGGAATTATCCAAAGTTTTCCCAAACAGCACCACCCCTTCAAATAGAATGGTGTAGAGGGCAGACTTGGAGGATGAGTCATCATCCCAGAAACAGAACCATAATGCTTTCTTAGCTGCTATAGATAAAGCCATTTGATCCAGAGGATATCCTAGTTACATCTAGGGAAGTTTCTGTGAAGAAGTCAGTTGTAACCTGAAGACTTCAGACTGCCTCTTCAATCTTGGCTTTTAATATCTTGCTCCATAGTAGCCTTTAGATCTTTAATCACATATTTCATGTTTGTAGAAACAGCAGCGGAAATCACAGCTGGCTGGCCTCCTGCAATGGTAGGCGTAAACTTTTGGACAGGTCTGTGTCCACCTATGATCCATAAGTGTGCAACTTAGGTAGTGTAGTTCTAGGGTTGGAAATAACTTCCTCCACAGGTTAAAGTCTGGCCTCTTTTCTTACCCCTAAGGCCTCTGGAAGTTACTTTGTAAGCCCTGCCCGCATGTCATGTGGCAGCACAGTGATAGGTCACGCTGAAGCGACAACCTTCTGGAGGAAGTCAGTACATAACCGACTCCATCCACTGTTTTCTCCTCATAACCAGATCCTGGTGAAGAATCAGACATCTGACAAATAATAATAACTAAATATTACCTGTGGTAAAGTATAAAGAAAACATGTGCACTGTTAAATTCTATAAGAAACCAGCGAAACCGCTTTAAAACAGGCTAAAGACAGCACTTATCCAAATCTCGAGACCCTGCAAATACTTACCAAATAAGTGTGGTATGTTTACTGTAATTTCCCCTTTATTTTAGGCACTTTCTGGCAATTGCCCTTATCCAAGATGGCTGCCACAACTTGTATTCCCACAATGCAAGTCATCTGTATTAGGCCCAATAAGGCACAAACTGCACACATATGGGCCTATTCCGAGTGTGTTTGCTGTTTAGAGACCAGGGAGAGGATTCTGTCTGAAGCCTACATGGCCCCTAAACACCCGGGGAACCGGGAATAAATCACTGGGACTGAGGGAAAGCAAAATAGATAACAAAAGTGCCTGCAAGGAAGTTTAAAAGGCAACCACGTGCAAAAAGTCAAAGTTTAAAGGCACCACAGTCTAATCTAACAGTTTCCAAATGTAACACAGTTTTTAAAATATATCAGTCTTCAAATGCACTGCAGTTTTCCAATGCACTGCAGTTTTCCAAATGTACTGCGGTTTCCAATGACTTGCGGTATTACATGCAACAGTATTAAATGCAAATTTAAATGAAACAATTTTAAATGCCACACAGCTTAAATGCAACACAGCTTAAATGCTTCCTAGCAAAAGCACAACCGCATAATGTACCACAATCTTAAAAATAAGGTACAGCTGTACAATGCACTCGTTTAACCCCTTAAGGACACATGACATGTGACATGTCATGATTCCTTTTTATTCCAGAAGTTTGGTCCTTAAGGGGTTAAATATATCAAAGCTTAAATGCATCACAGCATAAAAGCACAACTGCATAATGTACTACATTAAAACAGCAAATAAAGTAATGAAAATAAAACAACATACATGTCCGTAAGTAAAGGGAGCAAATTGCTTAGTGTTTTGTTTTGATGACCGTTGCAGGAGAGGAATCAGGGTGCGTGGGAGGGAAAGCTGTTCATAGTTTAATTAATATGCTTTCCTAAAGAAGTAAGTTTTCAAATACTTTTTGAAGGAGTGGAGATTGGGTGAAAGTCTAATAGAGAGGGGGAACGGTGCAGCCCTAGAAAAGTCTTTAAGGTGAGCATCAGAGGTAGGAGTACGAAAAGAGGTTAGATGTAAGTCTCTGGCAGAGCGTAGGGTCCTAGAGCAGCGTTGTGTAGAGATTTGTAAGCAAGTGTCAGGATCTTAAAGTGAGCCCTATATCTTGCAGGAAGCCAATTGAGGGAATGACAAAAGGGGGAGGTGTCGAAGGTGCGGGCGGACAGGAAGATGAGCCTCACCACCGCATTCATTATAGACTGTAACGGGGCAAGTTGGGAACATGTAAGACCACTGATAAGCGGATTACAGTAGTCAAGGTGAGAGAGGACAGCAGCATGGACAAGCACCTTTGCCGTATCAGGTGTTGAATAGGGTCAGATGCGCACAATGTTTTTGAGATGGAAGCTGCAGGATTTGGCGATTGATTGGACATGAGGGGTGAAGGAGAGGTCGGAGTCAAAAAGAACACCTTAGCTGGGAGCCTTAGAGATAGAGCCGATGGTAGTGCCATTGACTTGGAGGGACACAGACAAGGGAGTAGCAACACTTGAGGGAGGGAAGACCAGAAGTTTTGTTTTGGACAGGTTAAGTTTAAGGAAATGAGCAGCCATCCAGTTAGAAATAGCAGAGAGGCAGTCAGACACATGAGTCAAGAGGGGTGGTGAGAAATCAGGGGAGGACAGATACATTTGTATGTCATCCTCATACAAAGTATAGTTGTAGAGGGAGGTTGCAATATTAGGGCAGGTGAGATTTGAGATGGGTGAAAGGAGACTTTGGAGGTTGGTGGAGAATTGCTGTAGGTCAAGACAATGAAGATTTCTGCAAGACGGATTTGGTGAGGGTGAGGTACTTTGGGTATGGGGTACACAGATGTCAGTGGATAGCAGATGGTGGTCATATAGAGGAAATGGAACATTGGAGAGATTAGAGGTGGTACAGAGATTGGTAATGATGAGGTCAAGAGTGTTTCCTGCTCTATGAGTTGATTAATTAGACCACTGTGTAAGTCCAACGGAGGAGGTTATAGAGAGCAGAAGAGAGGCATCAGGCCAGTTAGGGTTGTTGATTGGGATATTAAAGTCCCCAAGAATGAGGGAAGGAGTGCAAGAGGAGGGGAAATGGGGTAGCCAGGAAGAAAAGTATTCAATAAATAGCCTAGGATGACCGGGAGGGTTGATAAATGATGGCAATTCTTAGCAGAGTGGGTTTAAATAGACAGAAAGTGTGAACTTCAAAGGAAGTAAAGGATAGGGCAGGGGGGATAGGTTGAAAGGTACATTGAGGGGAGAGAAGGATGCCTACACCACTTCCTTTACAGTTGTTTGGTCTGGGACTGTGGGAGAATTGTAGCCCACCATAACATAAGGAAGCAGGAGAGGCAGTATCAGAGAGGGACAGCCAGGTCTCAGTGAGTGCAAGAAGTGTGAAAGAATTTGAGATGAAGAGGTCGTGTATAGCTGTTGATTTTATTTTGCTGCAGATGGAGCGGGCGCTCTAAAGTGCACACTGAATATTGGTAGATGGGGATAGACGGCATGGTATTGGGATGAGGTTTGTGTGGTTTCTGGTTGACTTAGTTTGAGTAGAGCAGATGACGGGCCCTGGGTTGGGAGAGACAGCTGCTAGAAGCAGGAGGAGAGATAGAGACAGTAGGTTTCATATGGATGGAGTCTGGGATGAGATGCATTTCCAGAAAAAACGTGGGTTGGGAGTAGGCCAGGGAAGGCACAGAGAGGAGATGTAGTGATGTAGAAAGCTGGGCTGGATTGTAACAGGCAGAGGTGAGGAAGATAAAGAGTGAATGTTGGGGGTTAAGAGAGTATAGGAGTGTGCTAATTATTTGATTTGCAGCTGTTATATCTGATTATCAAGATTTTGTGGGTGAGAGTCTATCTATAAATTAAATGATGAGCGTGGGGTGGGCGGGCAAATGTGCAGCATTACATGTTATCCAGAAGGCTACCTTGCTTATTGCAACTGGATCAGCTGAAGGTTGACTGAGTGCTGTTCTAATGTGAGACAGGGAAGTTTTAAATGCACACTGTGGGAGAGATAGTTAAGGGGTCAAATAGGACTGCCATAAAGCTAGGAAATAGGAAGATTCACAGATGAGGATATGAGAGTTATTCAAATAAAAACAAACATACATTTGGGTATGTACCAATAAAGGGGGGGTGGGGGGGAGACATATCACAGAGGAAATCTTTTTATATATATATAGTGATCCTTGCTTGCTGATAGTACGGTCCTCTAGGGTAAACAACAGGCACAGTCCTTTTATTTTCATATAATCCAGGCACTTTATTTGTAAGTCCACACAGGAGACAGCAGCAAATGAAAACATAAATATAACACAAATCCCTATAAACAAAAACCTAGCTCGTCTGAGCACTTACTAACATCAGGTTCCCTATCTCTCAGGGGTTAAACTAGAACAAACAATATTGGTTTCACCAACCTAGTGTCTTTGTCAGCTCTCGTCCCGAACGGTTCGCCGAACGGATCGCCACGGACGGTGAACATATGCGGTAACTTTGACCCTGTACCTCACAGTCAGCAGACACATTCCAGCCAATCAGCAGCAGACCCTCCCTCCCAGACTCTCCCACCTCCTGGACAGCATCCATTTTACATTCATTGTGAAGCTGCATTCTTAGTGAGCTGTCCAGGAGGTGGGAGGGTCTGGGAGGGAGCATCTGCTGCTGACTGGCTGGAATGTATCTGCTGACTGTGAGGTACAGGGTCAAAGTTTACCGCATATGTTCGCCGTCCGCGGCAAACCATTCGGCGAACCGTTCGGGACATCCCTATTCTCTACACTCCCAGTGCTCCAAGCCAGCCTTAACTGCTTTCCTTTCTGCACTCCCAGTGCTCCAAGCCAGCCTTGACTGCTTTCCTTTTGCACTCCTAGTGCTCAGTCTCCTTGACTCTCTCACTGGAGAGAACAGCCTCTCTCCTACCTGTTTCCAGGGAGGAAGCCAGCAATCCCCCTTTACCTGCCTAGCAGGGAGGGGTTTATTCCCACTGCTACAGCTGATTATTTGCAGCTGAGCAGTGAGTTGGAGACAGTTCCAAAAAACTCTGGCCTGGACCTTATTTCTCCCAGTTGTGTATAAACTGAGGAGTGGAGCATTGGCCCACCCTGCTCTCCAAATGCTCCACTCCAGAGGCCCATAACTAAACATAGCTTTGTGTTGCACACCACACATACAACACGTACTTCCCCTGGGGTTAAATGTTAAACGCCTCTCTGCCTTAACTTTATCACAATATATATATGTATGTATGTATGTATGTATGTATGTATGTATATATATATATATAATACACACACACACACACACACACACACACACACACACACACACACACACACACACGTACGTACGTGTGTGGAGAGATATACACACTATTTAGCAGGACACCTCTAAATTGACCTGCAAGTCAAGGAGGATATCCTACTAAAAAAGGGTAAAGTAGGAGATCTCGAATGGACTACTATAACCACTGACTCATTGTTAAAAATAGCTACTACCTGGAGCTACAGGTAAAATGCAAATAGGAGTAACTATGATAAAGATCAATAGTTGAAACAGGAATACAGTGGAAATAGAATATATGAAAATAACAGAGCTGTGGATGGATAAGACTGAGCTCTAATGAGATAAAGGGTATTTACACTAAATCTCGTGCTTAAGAGTAACCCAAAACGATATGTCCTCACTAAACTTAACCATATAAATATAGTTGATGGGACATTGATGGAAAAACACAAAGATAAAACAAAGAACAAAAATCAAAATAAAATAAAATTTAAAAAGTGTAATTGGTAGTGATATATGTATCAGCTTGTACCTCAGATTAGTTGCCTTCATTGGTAAAAGTAGAAGGTAAATCTGGTAGTGCTGGAGAAAGTTATACAGTATTGATCTATATAACTTTCTCCAGCACTACCAGATTTACCTTCTACTTTTTCTACTTCTACTTTTTCTCTGAAACTGCTATGTTTACAGCTGCAGGGTTAACCCTAGATGGGCCTGGCACCCAGACCACTTCATTGAGATGAAGTGGTCTGGGTGCCTATAGTGGTCCTTTAAATTTCTCCCTCCAATGATATTGTAAAGTGCTGCAGAATACGTTAGCGCTATATAAAAACCAATAATAATAATAGTAATAATAATCAACAAAGCTCAAAGGTTTACATGAATTTATATTTAATAGTTGAAGAAGTAATTAAAAGTATTGGCCATTAATATGCAGTGATAATATTGAGGAAGGTCGAATACCATTTAGATTGATTATATAATACTAAATATCTTACAAATGTCAAGAATTTCTGAAACTAGTTTTGCAGTTTATTGCTTTTTTTTGACATGTCAGACATTGATGACATGGGTATAGGAGAGGATAACCGATTCATCCTTAAATGATCACTATAGGGTAAGGAACACAAACATTTATTCCTGACCCTATAGTGTTAAAACCGTCATCTAGTCCCCCTGGGCCCCTCATGCCTCCATAAAAATAGCAAAATCTTACTGTATTCAAGCCTGAAGCTGTAACTCTGCATGCTGTTAGACTCAGAAAAACAAACAGTCTGCTGACATCATCAGAAGTGGTAGCCTGATCCAATCACAATGCTTCCCCTTAGGATTGGCTGAGACTGACAAGGAGGCAGATCAGGAGCAGAGCCAGCATGATTCAAACACAGCCCTGGCCAATCAGCATCTCCTCATAGAGATGAATTGAATCAATGAATCTCCATGAGGAAAGTTCAGTGTCTGCATGCAGAGGGAGGAGACACTGAATGTTTGGATGCATTTTAGGCAGTCATGACCCAGGAAGGATCTCTAACAGCTATCTGAGGAGTGGCCAGTGAAGTTATCACTAGGCTGTAAAGTAAACACTGCATTTTCTCTGTTGTGCAGTATATCTGTATCTGACAGTGTTTCAGTGTTTGGCAATGTGTCTATTTCTGGCAGTTTGGCAATGTCCATCAGTGTGTATGTCTAGCAGTTTGTCTTTGTCTGACAGTGAGTATCTGGCTGTGTGTTTATGTGTGTGCGTTTCTGGCAGTAGGTGTGTGCGTCTGTGTCTTGCAGGGTGTGTTTTTTGCATTATGTGAGCATTCATATGTATCTGTTTGCATCTAATAGCATGTATTTATGTGTCTGGCAGTGTCTAGAAACATGTAACTGTGTGATTATGACAGTGTGTCTGGCAGTGTATAGAAGCATGTTGTGTGTGTCTGTTGATATGTGTGTGTCTTGTATTTCAGTGTGTTGGGCACACTGTATCTGAAAAAATAACTATTTTTGGCAGTTTATATATGTGTGTCTGGCAGTGTTTTTGTGTCTGACAGTGTGTGTCTGTTTTTTGTGACTGTGGATGTGTGTCATTGTCTGGAAGGTTAAGTGCATGTCTTGAACTGTGTCTGTCTGTGTGTGTGTGTGTGTCTAGCAATGTATCGGTGCGTGTCTGACAGCATGCATCTGTATTTATTGCAGTGTACATATCTGGAAATGTGTGTGTATATGTCTGTGAGCATATGGGTATATTTGACAAGCAGTGTATATCTAGGGAGCTCTGGTCAGTAAAATTGTAAGGATAATTAAATTGTCTGATGGAGCCCATAAGGTTACTGAGGCAATAGGAGACCATAAATGGTTTTGATTTCAAGTCTGAGATTAATATCAGGTTCAATGATATTGCATCTCTAAAAACATCTGATTTACTTTATAAGTGATGAGATAACGCTTCTTTCTAGTTGATAATGCACCCAGCAAAACTAACCCGTGTATCACTGTTCACTAGTTAGGTTTAGTTAATTTTATCTTGCAAGCATCATATGTAAAACATGTAATTTGTTTTGGCATATATCATTATTTCTTAATTTTTTTTACATCTTACATTTGCATGCAAAAGTTCAATCACTGGGCTTTTTATAGATTTGATTATGAATTTCATAATTGCTTCCACTGATACCGTCATATAGTCTATTAAGCCAATAATAGAAATTAGTCACAGTCTTTATGATTCAAAACTTACCATGTCTCTCTCCTGTTTTTCATTCACAGGTCACATGGCTGGTGACCATACGCGACTAGAGCTTCACCACCTGGAGACTGGCATAATGACCGAACGCCGATTCCTTTCAGCACCTCCATCAAATTTCCTTGGTCACCTTACTGCACTTCGCTATAATGGTGCCCCATACCTTGACTTGTGCCAGGATGGTGAGTTGGGCAGGCGATGTGAACTCAATGCTCGTGCTGGAGGCCTCCGTCCATTGTTGGCTGATCCTGTAGTCTTTCGTTCTGGTCCTGCTCACCTGGCCCTTCCACGACTTCAGGCATATGCCTCGATGCATCTTCTTTTCATGTTCCGTGGACGACACCCAGATGGACTTCTGCTTTACAATAGTGGGCAAGGTCCAGACTTCATTGCAGTGGAGCTTGTCAAAGGGTGAGTAATTATGTGAACTGGAATCATATTAACTCATGAAAGTGACATGCTACACATGGATGCTTAGTTTAACTTTAGATTGCTTTGTGATGGGAATCATAAACACTTTTGATTTACAAGCACAGTGCAACACTGGTTACAGAATTTCACACATAACTTGGGCAACTGAGAGATTTGAGATCATGTATCTGTATAAAATAATGTAGCTTAAAATCAGAATTGCTACCTGTTTTCTAACAATCATTACAATGTATAGATTTTTCAATCAAATGGAATTTGCATCTCCTCAGGAAACATCAAGTGACCTCCTCTGAAATCAAATATTAAGTTATGTGAAACATATAATATGTTTATGCCGAATGGGGTAACAAAGCACATTGATGTCTTAAAATTAGGTCATAGAAAATAAACAATTTATAACTAGCTCAATTAGTATAGCATTCTTGTAGGGTGCTGGCCTCTTACAGAATGTCGCTTTGATCTTTTATATTTAACCTCCTGGCATCGCTGAAACCCTGTCTGACTCCTGCTATTTTAATATAGTTCACACTTCAGTATACAGTCAGTTCCTCAGCTACTGAAAACTGGCCTTACTCTACTATATGATTTGACATTACTCACTTCAATGTAAACCACCTTTCTTCTTGCAGTGAAACATGCTTAGAAAACAATATATTTCTTAGGAAACAGAATGTCTGTATTATATATTTAAATATACAGGGGCCCCGGGAAATACCTCTCACAAAAGTAAGAGGTTAGTAGTTAGAAATGCACAAAAACCAAGGCTATGCAATAACATTTTGTTTCAAAGGACGATGTTCATTGTTGGATCTGCTAACACTTCCATCCAGAAGTATTTTTTGCCTATTGTAAGACACATGTTGCCACTTTGACCCAAGTGCCTTCATTTGATTGCAGGTAGCAGGTCGTCAGACTACCGATACAACCTAAGCCCTAAATTGAAGCTGCTGTTCAGGAGACATAAAAAGCAAATATACCGTAACATTAAAACATTCTGTTTAAATCAAGAGTTATATCTCCAAAAGTCTACTTGACTTTAATTAATATGTTTCATGTAAACATCAACACACAATCCATTTACTGTATATCCAGAGATTTAATGCAGATGATCCAGCAATTCTGATCGCCCCACTGCAGGTATCACACATGCTCAGTATTTTTGCAATGCTTTATCATTTGTGGTCTAGTACACATGCCCCCTCATGGTTTTTACAGCTAGTGATATTAGTTGCCCAAGTAATCAGAGAATGTAGGTACCTGGTCTGGGTTCTTTTAGCATTGTTACACACAACATTCTTCTAGTGTCTGCTGTAAGAAGCTAAATGGAAACATGGAAATCCTATTTAACACATGTAACTATAAAATGTTATATATATAAAAAATAAGAGATTTTTTTTTTTTAAACTGGTTATATTTTTTCAAATGAAGTTGTATTTTTAACTGAAATTAAAAAAAAATATGGTTCTAAGAGAATTAAAATATTAAGTAATTATTATGGCAACATGTGTCTTACAATTGTCCATTCTGTCAACAGCTTTAATAATAATAAAGATAATAATAAAGATAACTTATGATATACAATTTTATAAAGGTCATTACCCGCCACCCCCCTAAAATTCTCTTCCATATTTCCATATCTCTTCCATATTTAAATCAAGGCAATGACCCACAACATCACATAATTCACAATACATAACAACCATATAAATATAACATGTAAAGTGCCAACATTCATCAATTGTCACCTGGTAGGGGTATAACCAGATACCCCTACACCACCGAGGTTTTGAGCCACCAACAGACTCGAAACCAACCAAAACGTGTACGAACAGTGTACCCTTTTTACCAACTAACTGCCCTTACTCCTATATTAACTAATGCCCATTTGTCCCTTAATGTTATTTACCCCACCCTGCCACTGTGAACAAACAGGGAAAAAGACTACAATAAGAGAGGGAGGGAGGGACTGACCAACTCCACAAGGTAAGGAATTAGAATGGATCCAAAATGTCCGACCCTTTATATCGGCCAACCCCCAAACACTAGCCCACCAATCCCACTATTGCTCCCGTCCCTAGCCCATCTCCACGGCCGGACTGGCCCACCGGGATTCTGGGAAATTTCCCTGTGGGCCGCGGCACCTTGGCCTGCCAGGCAGCCTTTATCATCATGCTAATGTAATTTAAATAATTTTCCCCTCGGACTGTACCAGTTTGTGTCAGTGCGAGGGGGGAAAGAGGGACAATTGTGGCTGCAATTAGGCTGCTGGTGGCCAGAGGAAGACCTGTCAGTCTCCTTTCAAAATCTACATAAATTCTGGCCAAATGCCCCGCCCCATGAACAGAAACCCCGCCTCCCACACACAAGCTCCGCCCCCACACACTTGCTGACCTTTCTGGAAGAAAAAGTCCACAAAATGGCAACTTACCTATCAGTGCCAGATAAGCTTCAGCCCATGACAGTGATTGTGTGTGGGCCTGCAAGTGACTAAGCGTGTGTGTGTGTATCTGCTAGTGAGTGAACTTGTGTGTGTGTGTCTGCTAGTGAGTGAATTTTTGTGTGTGTGCCTGCTAGTGCATGAGCTTGTGTGAGTATGGGTGTGCCTGCTCCTGAGTGAGCTTTTGTGTGTGTGGCTGCTAGTGAGTGACCTTGTATCTGCGTGTGTCAGTGAGCTTGTCTATAGTGAGCATGTGTGCGTCAGTGAGCTTTACTGTAGGAAGCATGTGTGTGTCAGTGAACTTTGTAGTGAGCATGTGTGTGAGCTTGTCTGTAGTGAGCATGTGTGTGTGTGTGTGTTAGTGAGCTTGTCTCTAGTGAGCATGTGTGTGTCAGTGAGCTTGTCTATAGTGAGCATGTGTGTGACAGTGAACTTGTCTGTAGTGAGCATCTGTGTAGAGAGTTTGTCTGTACTAAATTTGTGTGTGTACCAATAAGCTTGTCTGTGTGGATCAGTGAGATTGTCTGTCAGTGAACCTGTTTGTGTGCATCAGTGAGCTTGTGCTTTTATGTCAATGAGTGTATGTATATCAATGAGATTATCTGTCTGTGAGCCTGTGCATCAATGAGTTTGTGTCAGTGAAATTGTCTGTGTTTGCAGGTGGGTATGCTTACTGTATAATTAAATGTTTTACTCTGAAAGGACCAATAGTTTGAATTAGAAAAATAAATATACCAATAATATGTAAGGCTATGTCTTAAGGCTGGCATAGATATTTTTCCAGGGTACTTTGTATCCACAGTCTGGTCCTGTCCGCCTCCTAGCCCTTTCAGGGCCCTATTCCCTAAGCTGCACTTTCTCCATGGGCTTTACATACAGTATTTGTAGTATAGAGCAGATAACTAATAAATAATATGATTTAGTCAAAATATTTTCATAGAATAGAAAGAATAAAAGCGAAATGTTCACCTTAAAAATTCAGCTATACTAGTGTCCAATGTAAGCTCAGATGAGATTCTCTTTGAGGCGGACCACAACAATTAAAACAGTCATATCTCATTAACCACGAGTTTGGAAGCATTACACTGGAAAACTGTTTACATGAGAACTGTCATGTTATGTATTATTTAATGACAATAGCAGATTGCACAGATCTTTTAGAAAAAATATATGCTGAAGTCATTTTTTATTTAACCTTTGTTCTCATACTGGGAACTTGACTGAATATTCTTTCTCCATAGAACGGCAGAGATAAACTAATACATGTTTTTCAAATTCCATCTTAAATGCATCTGGGTGTTTTTTTATTCTTGAGATAAATGTTTGTTTTGAAGTATACATCTAGATTTGCCTCTTAATCTTGAAATCTTTGCCTCAGTCCTAGAACTATCTGTTCAAAATGTCAGTTATCCGCCTGTTCAGTTTCAATCTTAACATTAGAGCTTTTACTGAAAATTGCATAATAATCCATTTTTATATAACACTTTTGCACACACTCTCAAATTTAACAAAACCCAAGAGGAGATTATTATCATAATTTATTTTCAGAAGTTAATTCATTTTCAGAAGTTATTTACATGGAACCAGAAAATTCTACAGTTCAGGAGACAATGAAAAAGAACTTAAATAAGAATGATTAAAGATATAGCGATTTAAATCCTTCTGTTACAGTAAATTGAAATAAACAGAATCATGTTATTAAAATAGCAGATCAGGAGTCCCACTTACTATTAACCATTCACCCACTATACAAAAATGTAGAAGGTTTCAGGAGAATTTTATGTAAACTGGAAAACATTCTACACAAGCAGGCATAAAGGTATGTGTAGTATTGGGATGACAGTAGAAAGCAGGATCTGTGTTACAAAAAAGTCATTACCTCTCAGGAACCAGCATGTGGGGGTTATAGGGAGGGGCAATGGACCAGTTTTGCACCGGGGCCCCATGGATTGTGTGTACACCACTGGTATAAGCAGGTCTGTTGTACAAGCATGGTACTCCATTCTGTATCAGTTGTAGTCTGTTCACAGATAGTGGAATACAGGACATATAGTAAGGAAATCTATGATGGGCACACTAAGGAAGAATGCAAATATATCCAAGAGAATTTAGCCAGGATATAGGCTTGTAGATACTATGGCACAGGAAGCCAATTGACTAGGGTAGTCAACAAAACAGAATGCAGGAGTCTTAACCCAGATGAATAGGAATTCCATTATGTACCAACATTCACTGATTTGGAATTATTTGAACAACAAATCTTTATACTGTCATTTTATAATTATTTTGATTGTTAATTACAAAAAAAGTGACAAAACATATTATATACTGAGCTCTCTGTTGACATCAACTGTATTTTGTGTTATTTGTCACTATATTATGTTGCTCAGAGCTTTGTCAATACATTTATAAAGCATATTTGCAAGGAACCTGCCCTGCGTTAATCCAATCTAATCTTATTACCTTAGTCTGTGAATTCTACATAAGTTCCTTTAACATGCACGTGTGGTATTATCACCAATCATAAAAGTTATTATTCCAAGTTTGATTTACTTTGTTAGGCTCTGATTAGCAATACTGTGCAAAGTATATCCCCACTCTTTATCACTGCATGTTTACAGGTTGCAATCATTCATTCTATTTGCTCATATCTGATTTAATTAATTTACCTTGGATGCAAACACATTATGATTTTAAACTACTCCTTTTTTCTAAATTCTTTAGGTATATACACTATGTTTTTGACCTTGGAAATGGTCCGTCACTGATGAAGGGCAACTCTGAACGACCATTAAATGATAACCAATGGCACAGTGTAGCTGTCTCACGAGATCCTGGAAATGCTCATACATTGAGAATTGATGGAAGAACAGTCACACAACACTCTACAGGAGCCAGCAATCTGGATCTAAAGGGTGAGAAAATTCAAAGGGACATTCTGCATAGTCTGATCTCTTTTAAGCTTATAGAAAATGAAATATGAACTGCAGGGATGCTTATCTCAGGCGTTGAAGGGCCAACATAGAGCTCAATATCTTGATATATAATTTAGGATAAATTTATGTATGCAGGGTTATCTACATATTTGGAAATCAATGTATGGAGCTAAGCGTCTAACCAGCATACTGTATGCATCGGTAAGTCACATGTAGCGCTGTTACACACAAAGTCTGACTTCTATATAAAGATTGTTTGTTGAACTAATTTACATATGCCCACCCAGAATCCTTTGCAGTTGTAACATCACTGCACACTTGTGATTTCTGTGGTAAAAGCAAGTCTTATGGCGTGACTGGTGTGCAGATTTTTGTTTAACATTGTATTGACTATCCACAGACTTCAGGTGGAAGGGGTTTTCAATCACACTTTTTTCCCCACCATAACTTTTTTGGTTTTTGCTAGCTAGCTATGTATCTGTGTATCTGTCTGTCTATCTGTCTATCTGTCTATCTGTCTATCTGTCTGTCTGTCTATCTGTCTGTCTCTCTGTCTGTCTATCTCTCTGTCTGTCTATCTATCTTCATTTATTTTGTTATTCGGTTTTTATTGAGTGTGCACTGCAATAGTCATAAAAACAACGTATACATCATTATCATCAGAAGACCTAAAAAGTCGATTTAACAGAACATGTAATAAGTAGCAGAGTCACACAATTTTAAATATGGGGAACTTTAGGTAATAATTTGAGGGTAGTAAAATGACTTGACAAAATGAGATTCTAGACAGGAATATAAATAGTAAATAATAAAGAAATATGGGCTTGAGATCCCTCTAAAACATTAGTGATGTCTGTCTGGATGAATTTAAAAAATTTCTGACAGTAGTCAGGATGGCATGTGGGTTCACTACCCTCAGTTAATGTGCAACTAGAGGTTAATGGAGAGGCCAACATCTACAGATACCAAAATGTGCAATAAGGATACATGCAAAAAGCACTATAATGCTCTCTTGTCAGTCGGGTGGTGTAAGGCCATTGGACTTTGATCAAGGTGACAATATTAAGACCGCCTCCACTGTGAAGAAGCACCCATATCTTTGGGATTCTTTGTGCATTAAAGCAATTTGACTGTTATCTATCACCTCATGTGGCACTGCAGCCTGTGCCTTCGGCTTCGTGCAGCCCACGGAGAGTCTGCCTCTCAAAGGGATGGAGGTGAGTACAAGATCCAAGGCTGCAGAAGTCCGCCATGATCTACAGTGGCTTGCAGGCTTCTCAGCCTAGAGCTCCAGTGGGTCTTCTGTATGGATTTGGAGTAAGAAGGGCATCTGCTTGTTCCTGAGAAGTTCCTCTGTAAGAATAAGTCACATTTGGTAGGTGATGGGGATGATATCACCCACGATTAGGCAGCCTTTAGCCTCCGGGACTGGAGCAGTGAGAAACGGCTTCTGAACCGCTCTGATGCTTGGTCTAGCCCCCCATGATATGTATGTATTTTGCAGTACACTAATAGGCTCATTTGCATGTCATTTTGAACAGTTTGAACAGTTTAAACTGTTTTTCTAGAAACAATTGCAGAATGCCATATTGACAAAACCCGATACACCCCCAAAAAATAAAATATTTTTTTTGTGTTCAGACAAACCAAATTCTGTAATGCTTTAGCAATGCACAAGTCTTACATCTATTATCTTTTCTTCGTTGTGCTGGATCTCAATAACTGGTTGGCTCTATTTTGTTTTCCTATGTAAATTATGTCTACAGTTTGCTTTTCAGTGGATAGATTGTGGGTAAATTAGCTTACCAATTGTAATTTAACTTTATTTAAATTCCACCCAGTAAAGTTGCTGAAAAAAATTTTTTGCAAAGTGACAGAGCATATTTAGTGTTGTCCTCTACATCAATGTGATTTTTAAAGTACCCTTTAAATCAGAAAATATTGCTACAAAGTCTGGAAATGTGGTGTGCATTGCCATGTGAATTGAAGAGGTAGGGAAATGGATACTGGCCTTGGGATTAGAAAAATTATAAACCATGTGCTTTATTTGATAAAAAAATTTTTTTTAAATGTAGACCAGCAAAGATGATTTGGTAAAGTCATCTATAGTCACCTTGGCTAATTTAGCATGAATTTGAACCTTAAAATATATGCCAACCTAGTCTAACTTAGCATTTTGAATGTCAGTACAATTCATTGTTTAATGAATCAGTCCTAATGCCAGGTCTTTAAAAGGTTCAAATGAAGGTAAAACACATGTTACACAGCTTCAGTAACGGAGCAGATCTGCACTGATGCTATTAAGGTCATGCAGCATATGATCTTCGTGTAGGAGAAATATAATATACTTGAGATGTAACTGCAGATGGTTTATTGTTGTTCAATCAGCTGGCATTATATTTTCATTCCACTAGGATCTCCCATTGTGGCATATGTCCTCCATCAAAATAACAATTATTTATAGAGCACTAACACATTCCACAGCACTGTACAATACGTAAATAAGACAAAATTTAATTTTAACAAAACAGGTATGACATACAGGAACAGTAGGCGAAAAGGGCCATACCCAAGCACTTACTGTATAAAGAAAGTGTATGATGCAAAAAAGGGGCCTCACTGAAACACTGAGGGTAACACAGGATAGCAGCCAGCTATGAAACACTGAGGGTAATACAGGATAGCAGCCAGCTCTGAAACACCGAGGATAACACAGGAAAGCAGCCAGCTCTGAAACACTGAGGGTAACACAGGATAGCAGCCAGCTCTGAAACACTGAGGGTAACACAGGATAGTAGCCAGCTCTGAAACACTGAGGGTAACACAGGATAGCAGCCAGCTCTGAAACACTGAGGGTAACACAGGATAGCAGCCAGCTCTGAAACACTGAGGGTAACACAGGATAGCAGCCAGCTCTGAAACACTGAGGGTAACACAGGATAGCAGCCAGCTCTGAAACACTGAGGGTAACACAGGATAGCAGCCAGCTCTGAAACACTGAGGGTAACACAGGATAGCAGCCAGCTCTGAAACACTGAGGGTAACACAGGATAGTAGCCAGCTCTGAAACACTGAGGGTAACACAGGATAGCAGCCAGCTCTGAAACACTGAGGGTAACACAGGATAGCAGCCAGCTCTGAAACACTGAGGGTAACACAGGATAGCAGCCAGCTCTTAAACACTGTGGGTAACACAGGATAGCAGCCAGCTCTGGAACTCTGAAGGTCACATGAGATCGTACGGAAAACAGTATAAATGAATTAGCAAACAAGAAGGGGATAGACTAAACTAACTAGGGAGGAGATAATTACAAGGAAGGACTAGTTGGAAACTGAGTCAGGTCTCTTCATTCTAAGTGTAGCAGCGTACAATAGCACCAAAGGTAGTGGCACTGTGAAGTACTGTACCAGACTGAAAAGAGAAAACAGAGAATTGTGACACATTTATAGTGTGATTTTTCTTATTGACTAGACTTGGATGACCTTGGCTATTGTTATTGACTTTGTATATTTCTGCTGTACTGACATTGGCGTGTTTAGCCTTTCTATTTATTCTTCTTGGGTTTCTTTATATCTCCAAGTCACCAGAGGTTTTTCTATTAAGCCCTATCACCCTAAGACCCTAACCGACCTCAATATAACTTTAGTTTCTGTCCTTCAACAGCTAGTCAATTTGGAAATGTCCAGAATATAGCATTATTGTTACAACAAACTCTGCAACAGGAGCTCATGAAATGAATCAGCCTCCCAACAGCACCCAGGGAAGGGCAAATGTCGAAACAGATGACACCAAAAGCTTTTTTTCATTCTTCTTCTTTTCATTCTTTTTTTCTCTTTAACTTCTGACAATTTGCAGCAGACAGAACGACTTAGCAGTCATGTGGTATCCTCTTGTGTGCCAAAATACAGCAGCTTAGCAAATGTTTGTACCCGGAACAAGCAAATGCCACAAGGAGCCTGAATGTGGGTGGTCACAAAACTAACATATGGAAGCAAAGCTGTTGCATTCTACATTAACTAGGCCTCATGCATGCTAAACCCACAGACCACCATTAAATATGCCTTAACAATTCATATTCCTTAAACCATGTTTCAATACGACTAGCAAAATAAAAATAAAGAATAAAAAATCACAAGCCATGCACTGGTTAACTTTAACAATTTCATATTAACAAACACGTCTTTCAAATGCTGCTATAATAATAAACAGAATTAGGTAGTAATATGACCCCAAATAAGTAAAGGAGCTGAGAGTTTAAGTGTAAGGGGCACCTAATGTTTGTGGTCAACATTCAGGGTGGGGAGTTTGGATCTGAACAATAGGGCCTGTGCTAGTGACAATGCATGCAACACTGGTGAAATGGAGGTTCACCTGGAAAAGTGTGTGTCCCCTTAAAAAGAAGCTGTGTCAGATTGGACTTCTATGTCCATAAAGCTGACCAGCAACCGTGCTGGCTAGCCACACTAAGTGTAGCCATTGTTTAAAGAGCTACACTGAAAATATTATTCTATTACATACTTAGCCTGGGTGGAATGCCAGCACAGATTTTCTACGATGATGTGCTTATGGTATACTAAACTATACTAACCTAGGAAAGGCCAAACTGAAAAGTTAGTACTAGGGCTACTTGCTCCAAAGTGCTATAGCACTAATAGTCTCTCTGATGGAAATTTAAATATGAAGTTACAGTAAGTCATAAGTATCAATGTGTGAAACCATAGCAAATATAAGAAGCTATTAAAAGGTTTAAATTACTTAAATTACTGTGTGCATTGTCTTCTGCGTTTTATTTCTGAGACGTTTAATCATGTTGTTACATAAGAGATGTAGGCTAATGACAAGGACTGTAAAGGACATTCTATGTGCCAAAACAATTTTACATTAACCCCTTTAGGGCAAAACTTTATTTTTTGGAGGGTCTCTCATAGTGTGAGGTCAGATATAATTCTGCTATATAATCCTGCTCATACCAAAACTTGATGCCCAATATAGTTAGGACAGCCTAATGTCCTTAACGTTTTACTGAAGCGGTGTTGGTAAATGGATTATGATTTTAAGAGTTAAATTACTGTTGTTTCTCTTTACACCTCCCCTGGATATGACTTATTGGGAAAAAAATGGGTTTACTTTTATCTGCTGCTCTTTAATTTGCACTTTAGGCATACACAAGAGTTTGCTTCAAGTTCTAGCAGGTCTTTAAGAGAGCAGGTGATAAGAAATTCTAAATTAAACACACTCTGCAAGAGGAAAGCTAAAACATTTAGACTTCTTTTTCAGTAAGTGTGTAGGGAGACTGTGTGGGTCACAAGTAGGGGAAGTGTGGCCAGGGCTGTATTACCAAAGTGATTTAACTCTAAACGACAGAGGATTAAGCAGGGAGAACACAGGGGCATGACTAAAGCCACTTAATTGAGCTAAAATTGTTTTGGTGTCACTTTGAACTATTCATAATGGTAATTAAAACATAAAAGTATTTTTTTTTTTCTTTAGGGCGCAAACTAATAAATGGATATGATAGATGCCAGCTCAATTGTGAATTTCTTACTACTATATGTGATAAATACCCTAAGGTTGACTGTCACTTTGTGTTTTAGTTTTCTTCTGGAAGGCTACTGATGCACCAGTTGATTGTAGCCATTTCATAAGAGGCAGGTAACACTTGTGCTAACAATGTAGCTTCGCAGCTCGGCAGAATTCAGGCCTTTCCTAAGTGAGCACAATTTTGGCAAACCTTCAGCACATGATTGAAGAAACCTTTTGCTGGCAGTATGCCCAGACCATCTGTATCAGCAGAATAGCATTTTACATCTAGCATAACTTCTAAATATCAGTCTCTGTACTTAGAACGTCCACTATCATACTTACATATTAGAACACTATAGGGTCTGTAGAGTTAATGGATTCCAATCCTTTAAAATGGCATAGTCATTTTTGTGGAAATTACACCACCGAATAAAACATTGAAAATCACCCATTACCTCTGCTGTTGTTTTTTTTTTTTGCAAGATGCTCCATTTTCTAATGTACAGTAAAGGTTTAGCAAATAACAGCACAATTCAGTTCAGTCAAGGCACAGCCAGGGGGCGCACAATGCAAATGAGAATGAGAATAGAAACCAAGTTTCTCTTTTTTCTCTCATACTAACTCTGTTCAATGGCAGAAAAATGTCAATATTTATAATTGACATTGACAGTTAGGCAAGGTGGTCCTTGATAAAAGTAAATGCAGAAGCATAGAGTTCAACATTCATTTTATTTTTTCAGACCATGCAAACACATATTTGCTAAATGTGTTGGGCAACAAAGCATACGATTAACAGTCTATTTAAAAAACCTTCTGCTATTACACAGGAGTTTATATGTTCTTTGTAAGGGGCAGCCATTGCTAGAGAATCTTGGATATTGTCTTTAAAGTCCTACATACTGGTTCATACGTTCCTTGCACTTGTGTACAATGACATATATTTAATCTTTTACTTCTGTCTGTGTGAATTATTCTCTCAATTGTTCTCACCTTTTACAAATACATTCACAGTTTCACACTTGTTTTGTGATCTGATATATTTTATTGCACCTTTGTACATCAACTTATCAGGCATGAGAAAGACCTATATTTAGGTTACAATGTTGCTATAAGGAGGGCACCTTATTATTGCAGACATTGTGCACTTTGCATTTTGTGTTTTATTAACATGAATGTGTCATGTGGAAATTAGCTGAACACTAGTGATGTCGCGAACATAAAATTTTCGGTTCACGAACGGCGAACGCGAACTTCCGCAAATGTTCGCGAACCTGGCGAACCGCCATAGACTTCAATAGGCAGACGGATTTTAAAACCCACAGGGAGTCTTTCTGGCCACAATAGTGATGGAAAAGTTGTTTCAAGGGGACTAACACCTGGACTGTGGCATGCCGGAGGGGGATACATGGCAAAACTCCCATGGAAAATTACATAGTTGATGCAGAGTCTGGTTTTAATCCATAAAGGGCATAAATCACCTAACATTCCTAAATTGTTTGGAATAACGTGCTTTAAAACATCAGGTATGATTGATACGCTCAGGTAGTGTAAGGGTTACGCCCGCTTCACATTGCCAGACCAAACTCCCCGTTTAACGCACCGTAAACAACCGCAGACAGAGGCGGCTCTCTAATTAGGCGGTTTAGGCGGCCACCTAAGGCCTCGCGCTGGCTGGGGCCGAGGGCCTGACACCAGGAGGGGGCCCGGCGGCTTGCCCGGTATGCCGCCAGGTGCGAGGCCCCTCCTGGCTGCCCGGCCACCATCGCAGACACAGGTCTGCAGCTCCACACTGAGCAGAGCTGCAGACCATGTGTCTCGCGAGAATTGGCCAATCAGAGCATTGTCGTGGGTTACTGGACCACCAGGGAAGAGAAGGTAGGCTCCATCACCACCCTCAGCCTCCCCCCACCAGCCTCCCCACCCCCCCACCGGCCTTACCACCCTCAGCCTTCCCCCCACCAGCCTCACCACACTCAGCCTCCCCCACCAGACTCACCACACTCAGCCTCCCCCACCAGCCTCCCCACCCCCCCCACCAGCCTCACCACCTCCAGCCTCTCCACCAGCCCCACCAGCCTCCCCACCCCCATCCACCAGCCTCCCCACCAGCCTCACCACCCTCAGCCTCCCCCACCAGCCTCCCCCCACCCCCCTAGCCTCACCACCCTCAGCCTCCCTCCCACCAGCCTCACCACCCTCAGCCTCCCCACCAGCCTCACCACCCTCAGCCTCCCTCACCAGCCTCACCACCCTCAGCCTCACCACCCTCAGCTCCCACCTCCCCACCAGCCTCATCACCACCCTCAGCCTTCCCACCCCCCCCACCAGCCTCACCCCACCCCCCACCAGCCTCACACCCTCAGCCTCACCACCCTCAGCCTTCCCACCCCACCAGCCTTACCACCCTCAGCCTCCCCACCAGCCTCACCACCCTCAGCCTTCCCACCCCCCACCAGCCTCACCACACCCCAGCCTCCCCTCAGCCTTCCCACCCCCCACCAGCCTCACCACCACCCTCAGCCTTCCCATCCCCCACCAGGCTAACCACCACCCTCAGCCTCCCCACCCGAAGCTAAGCTGGAGGAGGATGGTGCGTCAAGTTTCCGAGCGGAAGCTGTAGAAGATTGGGTGTCCTGTGTTAGCCAGTCAACTATGTCCTCAGAACTTTTCGAGTTCAGGGTAAGTGGCCTATGAACACTGGGCCTTATTCTAGGGCCAAAGGGAATCACAGCACCACGACCACGACGGCCCCTGCGGGGTGGCCTGCCTCTGCCTGTAATTTTTTTTTCGATTAGTGGTACTATGCGTGCAAGCTACTGTGACAACAGATATGAGTGGAACTGTGCAGTGGCAGAAGTTGGCAGAGTAGACGCTGTAGGCCTGACTCTCACACGCTTGCAGACAACTAACTGCTATTCAATCTATAACAGTCAAATTTTTTTTATTTTTTTTAAAAGTACACTACTGTTACACCAGATATGAGTTGCACTGGTGTGACACTGTGCCCTGGCAGGCCCTGAAATGCACACGCGTGAAGGAAACTGAGTGCTATTATATTAAAGTCCAGAAAGTTGTTTTTTTTTTTTTTTTAAATGCAAGCTATTGTGACACCAGTGAGTGAGTGGTGGTACTGGGCAGGCCCTGAACCGCACACTCGTGAAGGAAACTGACTGCTATTATATTACAGTCAAAAAAGTTTTGTTTTTTTTTAAATGCAAGCTATTGAGTGAGTGGTGGCACTGGGCAAGTGGGCACAGTATATGCTGTGAGTCTGACACACAGGGTGGCAGGCCGGCAACTGCAATTACATTACACAGGGAAAAAAAAGCAGACTGATGTTCTAGGTGGGAGGGTCTGGGAGGGAGGGTCTGCTGCTGATTGGCTGGAATGTGTCTGCTGACTGTGAGGTACAGGGTCAAAGTTTACTCATTGATGATGAATAGGGGGCGGACCGAACAGCGCATATGTTCGCCATCCGTGGCGAACGCGAACAAGCGATGTTCGCCAGGAACTATTCGCTGGCGAACCGTTTGGGACATCACTAGTGGTGAATAAAGATACAAAAGTAATGCAAAGGTTATGGTAAATGGTAAACTCTCAGTCTGTATATTAGGGTCCCAAAGAAGAGATCCTATTTTTCTGAAGATTTCAGTTGCTTTCTTTGCAGTATACCAATAAAAGTATCTCCTGTGTATCACCTATGTTTAAATTGTTCATAACTCTCCTGACCAGGACGTATGATGCATTCTGCTTTCATTTTGCTTCTATTAATAATAGTGACATGGACTGCAGGTGGTCTACTGAGCCTGGTGTTAGTTTGTTTGAAGATGCACAGGAACATAATTTCACTCCTGGGGAGACAGGCACATATATAACCCTTGCTGCACATGTTACATAGTTACATAGCTGAAAAGAGACTTGCGTCCATCAAGTTCAGCCTTCCTCACATTTGTTTTTTGCTGTTGATCCAAAAGAAGGCAAAAAAAAAACAGTTTGAAGCACAATTTTGCAACAAGCTAGGAAAAAAATTCCTTCTTGACCCCAGAATGGCAGTCAGATTTATCCTTGGATTAAGCAGTTATTACCCTTCATTGAAAGATTATATCCTTGAATATTCTGTTTTTGTAAGTATGCATCTAGTAGCTGTTTGAACATCTGTATGGACTCTCATAAAACCATTTCTTCAGGCAGAGAATTCCACATCCTGATTGTTCTTACAGTAAAAAAAACTTTCCTTTGCCTTAGACGAAATCTTCTTTCTTCCAGTCTAAACGCATGGCCTTGTGTCCTATGTAAAGTCCGGTTTGTGAATAGATTTCCACACAATGGTTTGTATTGGCCACGAATATATTTGTATAATGTTATCATATCCCCTCTCAGGCGACGTTTTTCTAAACTAAATAGGTTTAAATTTGTTTACCTTTCTTCATAGCTCATATGTTCCATTCCTTTTATTAATTTTGTAGCGTACCTCTGCACTTTTTCTAGTGCCATAATATCCTTCTTAAGAACAGGTGCACAGCATATTCAATATGTGGTCTTACCAGTGATTTATGAAGAGGCAAAATGATATTCTCGTCCCGAGAATGAATGCCCTTTTTCATACAGGACAATACCTTACTGGCCTTGGCCACTGCTGATTGACATTGCACATTGTTGCATAGTTTGTTGTCTATAACAATTCCCAAGTCCTTTTCGTGTGTTGTCATCCCTAATTCGCTTCCATTAAGGGTATACGTTGCTTGTGTATTCTTATGCCGAAGTGCATAACTTTGCATTTTTCAACATTAAGTTTCATCAGCCATTTGAGTGCCCAGTCCCCCAGTCTATCTAAATCCCTCTGCAGAAAAGTAATATCATTGTATTATTTTACAAAGTTTTGTGTCATCTGCAAACACTGAAACATGACTTTCAATGCTGTCTTGAAGATCATTTATAAATATGTTAAATAGAAGGGGTCCCAGAACAGACCCCTGAGGGACACCACTTGACACCTCTGTCCAGCTTGAAAATGTACCATTAATGACAACTCTTTGTACTCTGTTTTTAAGCCAATGTTCTACCCAAGAACAAGCATTTTCATCTAGACTGATTTGTGTGGAACTGTATCAGATGCCTTGGTAAAATCCAAATAGATCACATCAACTGCAACACCCTGATCTATACTTCTACTTACTTCTTCGTAGAACGCAATCAAGTTAGTTTGACATGACCTGTGCTTCATAAAACCGTGCTGATTTTTGCTGATAACCATGTTCTTCTCAAGGAATTCTTGAATATTATCCCTTAATAACCTTTCAAATATATTACCAGCCACAGAAGTTAAGCTCACAGGTCTATAATTTCCAGGCAAGGATTTTGAACCCTTTTTGAATATAGGAACCACATCTGCCATCCTCCAATCCTCCGGAACACTTCCTGAAAGAAAAGAATCTTGAAAGATTAAAAACAGAGGTTCACTTATTTCTGCACTTAGTTCCTTAAGTACACGTGGATGGATACCGTCAGGCCCTGGAGCTTTGTTTATATTAACTTTCTTTAGTTGCTGTAGCACCTTGTCTTGAGTTAACCAATTACAATTATTCTGCAAGTTTTTAGTAGCAATCATTTGCACATCTATTGCCATGGGTTCTGCCTTAATATATACGGAGGAGAAATAGTTATTTAAAATTTCTGCCTTTTACATGTGATGTAGGGAGAGAAAAAAAATGTTCTACAGATTGTTAGATGGTGTCAAATGTATTGGGAGTTTATTTATTGGGGTTGTTATTTGAATTGTGTCAAATTGAATACTCGAATATTTAGGCTATAATCTGTCAATTTAGAACAATACGTGAATAGAAGATTTTTCAAAATCGTTAGCGTAAAGTGGTCATATATATCTATAATGTTGTGGAGTGTATTGAGATTTATCGTTCTCAACAATGCATCCAGGACATAGAATCTTGAGTAGGAAATGTACAATATATGGATTATATGGAAAGTTGTAGTCTGGTATGGACAATTAAAGTCAAAATGCAGTCCCCTCACTCCCCCCCCCTTATTTAAACTCTTTTGTGGCTTGCTGGGTATGTATTGAAATACCTTGCTTGATCCTTAGGCAAGGGTCACACAAATGGAGTGTCTAAATTGAGGCTGTCCCTTAAAATATATATTTGTACATATGAAAACTCTTTTTGTGGCTATACGTAGCATGGAAGATTGGTAATCTCATCTGTACGGAGTAAGCTCAGGACATTCATGGATTTGGGGAAATCACAACCTCACTTGCACAGTTAGTGAAACATATTCACATTCCTATGAGACAGAGTGTCATTACTGACCATTTCACTGCTCTGGTTCTTCATCACTAGTACTCCAACCAGACCGAGAAGCTATGTGTTTGTTCATCATCCCCGTACATTGTGGCATTTAACAATAAAAATTAATGATGCCTGTGATGCCTAAGAGGTGTAATCTTCCGAAGAGGTTCCTAGCATTTAAGAAAGCATTGTATCAACATCTAGAACATGTATGCTCACGGTGAACATGAAACAGATTGTGTGTTGTGAGGGAGTTTAGGCAAATTATCATAACTGTACTCATACAACACACAAGGGAATGCACCAGATGCACTCTCTGTTTCTTGTCATTTCTGAGGCTAGTTTTAGTTAGCATCTGTTTCCAATGGAAGGTAGTATTAAATATATAGAAAATACATTTAAAAAAAAGGGTTGGTGTGAATTAAAAAAAAAAAATTTTTTAAAGCATTAAATGCCTATATGAAAGGCTTGATGGGATGGTTACAGAATTTAACATTATGCAAACTCTGTTTTACAGACACATATAGGGTCACCAAATGCTGATTTTTTGGATACATTTTTCAAATGATTTAATATTAAAAAATATATAATATTTAGATTTATTTTAAATATATTCATTTTTATATTTGTTATATTTGTATATATTAATATCGTGAAAGAAAATAAATTTAGAAGTTTATCCCAAATGTATTAAATCATTTGAAAAGCTTATAGCCTCAATTATACCATTTATAATTATTTTCCAAGATGTGTTATTAAAGTGAATAATCCTGACAAATTTTGGACACTCTGACTTACATCTGGAAGTTAAAACACTGAATAAAATATTAAAGTCACATAGAACTTTGTTAAAGGGAAACTATAAGCTAGGAATACAAAATTGTATTCCTAGCCTATAGTTTCCCCCTTGCACATGCACACTCTGTCCTCTCCCCACCCCCATACAGCACACAAAGGGTTTAGAACCCTTAGAAGCTCTGCCTTGTCTCCTCCTCTCCTGACATAGTCTGTCGTCGAGGACGTAATGCGCATGCTCAGCAAGGGCTGGAATTGCATTACGACAACCCCATAGGAAAGCATTGATTCAATACTTTCCTATGGAGTTTTAGCTGATGCTGGATGTTCTGAAGAAATAGCAACCAAAAGTCGCCTAACCACTCAGAAGCACCTCTTGTGACTGTCTGATAGACAACCACTAGAGTTGGAGTTAACCCTGCAAGGTAATATTGGAGTTTCTCAATTGCAGGGTTAAACTGACTGGTACAGTGTACCTAGACCAATTCAATGAGATGAAGTGGTCTGGGTGCTTACAGTGTCCCTTTCATAATTTTTTCACGAGATAGTTTGTTTTCTTTTATATTTATATAAACGATTCATAGAAATTACACAATAACTCAGTTCAGACAAGGCAATGCTTGCAATCACTGAAAATGAAAAGGAGAAATAGAAACATAGTTTAATGTCTCCTCTTCTCTGTATTTGTTCTGTATGTGGACTGCCATGTGCAATGGACAGAGCTTACAATGGCAAAATACATCAATATATATCATAAGACAAAGTAGGGTCTACTAAGACTATTGGTCAAGACTATAGTTAACAAATCCTGACAAAAAGCAGAGTTTATAATGTCATGTTTTGTCAATTCCCACCACCTTCACAATCAACAGCTGTAGGAAACAGGTATCATCTTGTTCATGAGCGTCTATGGTAGATCCTGCTATAGACGTCTGTGCTATACTTTTATGCATGCACGACAGTACAATAGTAACGTAAGCTCCTGGCACATTAATCTTCCTGGAGTTAATGCAGGAAGATGGCAACACCCACGAACTTCAGGTGAGTATATTTCCCTTTCGCTTTATCCCACGCTACCACATATAAAGTGGTGATATCACCTTTGGGAGACTCTATAAAAATGCAAGTACCTACAGAGACGAGAAAGCAACTTTATGTAAAATACAGACACACATTATATAAATGTATATATAATATATATATTTTGTAACTCCTTCACTCTAATACTTTTTTTAGATTAGATATTTAATGGTTAATTTTATTTAAGCTGTTATCACTTCCATAGCACTTCATACCTAAATGGTATGTTAATTATCTCACTATACTTTCAATTACATTTTCGAACCAATTCTGTGTCTTTCATACTTATTGTGTTAATGAGGGTGAGAGAGATCCGCACACAGAGGGGGTTTCTGTGACACTGGCAATCATTGTTTCCTAGGTGCAGAACCTAATGAGCATACTGTGCCCTTCATTAGCATAAAGGGTCATGAAGGGATATCATGCAGATCATATTTCTCAAGCAATATCATTCAGATAAAATGGCTATCAGAAAAGGCTGCTTTAAAAAAATTTTTTACAAATTTAAAATCATTCAAACTAGTCAGCACTGTTATTAAGAAACAGATTCATGCGAAGAAGTGATAATTACATACAGAATGACATGTCATACATGCTGATGAAAGAAACAATGATGATTTAACTTGTATTTCTTCTCTACAAGGAATTGCGGAACATGACAAAACACATGGCTTCTGTAGCTTGAGGTCACAAACATTATCTTTTATTGTATTAAATATGCATTCTGCTGGAATTTTGGCTGGATTTAGTGATGATCACAAGTATGTGAAATCCACAGTGGAGGTGGGGGTATTTTGACTTAGAAAGATTTGCAAAAGAGTAAAATATTAATTCAGTTTGATGCAAAGTTTTTATATATTTGCATATGTTATCTATGGGTTAACATAATACTTAATCAGAAAGAAGGATTTAATTTCTGGTATTTTTAAGTAGTCATGAGTGCCTTAAATTCATTAACAACCCAAGAATTATCACATTGAAAATGCTTAAAGAAACACTAAAGCATTAGGAATACACCAGAAAGACTGTTGCTAGAGGTATGTTAACCTTCTAATGTACCCATTACTGTTCATCAAGAATGGCAATCTTTTTAGTTGCAGGGTTAAAAAGACAGGGGCATGGCATCATCCAGACCACTTGATTGAAATAAAGTAGTCTGGGGACATATAGAGTCAAATTAAAATGTAACTCAATCTCAGCTCACTTGCCCTATGTCTCAACTCAAGTCAAACATGACCAAGCCAATTTCCATGATGTATATTGAATGCAAAAAAAAAAATTCACTGCACTCTTCTTTGCTATATCCTCCTGAGACCCAGCCCATTAACTTGTGTCCTCTGTACTGGACATTTCATTTACATGCATCTCCTTTTATTCTTTCGAGCTGCCCTATCAATCTCTACTGTATTGTGAAGAGGGCATTCTGGTCTTTCCAGTGATATGTCATGTGATAGGCCGGGATGCTGGGAACTTAAATAGGTAGGAGATCACACAAAAAAAAAAGAAATTGGAAGACAGGAGGATATACATTTTGTCAAAAAAATAAAACGGTGCTTAAAAAACTTAAATTAACCCAAAACATATTGTGCGCTGTGACAAAACTTATATAACTTAAAAGATGCTTACCTAATCAAAGACTCTCCTATAGCAACAAACAACAAATATAGTGAAAAATAGAGAATACAACTCTAAAAAACACAAACAAGAAACACAGTGTCTAACTTTGTAACACCATATAATATGGAATTCCAGTTGTCCACTCACATTTAGAAATCCAATATAGAACTTTTTCATAAATCCTCCATTTGTTGAAATAACAGAACAGCATGTTTGATTTCACTCTATCCAATAAAGAGCCAGTGACTTCCAATGTAGATTTTAAAAAAGAACACATTAGTAAAAAGTATAAAAGTAAACCTGTTATTCCATTACACATTTGTATAAAACACAGCACATCTAGTTAGAAACATGTCACCATACACTGTCCAATGCCTTTCGTCATCTGATTTCCACAGGGACAATTTACAAAGTTCAGAAGCAAATATAGGAAACAATATGATCCTCTTCCTTTCCAAATTACCCTTTTAAATTTTCCCTAATGGGTGATATCAATATTCTATTGATCTTCCAGCCATCCAGCAGGCTTCTATGGACTGCTACTTCCCTATTTTGCAGACCTTGTAATTATGTGTTGATGTCATTGCATTCTATGAACGATGACGTAAGGCTTTGTTTATGCGGAAGTCCATGTCTATTCGTTCCAACATATGTCATACTGATATGGACATATTTTTATATACTTCAGAACCGTAATTCACGTACTTGATGCGGTTTGTTTTATCCATTATTAAGTTAATTAAAGAATCTGAAGAAACCATGATCACATGACCAATCACATGACCCAAAACAGAAAAAAAGGAGGAAAAAGAAAAATATAAAGATACATCAATTGAAACTGTAGTGGTAATACAATGATATCTATATTGACTTCAAAATCCAAACACAACTAGGAATATGAATGAAGGGATTAAAAAAAACAACAACTATATACATGTTATATTATCTAGGGGAAATAAGTATATTTTATTGGGTGGAGTGAAAATGAAGCATCTTGTTCTATTACTTCACCTATTGGAGGATTTAAAAATGGTCTATATTGTATTTCCAAGTGTGGACAATTATTATTACCACATTATATGGTGTTGCACAGTTGAATACTATTTGCTTCTCTCTTGTTTTATAGAGCTTTATCCCCTATTTTGCACTATATTATACTATATGCACTATATATAAAATAAGTATATTTAAAGCTACTACAAACATCACAATATAGGAATATACTACTTTAAGCCTCAATTTAAGAAGCTTTTCAAATAATTTATCTACAAAAATTCCTATAGACTTTAGTGACTCATGTACATAGATCAGTTTTAAAGCTCTCTTCTGACAATATGGAATCTTTTAAAAAGCTATTTAAATCAAAGCCTTAGTATTCTTCACGACCCTCCAGCCTATAAGATACATTAGGGGTGGTTTATTGAGGCAAAACGTGCTATTTATTGTGCAAGGAGCTAAATGTTGAGACATTCTGTTGTTTCCATAGTGACTGGTCCATATTTGGCACTTCACACCAGAATAACACCTGTTTTGCTTTGATAAATCTCTCCATAAAATCTGGAGTGTCAAACGTTACCCATAAGTACCTAACCAGGACCCAGCAATACATCATTTTTAAGTACGTTAATGAACTATTAATTTTACATTTCTCAAAGCTAAAATGCCATGAATTTAGTATGAATGCTATATTTCACTTGCACAAGAACATTGACACAATGTTCAAAGGTGCTTTTTAAAAAAAAAAGTAAATTGTGCAGATTATACATTCTGTGTTCACATTTAACTATCACATGTTAGAACATGTTAGTGTTTCATATATTGGGTTTCATTAACGTTTTGTTCACGTTCTAGAAGCATTTGCTATTATATGGGTTGTTTTAAGCGATGCATCACACATTTACTAGACTTTGGCAGATAACTGGGAGATCTGAAATATAACTTGTGTGTTGTTTCTTAGTCACCAAAATGTGTGACTCTTGCTTATTAAATGTAACAATTGAAGCATTCATGCTGTGCATCTGCTTACAGGAAGAAATAGAAAACCATTACTTGATGCACCCAATAATTTGTAATAATTTGCTGTAGTTCTGTGGTCTAGTTAATGGAATTGTTAATTTAGTACTTGACCTGATCGCACCCATTCAATGTGACAATTCAAAATTGCAGGTCAAGCCCCTAAAAGTATTTCATATGTTTTTCTTATTGATACAGTATAATTTTCTCTTATTGTATCGCTCTACTCAACCAGTTTTCTTTTCTTCACTATGTCATCGTATTATTTATATTCTTGTTAACAGGTGAATTGTACATTGGAGGGCTTCCAAGAAATATGTATGCCTCACTCCCTAAACTTGTGGCATCTCGAGATGGTTTTCAGGGCTGTCTAGCCTCAGTGGATCTTAATGGTCGTCTCCCCGACCTCCTGACTGATGCTCTGCATCGAGTTGGCCCAGTGGAAAGGGGCTGTGATGGTAAGAAAACCTACGATTACTATTATTACTAGCTACTAAAAGAAAATCACAGTGCTGTGGAGTGTTGATCCTTGGGAATAAATTATTATATATTTATTATAAATTTATATGTCTTAGTTCATATATTGCTAAAGTGCTACACAAGGCACTTTAACACATTTAGAGTTGGCTATTATATAGCTATATACATTATATATAGTATACAATTAGGGTATATATACTACTCAAGCTTGTCTACCTACTGTCTACCTACTTTATTAATGATGAAATACATTATATGGGCACACATACACACTGACCCACAACAAAGTGCCAGTTAAATTACAGGACTTTAAATATCAGTTTGGCAGTTGGAAAGAATAGTGGAGTGTAGATAGAATAATTATTTTTCTTTACTGATATTGTGAATGATAAGAGTGAACCTGAGTCATGTTCAAGAAAGTAGATTCTAAAGCAGTAATAAAAGATTGAAAATGCCAAGTGGGTGCGCAAAGCGTGGCAAGAAGCATTTGACACTCCTCCACCAACATGTCTTACCTTTTTTATGGTATTGGAGATCAATTTGAAGCAACAGTGCAGTGGTTAATGCATTGAAATCTGGGCATCCTATCATGTCTTTGATGGAGGAAAATGAGATTAGAGTTGCTTTGACATATGTGAACAAGCTGGAAAAGTCCATACAATGTCCATCACTGCTGATATCAATACTGAAAAGGTCCTTGCAATGCTTAATGTGTTAACTGAAATTAAAACTGTACCATCCAAGACTGTTACATGGTCTTCTGGAGGATTACACAGATCGTTGGTTGCAATTCTGTGAATTGATGCGTAACTAGACCTCTAACAAACCAGACCTTCTTGATAAGATTATCTGGTCAGTTGAGGCTTCTTTTAAATTGTCAGGTTATGTGACTCGGCATAACTGTGTGTATTGGGCAGATGAAAATCCTTATTTGACTATCGCATCTCAACTAAACCAGCCAAGCGTCACAGTGCGGCTTGCACTGGCCAGCAAAGGTGTTGTAGGACTGGATGTCTTCGATAGAGAACAGTGGATAGTAACAATTAAAAAAAAACAAGAAAAAATTGGAACAGAGCTGAATAAAATAAATAGGAGGCAGCACACCTAAAGGGGGGATTCCCTCCAAAACATCCCTAGATGAGAAAGAACAAACACATAAAAATAAAAAATAGGGTGCACCTAAACTAAAATGTAAGGGACAAAATATAAAGTAGTGACACAATATGACAGAGTAATATACAAAAAAATATAAAATATAACACTGAGACAAAAGTAAATAAGTATAAACAAGTAAAATAAGTACCAACATAGCAGCAATACCAGGATGGTAGTCCTTATACTAACACACACACATATATATATATATGGGATAAAGTAGTAAAGTTCTTGTAGTGCATAGAATCCAACACAAGCTCTTATGGGAAAGGTCTCTTTATAGTAGACGTGTCTTGTCACAGGAATATTCGAGATCCATGGAGATATATAGAAAATATAAAAAAGAAAACAAGCAGAGAGACTCCAATAGTGCAATAATCATGGCAATAGGATGATAATAGGGCCCAAAGAGAAAATAAAAAGGAACAAGAGTGCTCTCTGTTTAAAAACATAACCAGGAGTTAAAATACATGAATGGTACTCACATTTGCTTGAGCAGATAACCCGCTCAGTTAATACAGCATGGGTGGTATAATCTCTACCTTGGATACTTTGTGAGATCCTCACTTTATCAGCATCTAAGTGACACATTTACTTGAAGCCTTACTCAGAACAAGGGCTAACTTTGCTGAACTGCTCTTCCAACAAGATGTGGAATCTCCTCATTATGCTTTTGCAGTAAGAGCCTACATTGATAACACCTTCCCACAGCATTGGATCAGGTGATGTTGCGGCATTGAATGGCACTGGAATTAACACCAAATTATATGGATATGATCCTTGCCTTATTCCCTGGGGAATATATACACGCATTACATCATTAGCCGTGCAAGACACAATTTAAAAACATGATCTGCCTGTTAAAAATATATAATAGATATTATTAAAACATTACTATTATAGATGTTATTAAAGGTTGAACTCAGTGGATGCAATATATTTTTCCCAAGCTAGATTGCTTAGTTTATGAAAATAACAGTGAAACATCTATCATGTGAAAATAATGGCATCAAGGGGTTCTAGAGATATCATTACGAAATTAAGATTGAGTGGTTTATGAAGGTCAGGAGCCCAGAGGTGGAATTATTTTCACTTCAAATTATTTATATTATATTATTTTTTAAATAAAAATATGTTAGTATTAGGGTTGACCTTGGGATTCTTAAATTATGTTTTTTTGTTTTTTTTTAAAGAGTACAGCCCCATCCCTTTTACCTACTGGAACTGAGTATAAATGTAACATGGTGTCTTCAGTAATGTATATAAGCAACCACGTAGTACCAATCCTCCAACAAATTTAAGTGATACATTTTATATCCATAGACAAAATGTATGTATGTATGTATATATAATTAGTATGCCTTAGTGAACAAATGAAATGAAAGCCATTTATTTGAGTAGAATAAATAATGGTTCAGGCACTCCGGGATAACAAAAATAGCAGCTTTATTTGGGCAAAAACAGCAATGTTTCGACCCTACAGAGTCTTTATCAAGCTACCACATCAATGCAGAAGTGACATTTAAATACAGTGATCAATCACAGGAAAAATAATTAAGTGAAAAAGCAGCTGTGAGATTACAAATAAATAGGAGTTTAACAAAAACATATAAAACAGCCACTCATATATCTCACGTATCTTGGAAGGAAGGCACCTGGGTTACTTAATGAGTTCGGTATCCAGCAAGTCTCTACTATTTATTTGATTAGTACCTGTTTATTTGTTTTTTTTATTATTTACTTTTAATGTTTAATATTTTTTATTATTTTGTATACAATGCAAATGAACATTTAAAACAGGAGACATGGACATTACAACATTACAAAAATGGACATTAAATATATGTAATATTACTCAGTAGATTTAAAAAATATAACACATATACATATATTTTAGATATAGTAAATCAAGGAATATAGAGTTATGATCTAAAATAATACTTTTAGGGAGTTCCCTTATTTTATTAATCCAATAATCATAATTATGAGCGTAGTTTAAATTATTATTTGAATAGGCAACTCCCCTTTCCATTTCAAGTTGGTAGATAACTTGATTTTTCTATTGGGTAAATTCTGGCATTCAAATTTGTTTTCAGTGTCTTGTAATAATTATTTTTGCGGACGTAAGACAATATAGGGTCAATATCTGTTGTTTTCTTGGGAGTTTACCCCAATTAAGGTGAAGAAGGGATGTTTCTGGAGATTTTCTTAAGTTTATCTTAAGGGCTATCATACTAGAATATATCAAATCCCAAAATGTAGTTATTTTTGGACATTTCCACCAGATATGTAACATTGAGCCTTCATGGGATAAACATCTCCAACAGAGTGAAGAGTTAGTCTGAGATATTTTAACCAATCTAGTTGGGACTAAGTACCACCTGTGAAATACTTTAAAGTATGTTTCTATAATATTGAGACAATGTATATATATATATTTTATTAATTTTAAGGAAGAACACCAATCCCCCTCTGTGATTTTATAATTCAGGTTTTTTTCCCATTATTATTTTTTGCTGGAGATTCTATAAGTGAATATGATTTTCTTATTAGTTCACTAGCTATAGAGCTAACTGCTTTGACCTCTTTTCTATTAAAAAAAATTATGAATTAGTTTCTTCTTGTCTCCTTCTATCTTTAAAATGAATTCATTTAGAAAACCTCTTACTCTTATATACGCAAAAGTATGTTGATCTGAAACATCCAATTTTAGTTTTAGATTTCCAAATGGGCTAAGTTTAGAGTTTAGTAGAAGATCTTCTATAAAAAATTCTTTATGGGTTCTCCACGAGCTGAGACTTAGATTTAACTCTTTCTAGGAGTCGCAAATTGGCTCCTTCAAATATTTTATTAGCTAGCTTAAGATTCTTTTTTATTGTTTTTTTAATTGCCACTCCTCAATGAAATGGTTTATGACCATTAAGTTAAAATCTTTTGGTTGATGGTTAACCTTACTAAAGTAGTCCCATGTCAGAAGGGCTAGGTCTCTTTCTTCTGATCTAAGTGTTTCTATTTTGAACCAGGCTAGCTCCTTCGAATTATGGATCTGAAATATATGGATATGAGTAATTATGTTAGCCCAATATATATCTCTTAATAGGGGATATCCCATGCCTCCTTTACTACTTTTTTTGTCAAAACCTGTGTCTTGATTCTTGGGGTCTTTCCTTTCCAAATGAAATCAGAAAAGAAGAGTTGAATCATATCCAAGCAGATCTTGGGAAGTTTAGTGGAATCATATTAAAAAGATAGGCCCATTTAGGGATGATATATGCCTTTATTGTATTAGTTCTTCCCCACCAAGAGATTTCTAGGAAACACCATTCTTTAAGGATTCTATTAGTATATTTCATCAATTTCATAACATTATTTTCTACTATAGATTTTCGGTTTGCTGTTATAGTTATACCTAGATATTCAAATTCTTTCTTGGACCAATAAAAAATGTATTTGTCTTTTAGGACCTTTATGGAGGCAGAATTAATGTTTATAGTCAAAGCTGTTGTTTTATGAATATTAATTCTATAATTAGGAATATCCCTATAATTTTGGATCTCCAGCATTAAGTGACTCATTGATAAAATAGGATCAACAATAGAAATCATAACATTGTCTGCATAGAGATAAACTTTCATTTCAGAGTTTCTATAGTCATACATTTTATTTCAGCATTATTTCTGCTGATCGCAAATAGTTCAAGTGAGAGGATATATAGAAGAGGAGACAGAGGACAACCCCGTCTTGTCCCATTTGTAATCTTGATCTATTCAGAACACAAATCAGATCCAATTATTCAAGCAGTTGGACAGGTGTATAAGGCTCCGATAGCATTTGCTATTCATCCTCCCAGCCCGAATGCTGCTAGAGTTTTCTTCATATATCCACATCCAAAGGCCTTTTCTGCATCCACCAACATGGTCATAAGGGGCGTCCCTTGGGATTGGGCATGTTCCAAAATGTCTATCATCCTACGCGAATTATCTCTAGTGTCGGCCCTGAATAAAACCTATTTGATCATGAGTGAGAGGACGTATTTTGGGAGCCTAGCCAACACTTGGTTTTGCACCCCTCCCTGTCACAGGTGCCTCATTCCAGGTCCCTATTTAGCCTTGTACTGCAGAGATCCCCTGATGGAATATTTTCTCCAAGAAAGTGGGTTAATCTCAAAGAGCAGGCATTAGGCTATTATAGTAGGACCTGCCAAAGATGAGGTACACTGACATTGTTGCAGGCTTATGCAATGTATGATCATATACTGTAACTAAACACCCATTATTTTTTTTTTTTTTTTTTTTAAACTAACAAAATCTGTCAGCATAGAAGTTGCTGTTTAGTGGATAAGTGGGCCATTCATGCATGTTCAGGTGAGTTCAGCACCCACATTTCATATAAATATCCTATATCCTATATATATGTATACTTTCTTGTTTTATTTTGGGGCTTATAAAGCAAAGTGAGGTACTTTGTTAAAGAAAAAGACATAAAAAAAACTGTGCTTATGATAAATTGGACTTTGAGGGGCAATTGCAAATTTAGTGAAGTGCTTCCTCAGCATCCAAAGGATGCTGCATGCCTGTCAGATTTAGAAGGAACACTTCCCTGGATCTTTTTCTGTCCTCAAAGTAGTGATCTTTGCGTATTATTTATAAAAAAAAAATGCTGTCTATGTTTTCCACTTCATTTTCTGTCCTCAGCTCGCTAATTTTTCAGAAATGTACTCCAGTCATGCTTTCGAAGAGAAATATATCAACATTGTAATAATACATATTATATTTTTGTCACTTGTTGTATTATTGTTTGTTTGTGTTGTATAATGCTTTTCTAAGCATAAACTGCTTTCCTCAGACATATATGCCTTTTATAAAAAAATAAAATAAAAGAAATCTCGGAAAGGCAAGAATATAAGGTACATGTGAATCTATCTAGTATTGGGGTCAACTGACCTGTATGTGCCATGGATTCAACAAAGTGTTGAAAACATTCCTCATACATTTTAGTTCATGCTCACTTAAAAATATGATGCTGTTCCTGCAGATTTTTCTAGTTGTCCCACCTCGTCCTAAATGTATTCAGTTTTGAATACATGCCAGGTTTTTTCTGCAACTTTTTCCAACAGAAACAGAAAGGTGTTTTTTTAATTCTCTTTTTGCTGCCACTCTAAATCTGGCAGTGTTTTGAAATTAAAAATTTCTGCTAAAAACTGGCAGAATTTATTATAAAGAAAAATCACCTTTTAGATCACTTTTAGAACACTTTAATATAATCACAATAATGATAAAATTTAACCGTCACTTTTCAGAACACGTTAATAAATATCCATCATTGTTCCTTTGGAAGTTCCAAAATGGTTCTAAAGGAATGTACATTGTCGCCAACATACTTTGGTTTCATAAAGCCAAATTAATCAATAAAGCATTCCAGAACAGAAATCATGGACCATTACATCACAACTGCCTGTGTGTAGTGTTGCCACAAGCACGATGGCCCATGGTGGTCTATGAACTTGGGTGGTTTATGTCAAATTGTAACTCTACCACCTGTATGTCACAACAGGAATAGAGATTCATAAGATTATTCAAGGACATGCAAGAAAACATGAACCATAGAAATATTTGGAAAATTTACAAATACAGTAAACAAACTCTGTCCATATACCATATAAGGCACACATTTATTGACTTGCACAACAAAATAACAGCAATACTGTCTGAAATTGAGATGAAAGTCTTCCAACCATAAAAACAACTTAAAGCCAAGATGGGCACTGCCTTATTTCACAGCAATTTAAAATGAATTTTTAGCACATAGATTATTTTCTTATTTGTTCTTTATTCAGGCATGGCTTTAGCAATTAAATGATACAAATCGGTTTAAGGCACTTCATCTCTTCTGGGGTTTAATAATTGACAACCATTCTTTTCTCCATACGGATCAATTATCACAGATTTTTTTCGAGACAGTCCATAGTTATGAACACTCCCTTGCCTACTTTTTAAACGTTTAACTGAATTTCTAACTTATCTATGTATATGTTTATTACAGATTACACAGTTAAAACATTAAGCAATCAACAGACTACATTACGGACAACATTGTATTTGTAGTTACATCTGCCCTTTTCTGGATTAATGTAGAATTATAAATATATAAAATAGTTTATTACATAATGTATTTTTCTTTAGAATCTTATACGTAAAAAGCCTGCAGTACAAAATAAGTGTGAGTGCAAAAGTAACGAGTCAATATGCAAGCAGACCTATTTTTGATAATGTGCGGGCACCATTAAACCTTGCCAGTGCCTTAGCCAGAAATCAGATCAGTGGCTCAGCGAACCCTGCTTGAAATCAAATTACACTGCAATCTTCTTTGGTTTTAGAAAGGTAAGTATTTTTTTTTGTTTTGTTTAGCAGGGAGGTAATAACTTCACTCCCTGAAGAAATGTGTTACAGATCCCCTCTGGTAAATTACTTTCAGCTCAAGTCTGCCATCATACTGAAAGATATTAAAATAAACAGCATACAGATTAAGGAACAGTGCACACATAAAAATAAAATTTTACATTTTACAAGGCTACTTAAAATCACCTTTCTTAGAAAACAAATATGGGAATTCAGTTCCACCAAATGGTCATATTGTGTTAAGCCCACCACTACTTCACAATACCCCAATATATGTGGGTCCTACACTAATTCCAATGTGGGAGATACATTAAATAATTAAAAAGTACTAGTGCTAAATAAACTAAAGTGTATTTAATTAATCTGTTTTAAGAGCATTGTGAATATATATATATATATATATATATATATATATATATATATATATGTATGTAAATATATAAAAATAGATGTATCCCCTGCACTCACGCTTACATAATAGTCCAATGCCGGGCGCACCACCAGAGCTCCAAGATATGTAAAAACCAACAAGAAGGAAGGCTGCTCTCCGGACTTTAAAACAATCTTGTCTTGTTGTCTTATTTTTGACCCTGAGGAAGGTCCCGAACGGGGACCGAAACGTTGGTCATAATTTTTTAATATTATTTGAATACATTTTTTGTTTTAAAGTCCGGAGAGCAGCCTTCCTTCTTTTTGGTTTATATATATATATATATATATATATATATATATATATATATATATATAACTGAAATGTTGGCGTTTTGTACACTTTTTTTGTGGAAAACCTGGGAGTACTGATTTTTTTTTTCTCAGTGTATATATATATATATATATATATATATACACATACACATAATGCAAAATGAATGTGATAAAAAAAAACACAATACAAAAGAATGCTGTGGCAAAACTAAACAATTAAAGTCATAGTGCTTTGATTTGTATACTCACAATGCAAATTATATATCTGCTCTATAACAAATGAAAAGTATAATTAAAGTGGCATTACTACCCAAAGCCTACCCAAATTTGTACTTTGCTGTTCACCTCCAAAGTGGCTACAGAAACTGGGGGACGGAGTGGGTTGCTCAATCCAAAAGGAATCTGGTCTGGACTTCAAACTAAAAAAAAGAAGAAATAGGGGCACACCCATGAATTTCTTAGCAATTAAACAGCTGTAGAGACCAAGTTTTATACAATATACAGATTAAGGAACAGCGTACACATAAAATTAAACTTTAAAATAAACAGTGACACGATTTGCTATTTAGAAAGTAAAAACAATTTCCTGTGTTGGTATTCTTAAATAAAATGTGGTATATTATGTAAAGTATATTTATAGCAATTCTTTTTAAAAGCCAAAGTGATCAACATCAAAATAGTATGAGAAATTAGATTAGGCTAAAGAATGAAAATTGTACACTATCACTTGCAAAAACATGGTGCAATGAATGCTAATTCCTGATGTTTTACATTGAAAGGAAGGCTGAGGCGGAGGTCTGGAAAAAAAGGCATGTTTATATATATATATATATATATATATATACAGGGAGTGCAGAATTATTAGGCAAATGAGTATTTTGACCACATCATCCTCTTTATGCATGTTGTCTTACTCCAAGCTGTATAGGCTCGAAAGCCTACTACCAATTAAGCATATTAGGTGATGTGCATCTCTGTAATGAGAAGGGGTGTGGTCTAATGACATCAACACCCTATATCAGGTGTGCATAATTATTAGGCAACTTCCTTTCCTTTGGCAAAATGGGTCAAAAGAAGGACTTGACAGGCTCAGAAAAGTCAAAAATAGTGAGATATCTTGCAGAGGGATGCAGCACTCTTAAAATTGCAAAGCTTCTGAAGCGTGATCATCGAACAATCAAGCGTTTCATTCAAAATAGTCAACAGGGTCGCAAGAAGCGTGTGGAAAAACCAAGGCGCAAAATAACTGCCCATGAACTGAGAAAAGTCAAGCGTGCAGCTGCCACGATGCCACTTGCCACCAGTTTGGCCATATTTCAGAGCTGCAACATCACTGGAGTGCCCAAAAGCACAAGGTGTGCAATACTCAGAGACATGGCCAAGGTAAGAAAGGCTGAAAGACGACCACCACTGAACAAGACACACAAGCTGAAACGTCAAGACTGGGCCAAGAAATATCTCAAGACTGATTTTTCTAAGGTTTTATGGACTGATGAAATGAGAGTGAGTCTTGATGGGCCAGATGGATGGGCCCGTGGCTGGATTGGTAAAGGGCAGAGAGCTCCAGTCCGACTCAGACGCCAGCAAGGTGGAGGTGGAGTACTGGTTTGGGCTGGTATCATCAAAGATGAGCTTGTGGGGCCTTTTCGGGTTGAGGATGGAGTCAAGCTCAACTCCCAGTCCTACTGCCAGTTCCTGGAAGACACCTTCTTCAAGCAGTGGTACAGGAAGAAGTCTGCATCCTTCAAGAAAACATGATTTTCATGCAGGACAATGCTCCATCACACGCGTCCAAGTACTCCACAGCGTGGCTGGCAAGAAAGGGTATAAAAGAAGAAAATCTAATGACATGGCCTCCTTGTTCACCTGATCTGAACCCCATTGAGAACCTGTGGTCCATCATCAAATGTGAGATTTACAAGGAGGGAAAACAGTACACCTCTCTGAACAGTGTCTGGGAGGCTGTGGTTGCTGCAGCACGCAATGTTGATGGTGAACAGATCAAAACACTGACAGAATCCATGGATGGCAGGCTTTTGAGTGTCCTTGCAAAGAAAGGTGGCTATATTGGTCACTGATTTGTTTTTGTTTTGTTTTTGAATGCCAGAAATGTATATTTGTGAATGTTGAGATGTTATATTGGTTTCACTGGTGATAATAAATAATTGAAATGGGTATATATTTGTTTTTTGTTAAGTTGCCTAATAATTATGCACAGTAATAGTCACCTGCACACACAGATATCCCCCTAACATAGCTATAACTAAAACAAACTAAAAACTACTTCCAAAAATATTCAGCTTTGATATTAATGAGTTTTTTGGGTTCATTGAGAACATGGTTGTTGTTCAATAATAAAATTAATCCTCAAAAATACAACTTGCCTAATAATTCTGCACTCCCTGTATATATATACACATATATATATATATATCTATATATATAAATATATATATATATATATATATATATATATATATATATATATATATATATATATATATATATATATATATATATATATATAGAAACACTTGTAATCCTTGCACACAGACTAAACGGTTGTAATGTCCGGGTGCTTGTAGTCCAGGGTAGATAAGAATATCAACAAACAAGGGATGACCAGCACTCACGGTTTTTGTAGAAGTTAAAAGTCCATAAATTTATTTAAACATATTTAAAAATGTAACAGCTCGACGTTTCAGTCCTCCTCCGGGACTTTCATCAGGAATACTAGCCACATACAAGACAATAAACCATTTAAATAAGAGACAAGTAATTAGAAAATTAACTTACCCCAGATGTACACTCGTTATCGGCTACCGCCCGCGTCCCCAGATACCCAGTGCGCATGTGTGTGCGTGCTCCGCCCCTCCACCACGTAATCGCGTACCGTCCGTTGCCATGGGAGCTGGATACATTCGCAAGTCCGGTCACCCTGGCAACCTGGAAGCGGTATAAGCGTTGTGGGGTTTTAATAATATGTGTAAAAATAAAAATACCGTACTGGATCAAAAAACCAATCAACAAAGGGTTGATAATGTAAACTATCAACCAGTCTAACACCTCGAAGTGTCTATCCTCCATTCTATGATAAGTATTTAAAGAGGTAGACCGTAGATCTGTATACCATATATAATGTGTAAACCAACACACCAAAAATAAAGTGTAAGACCCAAAAAGGGACTAAAAGTGCTAAAGTGCAAAATGTGCAAACAGTGCAAAGTGGAAAGATCTAAATGGTCCAAAAGTGTAAACTATGTATTAGAGTATCGATTTAAAGTGCCAATTACTTTCAGGTACAGTATTATAAAGTGCATTAAATAAGGCTTCCTAAGTTGAAGCAAAGTGGCAAGATATATACTAGAATAGCAGTGAAGGTGAAGTGGATAATATTCTTCAAAAAATGCGTTGTATGATAGAGTATATGCATGCCAGGCTGCTTGTCAATCATTCAGGACAGCCAACTGAGGATGGACCCCGCTGGGAGAAGTTTCAGTGCTCTCTGCTGGGTCCTAGTGCTCTGAACATCTAATGATGTGCTAACACAATGCTTGTTGGGAACACCAGAGACACCGGAGAACTAAGTCAGGACAGCAGGACAGAACATGAAAATCAGGACGGTCCTGCAGTAACCAGGGCGGTTGGGAGGCCTGAAATTGTTAAAAAAAAAAAAAATGATTTGCTGCACAGCTTATCACAAAAATCTAATGACTTATACCTATATTTGTGTTTCTGGAGTGCTCTCTTTTCCAGGATCTGACTCAGTCCCTCACAATCTCTAGCACACTGTCCCCTACTGCCCCTGTATAGCAGAGAGCTGAGTCCGTGGCTTAGACTAATCTAAAGCAATGAAGAAACTTCCTCATCCCACCTGTAACTCCTAGTGACTAGGACGCTATGTGTATGTATATATATATATATATATATATATATATATAAATTGGAGCTTGGCTTTAAGTCTCTACAGGTCATGTACCTTAACCCCTTAAGGACACGACCTGTAGATTTGTGACATGTCATGATTCCTTTTTATTCCAGAAGTTTGGTCCTTAAGGGGTTAAAGCCCCGCAAGATCAGACTTTACAGTTCAGTGGCAAACTCTGGTTTATAATACGACAATCAGGGCAGGAGGTAACATTATATTTGGGGTTTATCATCCTTGTCTGTATCGGGCAGCTGCTTGGAGAAGCATCTGTGTGATATAAAAAGGAAAATTAACTGTTGCTCTGCCATCTCCTGCACACTGCTAAGGAATTTCACAGATACAGCCCTTAAAACGCACCCTTCTACTGATTCCTCAGTGCAAATTAGATTTTGTGGTGTTACCGGTGACTAACTTCCCTCTCCTAAGGAAATGAGTTTATAACAAACTTTGCAGTCTACAATCTTGCATGAGAGGTGGTGGTGACTTCACCAGAGACAATATCACATTAAATATGCATATTATAAATGTCTGGAAGAAAAAAAAATAACAACCTAGAAACAGCAGACATCATGCAGATGTCATCCTTTGTCTGCTGGTTTAGAAAAAATGTTGACTGGGGGAGTAGTCAGTGAAAAAGCTAGTGCTATTAGGGAAACATAAAGTAAGTTTTAAAAGGAATGGTGGGTGGTTTTAAGTTTACTGCTAACATTACATAAGGTTTTTTGTTTTGTTTTTTTTAATGTAGAAGTATAACTAAAGAGAATTAACATCAGTTTTGCTCTGAGATATGAATTGGACATTATAATCAATAAAGTGCTCAATAACGTTAACCACAACGTGTTTTAAAAAATATGTAAAATAAAATGCATGAAATACGTAATTTTATTATATATATATAATTATCATTCTGCATTTAAGTATTTAAATGCATATTGTGTGTGGATTTATATCTTGTGTGGGTGTTTTGGTGTTTTTTCTAATTTTGTATACTTCTTTCCTTCATCTGGAGACACTCGGGAACTGTCCCCAGGGAGCAAAGCATGAGCGTCATTAGACAAGATTGCGCTGTGTGGCAAGCCCGTGCAGAAAGCGTTATAGCAGCACTCTCTGCATGGTCTTCTGTGTTGGGAGCCAGCCAGACATTCTATTGGCCAAAGGTGTAAATATGGCTACTAAGGTGTTTATTAAGGTGTTTATTTTTATGTGTGCTTTCAAGCTCACCCTGTGTTCTTTCAATATAATAAGACTTGATATATACATCACTTGGACATTTATAATGTATGATCCAGATCATGTTTTAATAAACCCATCTACCCAGTACAGGTGAATTTGGTCAACACTAGGCACTAATTCACATACACAGTACATCACTTTTCTAACATATAAAAACATATGTGATATAACCCTGTTTTAATGCTAGATTTACTCACAAAGTGATATAAACATCTGCAATTCTCTAGATTAAAGCATAATCTGTTCACAGAAGGTGGGTTGTTATATACCAGCACATACATGTCAGAAATGACCCCTGGAGTGTTTACAAGGAGTTACTGAAGTGCCTAACAGCATTTCAAATAGTACCCAACGGCATTTCAGATTATGTTACACTAAGATATTCAGTGACCGAAAATTCAGCCTTACAGCTAGATTCTATTGAATTGCTTTATGTGCATCAATGGAAAAATCATCCTGTTCTTTGTGTGGCAGACGTTCTGCTACTTAACGTCCCTATGTTCGAGGCAATTGTAGTTATACATTATCCATAAAGGTCTTTCCTTACTTTCTTCAGCTCAGATTTAACTGAGCATTATGGTTGTGTCATTTGTGTCAGAACTACAGGTCTTAAATACTATCTATCTATCTATCTATCTATCTATCTATCTATCCATACATAGTTGTATTTAACTGAGCGTAATTTAAAAAAAATCCACCTCACTTCTAAAGTAATGTGTATAGTCTATAGTGAGGCTATCTAAACACCCATTACCCGTTTACCAGTATGCTACTATTTAATAGGCATTACTGGCACTATCTTCAAATGGGAAATCAAGTAATTGTAATATAATTCACTGATAAGGATTACATAACGACAGTATGGCTTCAAGGCAAGAAAACTACTGTTAAATATTATGTTGCATTGTTTATTTCCCCCATCATGTTGAAAATCTATGTAGAATGTTTGAACATTGGGAGATTTCCTGTGTGAGAGGATGGGCATGCTATTTTCTATTACTATTTTATAATTACTACTTTTTTTTTTCATTTGAAATTTTTCATCCCCATGCATTTTGCACTTAGGGCAACTGCCACGAGCTCCTCCCATGCTACACCACTGCAGGAAGTAACAGGACCTGCAATCTGATTCTATTAAGATCGTCTCTTTCATAAAGTGGAATAAGAGAGCACACTCTTTACACATAAAAATATCAGCAAGTTGAGGTGCTTAACGTGTTTGGAGTGTTTGTCTAACTTACAATTACAAGCAAATGTAAAGACTCAGCCAATGCATATTTTTATTTAGAAATACATACTTTTTCACAGTAATGGATTGCCATGAAAATTTTAGAATTGTAGCTAGAATAGAAAATACTTTGGCTGTTTTAACCTAATCTCATCTGTTTAGTGAATACATCTCTTATCTTGTATTTCCTGCACAAAGCGTAGCATCAGACTGTTCATTATATTTTCTAAGTTTTTAATATTTAGTTAGTACATTTATCTAAACTTCCAGTCCTATAATATTTTGGATGTGTGTTTGTGGGGAAAAGAGGATCCTTAACTCACACCTTACCTAGGTCCCTGTTAGGCATTATTCAGCATCTGTTAGGGTGGCTATTTCTCCACAGAGATAGGATACATTATAGTACAATGTCATATTCTTTTTGACTTGGAAGGGCTTACAAGTTACTGTGCAAAAATATATTTCTCTGGCATAAAGGAGCTAAATGACATTCAGGGATTTTCTTTTTTGTGTTAGGAAAACTGCTTGTGGCACATTTAAAAGTGTAAGTGTCTTACTTATGGATTTCTCCAAAGTTTTAACACAAGGGTAAGTAAGATGCTAGTGGTTTATCCCATGCAGGCACAAATGCTTTATTAATATCTTCAGGAACATAAAAACATTTAGATCTAGGTCCTACTTATCACATGGATATTAAAAGTGTTAAGGCTGAAGCCTTTCTCCAAACATGATTACTGAAATTCCTAGACATAATTTTGATAGATTTGGAAATGTATACTAATTATTTTGCAGACCATTCCATGAAGACCATGTGAATTTTGCATGTGTATAAAAGGCAGACCTAATACTTCACTTCTGTGAGATGCCCTTGGGTGTCAGAACAAGCCTGCATTACCTCAGAATATGAACTGACACTTCAGTTCATAGTAAAATTTAAAAAAAAATTAAAGATGGACTCAACACTCAATCTCCTGCCATCTAAACCAAGTATGCCTCAGCTAAAATGGGAACATGTCTGATCCTCTGACATGTTCTAAGAGGACCTCAATGTCCATGCACATAACTGAAATGACTTCTCAGAATATACTCATGCTTCTGGTTCCACCCTGATGGATGTTACATGGTATTCCAATTTCCCATTCTTAAGCTAATCCACTGACACTGAGAATAGAGGTGGTGAATGGGCTTAGATTAAATCTAATTTGTGCAAACTCATTGAACAGAAACAGACAAAGCAAAAAGTCGAACATACTTGGAGTGGGAGTTCTAACATCTTAATTCTGTAGTTATAAACTGCAATTATAGCTCTACTTCTGAGAAATCCACTGCTGAAATCTAGTACCAATTCAAATTCTTCCTTACTTTTCAAGGTATTTGAATGGGCTAAGAAATTGATGTTGATGATTAACAAGTTTCAGTAGGGCTTGCGGGCTATAGCTGAGTTTATAAACTATCTTGCTGAGACATCAGTTGTAGACTTTAAAGAAACACTCCTTTCTCATAACAACTTAAATTCCATGAAGCTGTTATGGTCAAATGGGTGCATTGGTGCCATCTTACTTTCAGAGGTTAAACCACTTTTGAAAATTCTAATCATGAGCCTGGTTCCCGGCACTCAACAGCTCTGACCACTCTGTCTTTGCAGGAAGGTTTGCTTTGGCAGCCAGTAATTGCAAGCAATAGTACATATTGTTTATACTCACAATAAGCAGCCAGTGATTGGCTGAGAGTTTGTAACTGATGCCCTCAACCTGTCACCTGCCACCAAGACAAACCTTCCTGGAGTATATGGTGGCCAAAGGAAGGACAGAAAAGGCAGAAGGGAAAGGACTCTTGGGGAAAAATATTTAGATTTAAACCATTCCAAATCGTTTTTACTCCTTATATACATAAAGTATCCAATAACTCTAAACCATATAACACCTTCATTGAGATTATGTTGTTACGGATACTGGAGGGACCCAGGTTTGTTCCTTTATAATCAAATGGATCCAGACCCTAAGTTAAGGCACAACTTCATTTTGACTCAAAAACATTACATATATTTTTTTACAATTTTATGTGTGAACACTTTTTTTTCACACACTTTAGTTACTTTTTTAAATATTGTCTGATATAGGAATAAAAGGTGAATATGGCCCAGATAAGCAGTCTAAATCATTAATTTCATTAGATTTGTAGATATTTTTACAGAGAGTGGTGTTACATATCTGTTTAACATTTCAATGTATAACAAGAAGGGTCATTAGACTATTAACAATGAGATGCGATGCTAGTGGTGGTCAACAGTTTAATCTAACCAAAGCACTTTTCCATTTCTTGCAAGGCTATGATAAAACATTCAATGCTGGTACTTTGTGGTAGTGCTTAATACTCGAGACCATTATTCTCTTTTGATCCAATGTCAATATAATTACCATTCCTAAGGAAATAACACATACGACTATTAACATTGTTCTCTAAGTGGTAAAAGCTTTGCTATGTTACCAATCAATATTATTAAAGTCAATAGATGTTAGGCCCAAAACATTTTATTACTTCACAATGCTGTAATTGTGTTGTAATTTGTTTATATTGTCTTGCTTTCTGTGTAATATGTGTACTATAATTTGAAAGGAATTGCAAATGCCCTGACGTATATCAGCCTCATATATTCAATAATGTTTTGAAAAAGAATGTAGTCTATAATTTTTACATTAAGAAATTGGAACCTGACAACGCATTTTACAAACACATTTGACATGAATACAAAAATAGCTAGCAAGAAAAAGAGAATGGCAATAATTCAAGGACTGGCAAGTTCTGTTTTCAAATAACAAACATTTCCTGCATGCTTGTAATTCTTCTGATTAACCCTTTAGTACTAAGCAATATTCCAAAAAACTACCATAAACTGTGTTTTTTTTTGTGTACAGGAAAGTCATGCGTGAATGTATTTTTTTATTTCTGTGTGCATTAGATAGCATATTATATGATGGGGAAAAAAATGAATAATTTTGTTAGAATGGAAAATAAAAAGATAATTGACTGAATAATGAAGTTAAAGATAAGAAAACTGTACTGCAAATAAATAACATTCCTGCATTTGTAACACTGACATTTCCCCCTACAAATTATATTATCCTCTCACATTGTACTTTCTAATATCCTCTCACATTTTCACTATTTTACGCACATATTTATTGTCCCATATGTGCTCTTATTGCCCCAATATATATTTTATATGTTGCTATATTACCATGACATTGACATATTACCTTCACATTGCAGCCATATTTAGACATAGACACACTAATACATGCACACACACAGACACCTTGATACAAATACACACTGACACCTACTAATAATATTAATCCTAATAAAAACACATATATCCATATATAGACACACAAAAAAACACACAGTTGCAGTCTGTGTCTGGACACATTATTGGCATTTGTGCATCTAACATTGCATATCTGTGTGTGTGCCTGAAAGTGTGTGTCTAGCAGTGAGTTTTCTTCTATTTATATATGGCAATGTTTACCTGTGTATATGACTGATTCTACATGGCAGTACTTAGCTATGTGCAGCTAATAGAAGCTCCTCACTGGCTCCATGGGCAGAGGTGACTAAAACCCGGTGTACCGCAGGTAAGTTGGAAAACCATCCTTACTGTGAGAGGGCCCCAGGACAATTCTGGCTCCATAATAACTACAGAGGGCTTGGAGTGTTCCTTTAAGAACTGAGGATAGGTTGACATGATCCAGTATTTTATATAGAACCAGTTCAATGGGTATGTGTTTTGTCATTAAAAGTGGTCATAATGGGATCCGAATGTTGGATACTCAAAATCTTTTAGTTACATAGATGCCTAAATGGATTTACATATTGTAGCTTAATTGAGGAAGTAGCTCACAACGCGCTCACCAGTCTGATGTCCCTATAATTAAACACAAAAAGAATTCAGCGCTAGTAATCACAAAATTAGTCAAGGTAGGCAGCAACCCAAATGAAGGAAAATCCCTCGGGTCCTTTGGTGGATAGATACAAAAAGATATGGAAGGGCTGCGCCAAATAAGGGTAGATAGTCCAGTAAAGTATTGCTAGGGTGCCAATAGATGGTCTAGGATACTTGATAGAGTTCCTCTGTGGATGCGTCTGGTGTAGACCGTTCCGTATATGTAAATACAAGAGAGGTAGAGGCGACTAATGGTATAGTATGAAAGTTCAGGGTGTGATAGGTAACAAAAAGTAAAGAACTCACATTCAAGAGAGCTATGGCCAGCTCTGGTGTGGATTGCGTACAGCGGTATAATCCCCGCTTATGGGATATGTAGGGAGGGGGTCTCCGTCAACACCGTCTGGTAGTCCAGAACTCGGAAAAGAAAGACAGAAAGCAACAATAGTGCTCTCAATTTTGATGTGGTTCAATGTGCTGATAAGAAGAGGTAAAAAACTCACATTGATGTCCCTATAATATCTGCATGGATGCACATCTCAAGTGAGCTGTGTTGTGAAAAAGCGCTTCCATGTTAATGCTACATTTGGCACCCAAATCTGCTGTTATCTCCTTATTACTCTATATACATCGTTTCAGTTACTTTGAGGTATAATAAATGTGCACTAAGCTAACAATACAAAGTACATTGATATTGGCACACATTTTTGTGAAGTGGAAAATTGCTTTCTAGACTGCGTTTACTTGAAAAAAAGAACAAGGAATTTTTATGGAATTAAATTTTGCATATACCCATCAGAGTATATATAACTTATGGACTTTGCTAAAACGATCGGGTGTATGCACATTCTTTTAGCTAAAATAAATATTCACAAAAAAATAAATAAAAAGTAGTTTTATCTTAAAATACAAAGAACAGGGACATATATTTTCAGCAATTTCTGAATGTAAAGTAATATCAAACTACAAATTGAATACATTTCATATATTTTAATGTTATGCTGGTACATAAAATAAGCACAGGTAACTGTGAGAGATGCAAAATATCTACATTCTAACTATAAATACATTATATATATATATATATATATATATATACATATATATATATATATATATATTTTATAATAAATAACCAGTGTCATACTAGATTTACTGAGGGAGGATCGCCAACCAACCGAACAAAACCAGTAACAAGTACTTACAAGTTATTTGATGATGCTATTTTATAGATTTTACCCAATGCATCCAGTATACAGTATCTCACAACAATGAGTACACCCCTCACATTTTTATAAATATTTTATTATATATTTTCATGTTACAACACTTAAGAAATGACACTCTACTACAATGTAAAGTAGTAAGTGTACAGTGTAAATTTGCTGTCCCCTCAAAATAACTCAACACACAGCCATTAATGTCTAAACTGTTAGCAACAAAAGTGAGTACACCCCTAAGTGGAAATGTCAAAATGTGCCCAAAGTGTCAATATTTTGTGTGTCCACCATTATTTTCCAGCACTGCCATAAAACTCATGGGCATGGAGTTCACCAGAGCTTCACAGGTTGCCACTGGAGTCCTCTTCCACTCCTCCATGACTACATCACCGAGCTGGTGGATGTTAGAGAACTTTCTGTTTGAGGATGCCCCACAGATGCTCAAAAGGGTTTAGATCTGGATACATGAATGGCCAGTCCATCACCTTTACCTTCAGCTTCTTTAGCAAGGCAGTGGTTATCTTGGAGGTATGTTTGGGGTCATTATCATTTTGGAAAACTGCCCTGCCCCTGTAATGTGAGGTGATATTTTTCTCTAAATATTGAAGGGAACTTTGAGTTTAACAATTAATGTGGGCCTCAATTAGATACGAGGTATTTCAGAACTGCATTTAGGGCTCTAGACAAGGTCAATCCCCAAGTAGTTTGTATGAACATGTAGCAAGGAGGACCTTGTTCAAATGAGTTTAGTGAAATTACAGAGAAGTTACAAAAGGTGTAAAGTACACATTATTCAAATTACAAATGGATTGGATTTACAAAATAATCTGTAAATAGCATTTAGTAAGAAAAAGTGAAATGGAAAAACTTTGGTAAATGTAGATAAAAGGAAGATGGTGCATGTATAATAAATTAGTTGGTTGATATGTTTTTCTAAAGAAGTTGTTTTAAAGGAACGCTATGGCATTAGTAATGTATGTATTTATAAGTAAGGACTAAGATTTTTGAGGAGTAAAATACAGTAAGCAAGGGAGAATATAAGATCATTGACAACTTTTTAGGTTGCATTGTGTGTGTAACATTGCCTCCTACTAAAGCGTCTCCTGTGCATTATGATGGATGTTGCTCCTTCGCTTCAGTTTTTGTATATGCATGCCTGCATTATACTGGAGCCATATTTCTATAAATTTTTGGCGTTGCAATCATGATACTGACCCCTAGAGTTTTTCTCAGTTCTATTTTAACCCTGACCAGTTCTTTGGTAATTGTACCTTGACTTCTCCTGACCATACGTACCTCCGTAATCCTGGCCAGCTTTTCACATGGTGTACCTGTTTACCTTGTTCTCCTGATCTTGGCTTGTTTTTTATTTATGCTACATTATATCTTTTTGCGTTAAGCCTGTCTTACTGTAGATTAGTAATATGCACCTTATCTTTTCTCTATCTTTTCTCTACCTTTCCTGGGTCTGAACTAATGTCTGGGTGTTGCAGTTTAGCTTATCCAGGCAGGGTGGTAGACTGGCTCAAACCAGCTATGTTTGTCAAGTGAACATGGCAAAATTTACACTTTACACTTTATAATTTTACCACAAGTGAAGGAATGCTGACAAGGAAGAAAAATAACTTGAAAGAAAAAAAAAAAAACATTTCAAAAGACTGAATTTCATAAAAGCTGCAATCATCCAGTCATAGATGGATAAGATTTGCAAAAAAGTAATGAAGATCCAGGCACTCATGTTCAATCCAGTGAGTAGATTTATTGGAGCAAAGTATAAAGAACGTTTTGGCCCACAACAGGGCCTTTGTCAAGCTTAGATTGGCCAACCTAGTTGCACCCTGGGATCCAGGAGAGTGTGGTATCCATATTGGTAATTATATAGATGGAGGAGAGGCTGGTGACAGGAAGTAGAAGGGATGGAGACAAACTAAATGTCATAAACACAAAATGAGACAATGTAGAGTGAGAATAAATTGGTGTCCAGGGAGAACCTTGAGGAAAACCAATTGACAAAAGTAGCAAGAGGAAGGATGTGCAACAATAGAATGTGCCACTGAAAGAAAGTTATAATGAAAGTGCATAGTAATGGAAACCAGGTTTATGGATGTTAAAGAGAAGAAGCTGGTGAACAAAAGTGTCAAAAGCAATAGGAAATTCAAGGAGAAGTAAACTAGTAAAAGCAGAAATCAAAGGCATTTGTCAGTCATGAGCTGTAAAGCTGAAGAGAGGAGGAAGGTCATTGGATCATTAAGCGTTTTATGATTCATGAACTATTAAAATAAGGTCTGGATCTCAATATGAATTAGTAATGCATATAAATAAACTTATACTTCAAAGTAGAAGAATACTCTCATACAAAAAAAATCCATATTGGTGCTGTTTTCTTTTTCATTTATATATTGCATCAGCCATTTAAACTATATTTGTTTGCATGTGCGCTATTGAAAATTAAGTTTGCCATACTGCCAGTTATGATGCAAATATGCCTCTTTTGTTGCGCTGTTGTGCTTTTCAAACTGTCATCAATGTTTTAAGTATTAGAAAAAGCTATTTGAAAAGATTAAATGGCGATACCTATGTCCGCCATGACCACAAATGTTTTTGGTGGCACCAGGAAAGCTAATAATGGGAAATGTTTTCCCCTATAGTGTCATCTACTGCATTAATTTCAGTATGAAGAAAAGTTAGTTACATAAATTTTCTATAATTTTGCATTACAGTGTCCCTTTACTGAATAATAAATACATCAGAATTCCAAGTAGATAGCTATTGATTGTGACATTTACATTTGCCATATGTACATTGAATACATATGAAACACATAAATGTGTTAATGGAAATACTTTCAAGTTGTCACAATGGTCAAGATTTCAGTACGTTCCAATTGTATAAAATGCAGCTGAGACCTGGTTTAATCACAAAAAACATTTTTCACAAAAATCAAATGACCTAAAAAGTTGCATTAATACATTACCATAGCAAACATTTTTCTTTTACCGACATACAAATCATGGATTTTTTAAATTATGTCTTTCAATTCGACTAAAAAAAAAAAAAATTAAGAAGAAAATGTGAAAAGAAAAATTCTGAATTGTGCCTGTCACATCTCTAGCAGAGGAAGGTAATTGCTAAGTAATTTAGCACACTAGGCCCATAGTGTGTTTTAGCTATCCAGAATTTTATTATCATTGAAGATGAAATATTTATTATATTAGATATTTTTAAATGTAACAAGTATTTTTGTAGTTCATTTTCGAAATTCAGATACCTGTTATTCTCTGTAGAATAAATGACACTGGTATTCGTTAAGTTACAAAGTACCACTTCTGGGAGTTTTCTGCTAAACTGCTGAAAGATCAAAATAAAACAAAAACCTTTGAGCCATTAAGAAGATAGCTCCCTAATTTGCTATTCTTTCGTGGGATTGCCGTAAGGACACCGATTACTAAATAGGGGAGATATCTCCCAACTGCTTTCTAATTTGGTATCCTAAAATATGACAAAAATAGGAAGCAAGAGAAGTGAGAACGGGCAACAGCTCAATTAGCCTGCCCTTCGGTGGGTACCCGCTCAGATCTCGAGCTGGTTTTAGCCATTACAGAGAGAACATCTCTGAAGCATATCAGACTGGTCCCACCCATATGGGCAGTCCAGATCCAAAATGCCAGGAAGTTCCCTCTGCACGAAAGATACGACAACCTCAGACGATCGTTTCAACCTTGTAAGGTATCATCAGTGAGGTATAGCCAATATCCCTCTAGGCACTGTGAGCAAGGGGTCCACGTCTGGAATACCCTTTACACTTAAGGAGAGAAAAATAGGTAGCAAGAGAGTTGAGAACGAGCAACAGCTCAGTTAGCCTGCCCTTCGTTGGGTCCCCACTCAGATCTCAAGCTGGTTTTAGCTCAACTTGTGCCATTACAGAGAGAACATCCCGGAAGCATATCAGACTGGTCCCACCCATATGTGCAGTCCAGATCCGAAATGCCAGCAAGTTTCCTCTGCACAAGAGATACAGCAACCCCAGATGATCATTTCAACCTTGTAAGGTGTCATCAGTGAGGTATGGCCAATATCCCTCTAGGCACCGTGAGCAAGCTGTCCTCGTCTGGATTACCCTTTACATATAAGGAGAGAAAAATAGGTAACAAAAGAAGCAAACAGGTCCAATAGGAGTGGACCCCTTTGGTCATTCAGGATTGCAAATATCCGAGGGTTTAATTGCCATCTTTCCAGCGGCGGGAGTGTCAATACGCTGTAAGGTTCGACTCCCCCAGTAAGTGTTCTGCCTTAATCATGATGATGTGAGAGATAATAATCGAAAATTTCTTTTGTTAGCACCATCAGTGTCTGGGAGTGAGTACCTCCCAGGCAGTTGATGTAACGTACAGCAGAGACGTTTTCCATCTGAAGGAGAATACAGCAGTATAAACAGGCTGCAGATGGCAAAGGATCCGGCCAATAGTTCCAGGCAGTTGATGTGCATGCTCTTTTCATGGATGCGCCCCTATCGGTAGCTCCCCATCCCCACCTGCTGGCGTCCAACTTCAGTATGATGTCCAGGTGGCTTCCAGTCTTCTTGCGAACGAGAAACATGTTGCTAAAGAAGCCCCCTGATCCGAGTGTCGGCTGGACTGCACCTTTTACGCGCAATTCGCAGAGCTCCAACTCTATGAGATGGGCATCTGTGGCTGAGATGCACAGGAGGCGAGGGGGATGGTTCTTCATAGGGAAAGTTTGAAGTTCGATGTGGTAACCCTTGACAGTCTGTAACACCCACGCATCTGCGGACAGTTTTTCCCAATTCTGGAAAAAATTAGAAATACGTCCTGTGTGGGGTTACCTCTAAAGACCTTGCGCATAGAGGTACGGGCCTTATTTAGAGAGGTGAACACATATACGTGTTTATTTAATTCCTTAATGAAGGCCTCTCAAAAAAGTTTTCCCTGTGCCTAGTTCTTTCGCCCCAAGATTCTCCAGATTGGGATCAGTGCGGAAGAGTGCTGCATGGCGACTCTCAGTTGAGAGGGGCTCATTGGTATTGCCCATAAAGCAAAGCCCTCTTTGGGCCCATTCTCTAATGTCTTGCGCGCATTCTCACACTATATTTGGAGGGAAGAAGTCTGCCCTGGCATAACCGTCATCTACCGTTTACATTAAATGGGCCAGTGGCCCCATCAAATCCAGGAACTTATCTTGTTCTCCCCAAAGCCCCTTTTAACCCCTTTGCGAGGGTCACGACATCCATGCGCCATAAATGCCAGCATGAGCTGGCTAAACTCGGGTGCAAACGCCACTTTATCAGGTAACAACAGCCTGGGGCATTTGGCCCTAATCCGCTTACGTACTGCTTTGTCCAGGGGCTTCCTTATCCAAAAATGCATAAATTTAAGGAGGTGTTCTGGTGGAGTCCACTCCCCGGAGTGGGGATGTCTGATGTTCCTGGGGTCGAACATCCTCTGACCCGTAGCATCCAGGATATCCTCCTGTTCCTGAGTAGTGCACATCTTCGTTGTCCCTGCATTCTCCTTACTCTGGGGCTTGCCCAGAAAGGTCTCCCCGACGTAGGTGTTGGAGCCCCGATCACCGTTGTCGGAGTCGGAGACCTCTGCCTGCCACTCGTTCACGATGGAGAGGGAGTGAGGCACATCTCTTTCCTCATCCGAGGAATAATCCTGCATAGGAGGGGGGGGAATCGGTGCTGGGCGTTTATTGCGCTTGAGGGGCGCCTTGCCCTTGCCATGGTCCTTCATGGAGCCCTCGCCTTTCCAATGGTGTTTTGCCAGGCTTGCCTTCTCTCTGGAGGAGTCACCTGACTTGTCAGAGTCTTCCCTATCTTGGGAGCATTTTAGAGCCGGCTTGATATTATCAGAGGCCGCCGGGAACACTTTGGCCATAGCGTTCTCCAGGGATGCGGCCACCGCCACCTTGGTCATAGCCTTGATATCCATGTGGTTTTGGGTATCTTCCATGATAGGGCTATATTGATACGTTTGCAATTTTATTAACAAACAGGCACAGGTAGGATAGGTATAGGGACCGGTTGGGAGGGACGTGAAACAGGCTGTGGGCCTTAATATACACACAGCCTACTGGCGTGCGGCAATAAGCAGACTTTTTGACAAACACAAATTCCACTCAGCAGCACTCTGGGTAGTACCCAAATGGGGGCTCGCCCCTAGCCAGAATACTAGGATAAACCTGACTGGCAGTCCCATTCCCCAGGGGTATAACACAAATCTAACAAGGTCTTTGACCACTTGCACAGCACAGCTGGACAGCAACACAACCGTAAACACAGTGAGCCTCAATGTGATAGGTGTACACTCTGCGAATAATAACACCAACAAGATGGCCGCCGCGGGTTTCGCGAGTACCGGTGATAAAACGGTGCAAAAAGCCAGTAAAACATGTTTACGGGAAACCATGCAACATTAAAACGAATGGAAATAGGCGCGAACTGAGTATTCCACTAATGGTCCGTTCTCGTAAATCACCAAACACTGACAGTTGTCCATATGCAAACAGAGGACCTTGCGAATGGACGGCCACGAACGGCCAGTTCATGCGCAAACCACCAAACGCTGATGTACAGGAATAGACGCGAACGAAAAAAAAAAATGCAAACGGCCCGTTCTTGTCTATCTGCACGAATCACAATAATTCCCTTCCCGAACGCATTGAAATCAATACAAACAGCGCGGGAAACTCTAGGAAACTGGCGAACATAGCAACAGAGGAGGGGGGATTAGGCTGACTCAGGGAAGAGAGGACCTGGGGAAAAAAGGGACAGAATGCCCATAAGAAAAGAGAAATACACAGTCCCACCAGAGATACGGGGATGAAGGATAGCCCTCCCCCCCCCCATCACCCCCACCGAAAGAAAATATAACAAGCCCATACAGTAAATACAGTTTAAAACATAAATAGTGAACCACTTCTCTGACCTGACTTGTGATGGAGCAGTAAAGAAAGAGGAAGTGATTTGGCTATGCTTTCCCTTATATACACTCTGACTGTGTTCTGAATGGTTCTTTAGTTCAATTATTTTTTCTTTGCTACTATGGAGTTAGTAAAGAAAGTTAATGCAAAATATGAAGACTCCTGTCATGTGGTAAAACTACCATATTTAAGCATAGCAATTTATGGAGTAATCTGCTAGACAACTAAAGGGTCAAAATTAAGAAAATTACTTTTCTTAATTTTGGTCTTTCAGTTATTTAATAAATAACTACCTAATTTAGTATCGTTATATGGGATTGCAATATCAAAGGATACCAAATCGTATTAGTTAATTTTTAACTCTCAGTTATATAGTAGATGACTCTAAGTTACCATTTTTATCAAAAGGAATGGATCTGAAATAATTTGCTTTGATTTTTTATAAGACCATTTATTTTTGTTTTTTAATTGTTTGCTTTTCGTAATTTTGGAAATTAGAATGCTTCCATATTGATGAATTTGTTCAAATTTGGATGAAATTCAATTTGTTCACAAATTAATTGAGCATGTCTATAAGCTAGTCTCCACGGGGCTCTAATCACCTCTTGTGTCTGTCAACATCGTTATTTGCTGTTAAAAATCCCCAATGCAAAATTGTCCATGCTGCAGGATATTTTGGTGCTATATAAATAAATAATGATAAAAATATGCAACAACAATTAACAAAAATGATAGGACTCATTTGAAGTCAGCAAGTATATTTTTATTGGAATTAAGCAAACCAATTTAGACATAATGAAGCAAAATGTGAAGGAGGCCCTACAGGTAAATATACAAAAGGGAACCTTTTTCATGTAATTTCAAATTTCTTTTACATTTATATTAAATATTTAGCAAATAACCTCACAATTCAGTACAGGCACAGACAGGGCTTACATTTTAAATGGGCAGGATAAATTAAAACATTTGGGGAGATGTATTAAAGTGTTCTGCCCTAAAAGTTGCTCTAAAGTACTAAGTGGGGCAATTACCATGGAAACTTAGGATGTCACAAGATACATTCCATTGTAGACTCCTCCCCTTTCATTTCCCCCCCACCACTTTTTAGAACATAATACGTTGATAAATCATCCCCATTGTTTCATATGTCCTTTACTCCTTCCTGACTGGAACAGAACTTAAACATAATTGTCAGGGAGCTAAGATGGAGACGTACAGCTGCAGGATAAAGAGTGGTTGATTTCTACATTTAGTTTCCTTTTCACACCTCACAAATACATATTTCGTAATTATAGGGATAATTAAACACCAATTAAAATTTCTAGGAAGTGACAATTTTCTTTTAAAGGAAGTCTCCAAGCATCATAACCATGACCATTTATTGTAGTGGTTATGGTGCCAGGATTGCCCTGGCATGCCTCCCACTGTAAGCAGTCAACTTACATTTGAATGGTATGACATTTTACCTACGCTCAGCTGAGAGACCTTTCCAAATGCCGGAGAGCTGGAAATTTTGAACTTCCATTAGCTCTCCTGAGCTAAGTCCTGCACTGCAAGGTTCAGTAGAGCTAACTGAAGTTCCTGCAGAGGTGGGAAGCAGTGCCCGGCAGACTCAAGCTGAGAAATCAAACCATTTAAAAACAGCTTGACATTTTACAATGGAAGGGTGCCAGGACACTCCTGGCACCATAACTACTACAGCAAACTGTAGTGATTATGGTTCTTGGAGTAATCCTATAACTCCTTTACGTTCGTATTATACTGGTTCATTAAAGTACTATGTAGTATCTCAGATGGCCAAGATAGAACAGTTACAAAATTACACATTAGTAAATGCATAGATTTATTTTTCTTCTACATGAACATGAACAAAATGCATGGACTGTGTGTACAACATTTCACCTACTGTCTATCTTTAGCAACTGTTATGTACTTAATACAGATCTTTAGAGACAGCCAAACAAGAACAGACGTGGGAATACTTGATAAGTGACATAATATTCTAGGATAAAACAAGGATACATAGAAAGGGCAGATTGGAGAGAAGGTGGGTGACTAAAGGCTTACGTTAAAGAAAGAAGGATATGCTTATTAAGTATTTAATGAAACAATTATTATAAAGTAATACAATATGTTCTGCATACTTGTCAGAAATCCTCGTTTTCTTTGTCATGACCTTAAAAAAAAAGAATAAAGGTTTAACATTGTTCCACCTATTCAATCAGTACATTTACAATACCTTATGAAGAGTAATATGTAATTAGATAATGGGACAATGTCAGGCAGGTAAAGGTCTCAAGATTTTTGTCTTTTCATTTCCAGTGAAAACGGAGCTGATTTTATAGATAAGCACAATTCACATATCGTTTGTTCAGTAGTAGGAATGTTCCTGAACCAAAACTATTATGAAAGAAAACTTTGGAAGAGATTTATCAAAATAGTTGGTTATAAAAAGTAGTCTAAAATGGTATAAATGGGGAAATCAGTGGGACAAGGAGACACATTCAACTGGTGATTTCACCTTTTACATTTTTGAACAACTTTTTTTTTTTTTTTTACAACAGAATATTTTAATCAATTTCCCCCATTGTTTCAACCACGGTGTGCAGTTTCCATAGAAACAAAGGGGCTCAGTGCAAAAGGAGTTTCTGGTTGATATATATAGATTATTTCCTTATATGCTGGAATCCTCACATGCTCTGAGAGAACTGGCCACAAGTTGAGAACATAAAGGATAAAGATAAAGGTTTGTGTTGAGAATTAGTTTATAAGGGGGAATTAAAAGATGTAGAAGGCTGAGATTATAGTGCTCTGTGAGACATGTATATTAATGTATATATCACTTTAATCTAGGCAGACTATTCTATTCTGCAAATATTTCACACATGGTTTACGGCTGTGTGAAATATTAGGTAACAAATCCCGAGGCTTTATCCCAAAGCAAAACACAATGACTCCTTCTACTTGTATCCTCCCCAAAGGGATCTATGGCCAAAGATCTCCACATCCAGAAGTTTAACAATGCCTAACAGTGATTTAATTAGTATATATATATATATATATATATATATATATATATATATATATATATATATATATATATATGTGCTAGAAACATGTATGGTTGTTTAACATGCCTCCTTAGACTTCCACTGATCTGTGGCTGTATGTGTGGATGGGGAAATCATTCCTATAATAGTGTGACAAAGACTCATCATACTGTTTTATCACTATAAACACATTAAAACAGTCATTTGAATATTTGTACAGTGTTCCTTAGATTGTGTATTATCAAAACCAGTTGTGTTCCCCTTAAACATAGGGCTGACTTTGACATGGGAGATTTCTCTGAATAGCTTTACATTATAGACTTATCTTATTATTATTACATCTCCAACTGCGAGCTTAGACAGTCTGCAATTTCATCTGTGTGTTGGTCAACTGAAGAATTGTATACAAGCTGTGTAGTCTCTCTACCCTTAGAGTTGAATTAAAGGGTTCCTGGGCCTGGAGGTGGAACATTTGTGTCGGTACTATGTTGCTTATCTTTAAATGCCATATAAATGAATTGGCCTTTCTCAAGAAGGCAAAAGTTGTATTTCTATGTGTTTTACACTGACTGTGTTCTTAGAACATTTATGGGAAATTGCTTATATTGCTTGAATGCTCAGTCTATCTGCATTAGAATATCTGATCCTTCTCAGTTCATCCAGCTTAACGCGTTAGAGAAGGTTGCACTTGGATTTTGACATGCAGAAGTTAGTGCAAGAGAAAGGTGTCAATGTGATTTTGATGCAATTATAAAATGTGATAATTTTCTAAAGTCCTCTGCTTAATTAATCTCTGGATTTATAGTGTGTAGGCCATTTATTTACCACCCAGTAGGTATTATACCAGTTTTAAGAAAGCCAACCAATTGTGATGAATTATGAGAAAACATCCTCATAATTTCAACATTGTGTAGTAACCTAACAATACCCAACCCAAACTTCACAAGTGCCCCAATTAAGAGGAAAAGTCCATACTTTGGGCTCAAATCCCTCTGACTCCCTTTTCTCTCTTATCTTTTCCAGGAGCTCCATATTGTTGGTATGTCTGAGTGTATAACAGAGCTCGAAAGCAATAATACTCACAGTAATGTGTCCTTCAACAATAAACGTGTTTAGAAATCAGTCTGTAAATAACATCTTGTCTGTAGGACTGACTGCAAAAAGGAAGAGAGAGGAAGAACAGGAAGTAAAAGAATATGTTTGATGCTTCCTATTTGTATGTAACAGAAGTGAGTTATCCGTGTTTGCTAAGGGTTGTCTAGGGCTGCTGAGAGTGAACCATCTTGGATGGGATCTGATTTTTTATGACAGGATATGTTCTAATATATATTAAATATAAATATAAGTGTGACCTCTGCTTTCATCTCTATCCTTCGGTGAGAGCTGCTTCCATTCTCTTGTGAGAGATGTTAACTTAATAATTCTTTAGTTAGTTAATACGAAAAGAAATGCATAGCCCTGAGTTGTAATGTCAGACACATACTGAGAGAGCATAGACATACAGCCCTCACAGCTTTGATAAGCATGTGAAAAATTCCACCATTTTTTGAGAAAGCATCCTCAGTTCATATGCTCATGATATCACCGCCTGGGAGCAAGCATTGCAATGCAGATCTCCTGCTGTCCTTCAGTCTGATTACCAGAATACCTGACTGCAGGGTTATCAAAAATAGCAGCAACACACACAAAACACAAAAAATATGATTTGACACAGTATTATATTATTATAATTTTTTTTTTACAAAACTAAACATGAGAAACGGGGTCAGGGCCATCACAACTGCACTATCTGATTTTTTATTTTATTTTTTTTGTTCTCTGCATTTCTCTAATTTTGGCATTGTGTGAGACCATTTGCTGTCAACATTCATTCATGCTTCAGGATCTTGTTTTGTTAAAATGTAATTTTCAGAGCATATTGTATGAATGCCCACTGACACTAATGTTGAATTGATACAATAGTACTGCATCAGGCTACGATCCAAAATGGCTTAATGCAGCACTGGATCTATTTACATACTTAGCTTATGCCTCCAGCTACATCCCATTGAGTTCTGTTCAGAAACTTTGTATGAACAGGAATGAGGTAAGATTGCAGAAAGGAAGAGGAACGTGGGTGGGGGAAAAAAAGCGCACTATAATGAATTTAAATGTATAGTGGAGGGTGGTGAATACCAGCCCATATGTCAAAGGGAAACAACACAAATATAGCATATTAACTAAGAGAGTTAAAAGGTCTGTGAAGGAATGAGAATGTTAACAATAAAAAAAGTGTGGGGGAAGGCAGGCGAGGAAAAAGAAAGAGAAAAGAGATGAGTATAGACAGAGGAATGGAAATTAGGAAAGATGTGCAGGTGATTGTTTTGCATTGCTTGCTGTACAGGGACAACAAAGTTGTATAACTTGATACTGAACTCTCTCAATTTGCTGATTCACACTGGTACCAATGAGAAGGGTAGCCTAGCAGGTACTAGGGGAAGATGGTATGCAGCTGTTTCTGTACTGGAGGGAGCAAGCAACTTGAAAAGACCTTGCAGACTGGGTCTAGCCAGTGGGCTCTTAATAAAAATGTGCATAAAATGCAGGAATAATATTGCTAAGCCCCTATTCCAGTAACTCCAATAATTGCAAATGGGAAACATCTAGATTGTAAATAATGGGAAATAATAAAAAAACAAACTAAAAACATAGTAAAAGGTAGAAAAGTAATTCTAAAATATCTTTGCCTAAATTACAGAGTTTGGCTTTGGGAAATAACACAAAGTAGTAATATTATTCCTAACATAAAACATAAATATGTAAAGATTACCAACCTTGACAAACATTGTGAGTAGGCTTTCAGGTTAAGTCATTAAAATGTTTATGATTCTATGGCATGTGAAACCAATTGTTTTAAGCACAAAGTTACCACATTATCAAATTAAAATAATATAACCATACATAATCTGGTTTATTTCTTGTGTAGAAGTGTTATTCTTGTATCTTAACATTTGGTTGGTGCCTTGGTAAAGAACATTTTTTTTTCTGTGTGTACACTTTAAAGAATACTCAAAAATAGACTTGACCGAAAAAAAAATTCAGGAAAGAAATTTGGGAAGAAAAAAAATGTGCCATGATTGTGCTGACATGTCAGGCATTTGTCCAATGCCAATTCTGAGTTGCCAGAGTTATTTTATTATATATCTTGATTGAAATAATAGTGAGTAAGAGAGAAAACTTTTATAAAGCTTATTTGTAATCATTTTCCTTTTGCTAGCTTGTGTTAATAAATAATGGGGAGCAGAAGTCACTTTAAAGGACCACTATAGTGCCAGGAAAACATACTCGTTTTCCTGGCACTATAGTGCCCTGAGGGTGCCCCCACCCTCAGGGACCCCCTCCCGCCCGGCTCTGGAAGGGGGAAAGGGGTAAAAACTTACCTTTTTCCAGTGTGGGTGGAGAGCTCTCCTCCTCCGATCCTTCTCTGTTCCGCCCCGTCGGCTGAATGCGCATGCGCGGCAAGAGCTGCGCACGCATTCAGCTGGTCGCATAGGAAAGCATTCATAATGCTTTCCTATGGACGATTGCGTGCTCTCACTGTGAAAATCACAGTGAGAAGCACGCAAGCGCCTCTAGTGGCTGTTAATGAGACAGCCACTAGAGGATTAGGGGGAAGGCTTAACCCATTCATAAACATAGCAGTTTCTCTGAAACTGCTATGTTTATAAAAAAAATGGGTTAACCCTAGAAGGACCTGGCACCCAGACCACTTCATTAAGCTGAAGTGGTCTGGGTGCCTAGAGTGGTCCTTTAAATTGAAAAAAGGGAGATTTATCCAAAAATGAAAGTTGCTGGGCAATTCACCATTTAATCAGCACTTCCACCATTACAAGTATAATGTTTTCCCACACATCCAGTCTGCAGTGTCAATGACCGTCCTTCATTGTGAAAAAAACAGTATCCTGTCAGCTTCTCCCAACTGTGTCGGTGGAGGAAGCAAGAACAAAACTCAGTCTGGCAGGGCTAAACCACTACAATGAAAGGCATTGGAAAACAAATAGGAGCAGCAGCAGTAATTTTATTTTAATTTTTGATTATTTAATTTTTTAATGAGGAGACCATATGCCAAGGTATCAGTGGGAAGCCAGACTATTGATTGTCCTCTGTTGTCCCAAAATTCTTTCCACCATCTCTACAGTGGAATTCCACCATGTGCAGTTGTAGAAGTCATGTTTTCTCTTGCTCCTGCCTAGAGAGCTGGTTAGCCCTCACACTATGGTGGAATTCCCGGCTATCCTCCTGCAATGCTCAAGTATGCGATTTCAATATGGTTGGTCCTCATTTACTACTACCACCATTCCCAGACACCATAAACTGCCACCAGGGTCCTGTCAAAAAGAAAGTAATGCAGGAGAGTAGAAGCACTACATAAATCTGAAATATCAGGCAGGGGATTTGGTTAGCCTTTTATTACATCTATCAAAGCATTTAGAAGTAGGTTGGTGGACACTTCACCTGGGTGAAGAGTTGTCCAATTGTCCCTTTCCAACCTGCCTCCATTCACTATTGGCACTACCTTCAACACATCCTTTGCTCTGTCTAGGGGTTATATTAGTAGAGGAGATGCAGCTGTGCTTCTCTCCTTATTTTTAAAATGCCTGTCATTATAGTGGTTTCATCCTGCCTTATATAGTGTTGAAGAACGATCATTTTTTACTCCGGGCATCTGGATATATTCCTTGTGTGGGAAATGTGCCACAAGTGAATACATTTCCATTATTAACCCAGGACATACTTGAAAATGGAGTGAGGATTATAACACTCCACAATATTTGTTAGGAGCCATCAGAAGGCTCCATATTATATGAGTGTTTTTTCATACATATACCTACCCAACCTGTAACACATTTTACTACACTATATTGGTGTTTATCTTGCATCTCTCCCAGACCACTCCTCATTGGATAGAGAGATACACTGCATATCCCTGGGTATGGATTACGCCACTCAGGCATACAGAAGTAGAGCGAACTGAGAGCTCTATACATTGTAAGTGTATCTCTAATCAATATGTGTCTTACTACACTATATTATCTGTTCTATTGATCCTTTCTCTCATTGCATATTATCCTACACCTGAGGATTTCTCAAGCTACTTTCTCTAAGGTTTTGCCCATTCTCAGAGTTCTCATATTTTCTATTTTTGTTGCAGTACATTTTCTTGGGTTCTCCCTAAGCTAAAAGGGTAATCCAGATGCTCACCATGCCTAGAGTACTATCAGCGACACCTTGCTGACGAAACCCAAAGAAGGCCAAAACAATCATCTGTATTTATTGTATCTCTCATGCAGAGAGGACTTGCTGGCATTTTGGTTCTGCACTGTCCTTGTTGATGGGATCAGTCTGATATGCAAACAGTATAGTGGGTATTATACTGCTTCATGATTTTACTAAGAGATGAATTGAAAGCTCTTTGAGAGTGCATTTTATACTTTTTTATTATAAACACACTTGGGTTGTTTTTATTGATTTGCACTATTGGATTCCCTTTTTTATGAATTTCATGTGAGATGCGCATGTTCTGAAAATATCATAAGATGTACCTGTATCCCTATAAAGACCCTGTCTGATTTTCTACCAAATATCCTGTGACAAGGATCATATTGTCAGAAGCAGACACATTTGAGCCAACAGACGGCTCCTTGTCTGTGAGTGTGTTTCTAATAAGATTGCGTCTGCACTTGTCCCATACAATATCACACTATTTTGTTCTCTCTGTCATTTATTGTCCTTTCATATTTCGGGACCTGTCTAAATTGGCAAATACATTGAACTAGCTGCTGCAACCATTCCCCATTATCAAGAACATTTTGTTATTTAGCAAGAACTATCTTTGTGACTATCTATCTAATTTAGCATGATCTTTTTGGTATTCTACTATTTCCTCTTCTCTATCTGTTTTCCATCCTTGGATTGTTAGGATATCCAAGTTCAATGAGCTGGTCAGGTCTGGGTGCCTTTAGTATCCCTTTCATTTAACAATATAAAAGATGATCTGAATACTAAAGTGCATTACTCCTTAAAATGGTTGAATTTAAGGCTAATTAATAGAATATATAGAAAAGGGTTCTATGACTGTGTTACATACATACAACAGCATAACAGCAAAAAAGGAAAAAAGAATAAGCCACAATCTTCTCACATAAGTGAGGAGAGGGCTCCTTGGTTATATACCAGTATCTAAAGTAATGGTGTGGTCTCTGGTGGAGACAAATGTAACAAAAACTTAATTTATAAGCAAAATAGCTATATACATAAATTCCTTAGCCTTGTAAGGCTATTCCTACATTAGATGAAACAGGTCTACCACACAGTATACATGACTGGCTTAATTGTTGGTAAAAAGTAGGTCCATTGTATAGTAGATTCTGTATGTATATTAGTCATATTTGAGCAAAGATCATCACAGTATGTGTATCAAATTAACATACAAAGTAATCATGGCAATAGTATCGATAATACTAGCATGTGTTACTTCTGATGAAGTAACACATGCTAGTACTATTGATACATTTACATGTCTGGAGGATATTCATCCACAACCCATTAGAGGTGTAATTCTGATTTAAGAGCATAAAGGCACCTTTTACTGAGTCAGTCACTACACAGGCTCAGATCTCTATGAGTTGATATATATCACCTATATTTTTAAAATCAGTCATATATACCATCTGCACTATATATTTCTATATGTTTTTTATTTCATATATCTTGGTCGACGCCACATCCCCTTATCGTATTATGGAGGGGTAAGCATTGTTTATGCATGTTCCCGGTTTCACCTAGCGCTCCACTTTAATATAGGTCTAGCATACTACCTCATAATACAGTATAATCAGTAAATATAACACGATCTCAGATAACAACAAGAGAAACCATGACAAAGCACAGAAAAATAACAAAATTAAGCTTATATAGCCCTAGGAGCACAGTTATTGCTCAGTGGCTGTCATATGATCATCTGTGTGATCATGCGTGCATGTTTGCGTTAGTTAACAGTGTACAAACCAGTCACACTGTGACACGCAGCACTTGACGGCGCTCGGCAGGAGCCTTGACATTCATACTTTCATGGCAATACTGCCCTCTCACTATTCTTAGAGTTACATAGTTACATAGCTGAAAAAAGACTTGCGTCCATCAAGTTCAGCCTTCTTCACATTTGTTTTTTGATGTTGATCCAAAAGAAGGCATAAAAAAACAAAACAGTTTGATGCACTTTTTTGCAACAAGCTAGGAAAAAAATCCTTCTTGACCCCAGAATGGCAGTCAGATTTATCCTTGGATCAAGCAGTTATTACCCTACATTGAAAGATAATATCCTTGAATATTCTGTTTTTGCAAGTATGCATCTAGTAGCTGTTTGAACATCTGTATGGACTCTGATAAAACCACTTTTTTAGGCAGAGAATTCCACATCCCTATTGTTCTTACAGTAAAAAAACCTTTCCTTTGCCTTTGACAAAATCTTCTTTCTTCCAGTCTAAACGCATGAACTCATGTCCTATGTAAAGTCCGGTTTGTGAATAGATTTCTACACAATGGTTTGTATTGGCCCCGAATATATTTGTATAATGTTATCATATAGCCTCTCAGGTGACGATTTTCTAAACTAAATAGGTTTAACCACTTAAGGACACATAACATGTGTAACATGTCATGATTCCCTTTTATTCTAGAAGTTTGGTCCTTAAGGGGTTAAATGTGTTAACCTTTCTTCATAGTTGATATGTTCCATTCCTTTTATTAATCTTGTAGCCCACCCCTGCACGTTTTCCTAGTGCCATAATATCCTTCTTTAGAACAGGTGCCAAAAATTGCACAGCATATTCAATATGTAGTCTTACCAGTGATTTATAAAGAGGCAAAATTATATTCTCATCGTGAGAATGAATGCCCTTTTTCATGCATGACAATACCTTACAGGCCTTAGCCACTGCTGATTGACATTGCACATTGTTGCATAGTTTGTTGTCTGTAACAATTCCCAAGTCCTTTTCGTGTGTTGTTAACCCTAATTCGCTTCCATTAAGGGTATACATTGCTTTTGTATTCTTTACGCTGAAGTGCATAACTTTGCATTTTTCAACATTAAATTTCATCTGCCATTTGAGTGCCCAGTCTAACTAAATCCCTCTGCAGCAAAGTAATATCTTGCTCACATTGTATTATTTTACAGAGTTTTGTGTCATCTGCAAACACTGAAACGTGACTTTCAATGCTTTTTTCAAGATCATTTAGAAATATGTTAAATAGAAGGGGTCCCAGGACAGAACCCTGAGGGACACCACTTGCCACCTGTTTCAGGCTTGAAAATTTACAATTAATGACATCTCTTTGTACTCTATTTTTAAGCCAATGTTCTACCAAAGAACAAGCATTTTCATCTAGACCGATTTTCTTGAGTTTGGACACTAATCTATTGTGTGGAACTGTATCAAATGCCTTGGCAAAATAGATCACATCCACTGCAACACCCTGATGTATACTTCTACTTACTTCTTCGTAGAACGCAATCAAGTTAGACACGACCTGTGCTTCATAAAACCATGCTGATTTTTGCTGATAACCATGTTCTTCTCAAGGAATTCTTGAATATCATCCCTTAATGACCTTACCGTCAGGCCCTGGAGCTTTGTTTATATTAACTTTTACCTTTAGAGTGAGGGGGTAGATAGCTTACACACACTAATCTGGGTGGACAATGGTATTTAATGTCTTTAATACCCTTTAGTAGGTTAGTAGCGTGTTGGTCTGCAGATCAAGACATAATATGAAGCCATTTATTATCACATAGTTGTTTGGCTCCTTTTTAAATAATAATGATAACAGAAATCACCCAAATGACGCTGATCAAAAGTTTAAATGACGCTGATCAAAAGTTCACACTAAAATGGCAATTAAATGTTAATTACCCAAACTGGTGGCTTTTTAAATTGCAATTAGTGGCTGTATATAAATAGTCAATGTGTTTGTTAGTTCTCACATGGATGCACTGAGCAGGCTAGATACTGACCCATGGGGAGGAGAAAAGAACTGTCAAAAGACCTGCGTAACAAGGTAATGGAACTTTATAAAGATGGAAAAGGATATAAAATGATATCCAGAGTCTTGAAAATGCCAGTTAGTACTGTTCAATACCTTGTTAAGAAGCGGAATATTTGGGGATCTCTTGATACCAAGCCAAGGTCAAGTAAACCAAGATTTCAGCCACAACTGCCAGAATAATTGTTCAGGATACAAAGAAAAACCCACAGGTAACTTCAGGAGAAAAACAGGCTTCTCTGGAAAAAGATGGTGTGGTTTTTTTCAAGGAATACAATACGACAATTCTTGAACAAAAATTAGCTGTATGGCCGAGTTGCTAGAAAGAAGCCTTTACTGCACCAATGCCACAAAAAAGCCCGGTTACAATATGCCCAACAATACCTTGACACGCCTCACAGCTTCTGGCACACTGTAATTTGGAGTGACGAGACCAAAATAGAGCTTTATGGCCACATCCACAAGCACTATGTTTGGAGAGGGGTCAACAAGGCATATGGCAAAAAGAAGACCATCCCCACTGTGAAGTATTATGGTGGATCCCTGATGTTTTTTTTTTGGGGGGGGGGGGGCTGTGAGCTCTAAAGGCACAGGGACTCTTGTGAAAATTGATGACAAGATGAATGCAGTATGCTATCAGAAAATACTGGCAGACAATTTGCATTCTTTTGCATGAAGGAGCGCTCTTTGACTTTCCAGCATGACAACAACCCTAAGCACAAGGCCAAGTTGTGGTTACAACAGAAAAAGGTAAAGGTTCTGTAGTGGCCATCAGTGAGCCAATCTGGGCCAATCTGGGTTATGCAAGATGACCAAACACTTTGCATGATCTGGAGGCATTTTGACAAGACAAATGGGCAGCTATACCACCTGTACAAATTAGGGGCCGCATATTATTTATTATTATTGGTATTTATATAGTGCCAGCTTATTCTGCAGCGCTTTACAATAAGATGGGAATTTACCAAATGAGACAATAACAAAATGTAACAGGAACAATAGGTAGTTGAGGACTCTGCTCAAGAGGAAGGTTTGAGAGATAGAAGTTACTCTTGGAGGCAATAAGCAATCCTGAAAAGCTGGGTTTTGAGGGACTTCTTAAAGGATTGAAGACCAGAGCAGAGTCTGACAGGGGTAGGCAGGCTGTTCCAAAGGAAATGAGACGCCCGTGAGAGGTCCTGCAGGTGTGAATTTGCAGTAAGGGTGTGAGCAGCAGACACGAGAAGGTCACCAGTAGAGTGGAGAGACTGAGAGGGGGCATACCAATGAATCAGTGAAGAAATGTAAGAGGGCATAGAGTTGGTTATAGCTTTGTAGGTAGGGGTAAGTATTTTAGGTTGACACCAGTAGGGTACAGGAAGCCAGTGATGGATCGACAGAGGGTGAGGTGTGAGAGGAGCGACAAGAGAGAAAGATCAGCCTAGCCACAGCATTCATCACAGATTGTACGGCTTCTTGCAGTACAGCTTCTGGGGAGACCAATTAGAAGAGAATTACAGTAATCCATGCAAGAGATTACTAGAGCATGAACAAGCTCCTTGGCAGCATCTTGAATAAGAAAGGGGAGTATGCAGGCGATGTTGTTAAGCTGGAATCGACAGGATTTCAGCAACAGACAGGACATGAGGCGCAAAAGGTGAGGCCAGGATTAAAAATGACACCAAGACAGCGAACTTGAAAGGATGGGGTGAGGCAGGTACCGTCAACTTGCAGGGAGAGTGAAGGAGGAGGATCAGTGTTATGGGGAGGAAAAATAAAAACTCTGTTTTAGAGAGATTGAGTTTCAGAAAGCAGGAGGACATCCAATCAGAGATAAAAGAGAGGCAATTGGTGACATGTTGTAGGACAGCAGCGGAGGGAGGTCAGGGGAGGAGAGGTATATCTGGGTGTCATCGGCGTACAGGTGGTAGTGGAGTCCATATGAATTAATGAGTTTGCCAAGAAAGGCAGTATAGAGAGAGAACAAAAGAGGACCAAGAACTGAACCTTGGACAGGACGAGGAGAGGAGGTGTCGTTGGAAAAAGAGACACTGAATGAGCGTTGGGAGAGATAGAAGGAGAACCATGAGAGGGCTGTGTCACATAGACCAAGAGATTGAAGAGTTAGGAGAAGGAGGCCATGATCAACAGTGTCCAAGGCAGCAGAGAGGTCAAGAAGAATTAGTATGGAGTAGTGGCCTTTGGATTTAGCTGCAATTAGATAATTTGTAACTTGAGTCAGAGCAGTCTCTGTGGAGTAGAGGGGGCAGAATCCAGACTGAACAGGGTCAAGGAGAGAGTTGGAATTGAGGAAGCAAGTCAGACAAGGGGCGAGAGATCGGATGAGGCTGGACGGGATGGGATCAAGCGGGCATGTCGTGGGACGAAAGGAAAGGAGAAGCGCAGCCACCTCCTGTTCATAGATAACTATTAGAAAACACTGCACCCTGTTATTGCTAAAGGGGAAAATACACAGTATAAAGAACTAAAACAATGCAGACTTTTGAACAGGGATCATTTCCTTTTTTTCTTTGTTGCCGTGTTTTGTTTTATTGTGCCATTCTGTTATAACCTACAGTTAAATATGAATCCCATAAGAAATAAAAGAAATGTGCTTTACTTGCTCACTCATGTTTTTTTTTTTTCAAAAATGGTATATATATTACCAGTTCTCCAAGAGTATGCAAATTTTTGTGAACATCTGTATAAAAGAATAGCAGTCCTTTGAACTCTGTACTTTACCTTGTATGTGATGAAATATATTTCTGGCCCATTCAAAATCCCGACCCTGGTTATGCTTAATGGAGGAGTCGAAAATAAATGATAGAAGGCACTAAGTAATACCAGTAGTATAGGATTCCTTTTTGCAAAAACGAGAATTTGAAAGAGATTTTGGAAACAAAGGCTGTTATTTTGTTTCAACAACATCTTGCACTAGAATTAGGACCCTCACCGAGTCTTATTTGTCCTCCTTTAATTGGGGCCACTGACCCCAAGATTGCATAGATACAGCATGATTGTGTCACGGCACACACAAGTTATTCCAATGCACGTCATCCCTAGCTGTTCCAAATCAGGAATCTGGAACCAGGCTTTTCTTTTTTTTGTGCTTGGACGCACCTCTCTAGTGAAATCCTAATGTATAATGCATGCTTTAGACTGACAGTTTTGCTTACACTATGCAGTACTTACATCCTGCCCTTGCCTGTGAAATAAATATTAAAAATAAATAAATAAACCTATCATTTAAATTGTCTAATTCCCCAAAAATACATGACACTAGCACACATTTATACATACAAAATACAAAGGCTATTTTTCATAATAGCTTCTTTTTTATGCTACAATGCAATACAACTATAAGGGAAAAACACTTTCTCCAGACTCCTGAAACGTGTACGTGAATGTTTGAAAATGCTCTTTACAGTCAGAGAATTATTCATAATTATTACTGATTGACTTTAAAAAAATGGCAAGAAATAGTAGTACCGATTAATATACCTTCATCTCGTAAGATATGACAAAATAAGAATTCATAAAAAAGGTGATAATTAGTATTATATCAGTTGGCAGAAAAACTTTAATTTACCATTAGGTGCCGTTTCCCTTCTCTTTTCAATTCAATTCCACCATAGCTTCACTTTTATCGCAAACTCAAGAGACCAGAGTATTTATTTCTTCTTATACTTAAAACTATATAGTTTGCTGTTTTGCAGCTCTTAAAATGTTGGTACGTATTGATATGTAATAAGTTGTTGTGTTACCAGGATCCCATTCATAGATTAAATGTAGCCTCCATTGGGGATGGGATAATGAACAGTAAATAGCTGCCCTATGGGGGAGCCCAGGGATTTCACCAGTGTCATAGTGTCATCTATCCATGCAAGGACTAAAATAGCATGAGGTTCCATGCTATAGTCACCAAAACAACTTTAGCTTAATGAAGCAGTTTTGATGTATAGATCATGCCTATGCAGTTTCAATCCTCTGTCATTTAGGAGATAAGAAACTTTAACATAGACCTAGTTACACCTCTTTACTTGTAAAGTGCACAGTCTTCCTAAACGCTTACTGGAATGTGAGATCTAATGTTTACACTTCCTTCATTGCAGAGTTTGTTTAATTTAGAATTTATTATTTCCTGTGCTATTAATAGGCTGCTAGACTTTGCAGGAGCCTAATTTGTGTGATTAAAGTTTAATTTTAAATAGCAGGAGATAAAAACTTAAAGTAAGTTATATCTGATTGAAAATTAAACCATTTTTTTCATGCAGGCCTGCATGGACAGAAACAAAAGTGATATAACTGTGAAGTATAGAGGTTTAAAACTTAACCTTTGTTTTAAATTGTAATTCAATTATCATTATCAATAAATGCTATATAAACCAGTTGCTATTTACACTTGCAGTTCATACATACATACACATACATGACCCCACCTGACAGAGATTTAATGCATTTACACTGGAAGGCACCTGTAGATTCCACTATTAATGTATTCCTTCCCATTACATGTGTGCATGGCATAAACATTTGGTTAGGCCCAAATGTTTGGCTTCTTCTGTAAACGTTTAGCTTGGATATTCTTTTTTTTTTTTTAATTCTTTATTTTTGTTGTGCATATATATATCACAGGCAGGTAAGAGGTGCCCCAAAAGCAGTCCTCCAACTTTTCCCACGCTCAACATACAGGGCACAATATGAACAAGCACGTTTTATATTAATAACTCGTAGAAACATTCGCTTGTGTAGGTAGCTATATGGTTAATTTAAGCTAGATCTATGCGTTGGCTATGCTTTTGATTTCTAAACAGTGTTGGCGTACAATATATACCTTGAAAATCTAAAGCATTATGATTAGGCATTAAGCAAGCTTGGTTAGAAACCGGTTAAAGTGTTGTGACATCGCTTTAGTGCTATTAGTGCGCTGGCTTTGTTGTAAATATCTGAGCAATTCTAGTACACAATGTACATCATGAGAGTAATCTAACGCATTATGAGTAGGTAATAAGCAGTAGGTAAAGGAAGTTACATCGCTTTAGCGTTAGTAATGCGTCGGCTATGCTTTAAATTACTAAACAATGCTGGCACATAAGATATCATGAAAATAATCTAAAGCATTAAGCATGCATTTGTTAGCAACAGGCTAAAGTCAGTTACATCGCTCTGGTGTTAATGTCACCCCGGCCGACCAGGATCGCCCATGCTGCCTTTGCAGGGAGCCATCTTCTTGGTAGTCCTGAGACCCCATATTCGGGGGGAGTCCCACTATCATTTGCCACTTGCTCTGACCGCTCCGTGTAGCGTGTATTGAGTGTCTGGTAGAGCCGTCAGGTTCCTCTGGGGCTGTAGCTGTGTTTTGTTACGATTGTCCCTCTAGGATTTCGAGGGGCCGGAATTCGCCATGAAGAGTAGCTTGGTGTCGTCCGTATGTGGAAGTCTATGCCTGGGTGGTGTTGCAGGCTGGGTGTGTGGTGAGTGGGTGGTCTGTCTTTGCGTCGATGACAGAATCAGTCCGTTCAGGCGGCAATAGTCGGTGCGTGGGTTACCTCTGGTACTCCTGTGCCGCCATTATCGTTGCTGGTTCAGTTGGCTGCAAGGGTGAGTAGTAATGATCCAGCTACTTGACTCAGCCAGTTCTGGAGGCAGGAGCCACGTTGTTAGTCGTTAGGTGCTGGGCCTCCCTTCTTCTCTAGCGCACATGGCGCCCGCCATCTTGGGTCTAGCGAGTTGACCCCCCAGCTTCAGCTGCGGCTTCCCAGTCAAGGCTCCAGGGTAAGGACCGGGATCACCCCCCCCGGTCCATGGGGGGGGGGAACAGGGCCGGGACCGTCCAAACTCGTGTCTCAGGTTGGGTGCTGTGTTGCAGGATAGTGGGGCAGCGGCCGTCTGCCCCACTCACCGCCGGAGAAGGCCTCAAGTAGATTTACTAAGAATTCTCCTCCAGGGGACTGTAGCCCAGTGGGCCAGCCTCTCCCTGGATCCAGCAGACCCCTATTGTAGGCACCAGTGCTGTTGGTCTGCTTTTCTTCTTAAACACATGTTTTTTTTGTCGTTTTCAATGTGAAGTTGCAGGAGCTCTGCTTGCCTGCGACCGTCTAGCTCGGCGGTCCGGCCCCGCCCCCAGCTTGGATATTCTGATAGTTGTCCATGTGGCTGGTCATCTCATCTAAATAGCATCCATACAAAATATTCTAGAAAACAACTGAGATTAACTAAAATCATTAACAATCATCTCTTTTGCCATTAATCGTATGCAATCATAAATCAAATGAACATGTTTGTCCACTGAGTTGTTTGTTTTGCTATACATCCATGTAGTGCTTCAGAGATACAGAATTAGGATAACCCACCAGTTGGCCTAAGTTTGCATGATATGCAAGAAGACGAGAAGAGCAGAAGAGAATTGTACTGATCCTTCATGTCAATAATGGGTGATGCAAAAATGGAAAAGGAACCACACTCAATTAACTTAAGACAGGGGGCTTAGCTGAACCAAGAGCCAGCACAAGCCCAAAAGATGATAAATACCAGTATTAGAAATGACACTCTTAGTCATAGGAACAACCAACAGCCATATTCAGAAAAAAAGAATTCAGTATGCTATATTAGAACATGTGGAACCCTGCAATTGGAACCCTGCAATGTTTTGACTCCCAGTGGAGTCTTTGTCAAGCTGACAAAGACTCCATTGGGGTTCAAAAAGTTGCAGGGTTCCACATGTTCTAGTAAAGGTGCCTGAAGACATTGGAGTGCCTGGATGCCTTTTTCTCTAATTTGAAAAACCTGCATATCACAATGCCTAAATAGTTTCCGAACTTGGTTACATATAATAATATAGCATACTGAATTCTTTTTTTCTGAATATGGCTGTTGGTTGTTCCTATGACTAAGAGTGTCATTTCTATTCAAACTAGAAGAAAATACAATGTTATACAATGTTATATTATGAGTCATTTTTATTAAAATTTCTAAAAATAACAAATATCTGTTGCTGAAAAGATAATGCACATTAGACTTGGAGATTAGTTTTGGGCTAAACTGAAATTCAGGTGGTCGTGTGAAATGATTTTTAAACGACCATGTGCCAGAATCTGGGGAAGAATTGCTTGCACAAGCCAGAATATGCTTTTTTTGATTCATGATTTGGAGCGCCATTCCTGTTCCCAAAATGAAGGAGGAATGAGTGTAGAAGAGGCTGGTTTTTGTTTGTTTGTTTTTTTGGTGGAGGCAAATAGGCATTTTAATTTGACACGATGAACAAGAGGTCTGCCTATTCATGTAGATCTATGTCCCATACAAGTAAATGCTGATTTTATTTAAAAATCAAATGACAACTGACAAATAGTGATGACCGGAACGGTTCGCCGCGGACTCATCATTGAGTAAACTTTGACCCTGTACCTCACAGTCAGCAGACACATTCCAGCCAATCATCAGCAGACCCTCCCTCCCAGACCCTCCCACCTTCTGAACAGCATCCATTTTACATTCATTGTGAAGCTGCATTCTTAGTGAGCTGTCCTGGAAGTGGGAGGGTCTAGGAGGGAGGGTCTGCTGCTGATTGGCTGGAATGTGTCTGCTGACTGTCAGGTACAGGGTCAAAGTTTATTCAATGATGAGTCCGTGGCGAACCGTTCGGCGAACCGTTCGGGACATCACTACTGACAAATAATGGGGACAAAAAAGAAAGAACAGTAAAAAAAAATCTATATTTTCAAGCAGGGTTCTTCCAGACACATTGGCTAAAGCTAGAAAAAAGGGTGAGGGAAGCAGCACCTTAAGTGTGTCTTCCAGTCCTCCATTATAGTGTAGTATGTTAAATACACCAAAATAAAAAAAACAGTATTTATGTGGATTTACACTCACAGTTTACTGAGCCCACTATTGGCTCTCAGTGATGCACATGTAATGGGGTAGTTCACACACTTGGTTACAGGGGTTCCCACTCTAATGGTTTATATAGCAGCAGATGTTCACTGTAGATAAATAATACAGAAATAAAAATATAGTAGTACCTATTTTTTCTGAATAAAATTGTGTTATACCAACTTCAGATAAATGGTGAGTAAACAGTTTAGCAATTGAGTGGGACCCAGTGCCCAAGGACTCCAGGCACCATAAAAATGTAAGTCTGTATCATGGTGCCTGTGGTGTCCCTTTAAGAATAAATGATTATTCTTGCATTTTTAAGAGCAAGTTGACAACTACAAGCTTGCTACTTTTACAGATTTTTTTTTAATATTTGAAATAAAGTAGAAAAAAAGGAACTGGTAAAAATCTAAACTCTATACAATTCCCAATACAAATCCAGTGCTGCTTAACCTCTTTGGTTGGTTCACTATAGTGATATATAAATGCACCAGATAGGTGTTTCAATATCATTTTAAAGTGTTTCTCACACTAAGCTAATTCAGAAATTGCAAGGTTTAGAAATATAATCAAATCTAGTAGAGTACTTAAGTGGGTCCTACACTGGTCAGATGACAGAAGACTGAGATTTGCAGACAATGCAATAATTTAAGAGTAAAGAAAAGTTATCGATGGAGTGCCTTAGGGAACTGTGCTATTTTGATTCATTAGTTATCCTGCTACTGGTCTTGAAATAAAGTATATATCAGACAAGGTACCGATTTGCAACAGAATTGGCAGTCTAAGTGGAGAATATCAAATTAGATATGATTTATGGAAATTAGAGTAATGGGAATGTGTGGGAACTCAAAGTGCAAAATAGTACATTTAGAAGACAATTTTTCTAAAGCATATTACAAACTGTAAACAAAATGTTACAGTACGATAATAAAACATATTTTAAATATTACTTAAAGGTACACTTGCAAAGTAGCTAAAGGTGGCAGAATTGTTGGTTGTACAAGAAGGAGTAGTAGGAGATGGAATATGAGGTCGAATGGCAACTTTTTATCTCACTGAAAAGAACTCAACAGAAATTTTGTATGTTAGTAAAAAAAAAAAATGTAAGAGACCAATGTAATAGTGGCTGGAAAAATGATCGTGGAATTACACACTAAAGTCAAATGATCTGTCTAAGTCTCTTGGGCTCCAGGTTTTTCTAATGGGGATTTTTTTCCTCTAAAAGATGCCCATCTATTATTGTGTACTGAATGCGCCATTTATAGTATTATAGAATTATAGAATTCTATATCCACACAAATAATTTAAGTAGTATATTAAATTGCATGTGTTTTAATTTGTGTCATAAGATAACTTTATTGAATCTAGCATCACTATTTTTAGCTATGGGTTACTTTCAACAATGGTGTGCATGCCAGTCAAGCTACAAACAATTTAGTGGGACCTTATACCTGATCCCACTGCCTATAGGGATAATACCCAGGAACACGCAAATCCATCTAATAGCATTGTTGTGTCCACAGTTTCCTAAGTTTCTACAATGTGGTTTTCATCTGGTTGGAAGCATTTTTTTCAGATGTAGTGGCAGAGATATTTCAGGTAGTAAAATGCATTTTGCTGCAGATTTGCCCCACTGCTGAAATTTGGCAATGTGCACCTTTAAATCAGCATTTGTAAATGGCAAAATTCTACAAAATATATTTTAAAAGCTCATGTGTATATAATTGAGAAATGAAGATGACAGAAGCAAACTTTGAAATATATCAGAAGGGTTTAAAATAATTCATAGCCTTTTTTTTAATACAAGACTTCTACTGCCAGAGGACACAATCCAAGGTTAAGAAAATATAAATGTCTGGAACAAGGTAGAGTCAAGGACTAAATTAATAAAGTGGCAGTTTAAATTATATAAGGAAAAGGGGAATGCTAAATGGAACAACACTTTCTTATACATATATATATGGATTGATATTCTGAAGGTTGATTAACTGGCCTTCACAAATTAAATTACTGTTCGCATTGCCAGATAAGATGTATAGTGGTCACCTGTACTCAGTAGAAAGGTTTTGTAACAAGTGTGAAATTAAAGGGACACTCTAGGCACTATAACCATTTCATCTCATTGAATTGGTTATTGCGTCTGGAGTAACTTGGTGCCAATTATGTATTCAATGTCAATCCATTTTTGATCGGTTTAACACTGAATGAGGGCCCCTGTCGCCAAACTGCAGAGCCACTATTGGAGGTTTGGATAAGGCAGAAATTAGTCTCTCCCTTTGCCATACCATTTCATACCAGCAACAGATAACTGTGATAAGCAGAGAACGGTCTGCTGACAGTCTCAGTTAATAACAGCTGATCATTCGTGTCCGGGGTAATACATCCCCTTTAGCATGAGCAATTGGCTGCTGGGGGCAATAATTCAGCATTAAGCCATTCAAAAGCAGTTTAATACAGAACAAAAAGGCAGTGTCAGGGGACTACATGCACAAAAACCCTTTTAATGAGATGAAGATGTAACAATTTTTACAGTGTCCCTTTAACCAAATACCTATTCCCATAAAAAAATTCTAAATATGAAAATCAGTATGTGTAAAAACAGAAGTGATTGGCATACACACCAATAGTGTCCCATTGGTGGAAGTAGTGCTGTTAAAAATATCAAATCAGGCAAATCAAATACATATAAATTACAAAAATAGAAATATTTAAAACTATTACTTATACTATAACAGTCTAGCTGTAAGAATCCCACAGAGATGGCGTGAAGAATAAATGCATGATTCTCTCTACATTTGTTGTGGTGTGTGTTGGTAAAGTTTCTGTTTAGTTTCGATTGTACCTAGCATGAACATAAAGCTCCAATGATGAGTAAAGTGTAGGTATATTTTCACAGAGTAAACTGTTTTGGGCCACTTTTGCAAAGGTTTTAAATTATACTTAAATATTAACAGGCATCAACTGCAAAGTAGAAAATACATCTACTTATGTTTTTGCATTTAAATCCTGGTTTAAAGCCTATAGTAGTACAGAAATATATTAGGCTAATATTGCCACTATTGTTTCTTTGTGGTGGGCCAAACACACCCTTTAAGTGCTCCCTCACAAGGTATGCTGCTGTGTGTCAAGGTATGTGTATGCATTTGTGTATGTATCAGTGTGTGTATCTGAGTACATGTGTATGTCAGTGTGTGTATGTGCCAGTGTGTGTATCTGTATGTCAGGGTGTATATATATATATATATATATATATATATATATATATATATTGTAACAAACCACCTCTTTTACAGGTAGGATTTTGTCACAGATCTTATGGTAACCACAGCCTTCTAGGGTAATCAAAGTACAGGACACATTCAACTCGGTTTTTCTGATTTATTTGGTGCAAAATATACAGGTGCTCCAAAATAAAATAAACAAAACAAAATTCCTTGCTCTTACTTGAGCACTTACTAAACAGAGTAATTACTATCTGGAATTGGGTGGCTTTCCCACTTACCAATTTGCAATAACAAGATATAGCTGCAAAACACACCATTCCTCTGGCTCTTTCTCCCACACTCTGCAGCAGGCTGATCCCTTCTTTTAAAAGCCTGCCAGCTAATTGACCAGCTACTGGTGAGTATCAATTGGTTCACATACAAGTCCTGGTCTGGCTGTTATATAGCATTATATAGCAACTAGTGCTGTTGGTGCATTGGCCCACCCTGCTCTCCAAATGCTCCGCCCCAGGGACCTTTATCATGGTTTGCAGAGTACCAACAATGTATCTTGCAAACCTAAAATCTCTCCCTGGGGCATTTAATTGAGAAACCTCAGGCTGCCGTTTAGTAAATCAGGCCTAATGTATCTTCCTTCAACAACCATTCCACATATTTACTCACAATAAATATATATACACTCTGATCCAAAGCACCCAAACATGCTCAATGGGTGACATGCCCGGTGAGTATGCTGGCCATGCAAGAACTGGGATGTTTTCAGCTTCCAGGAATTGTGTACAGATCCTTGCAACATGGGGCTGTGCATTATCATGCTGCAACATGAGGTGATGGTCGTGGATGACACAACAATGGGCCTCAGGAACTTATCAAGGTATCTCTGTGCATTCAAAATGCCATCAATAAAATGCACCTGTGTTTGTTGTCCATAACTAATGCCTGCCCATACCATAACCCCACCGTCACCATTGGCCACTCGATCCATAATGGTGACATCAGCAAACCGCTCAACCACACAATGCCATACACACCATCTGCCCTATACAGTGAAAACCAGGAGTCATCCGTGAAGAGAACACCTCTCCAAAGTTCAAGACGCCGTTGAATGTGAGCATTTGCCCACTCAAGTCAGTTACGATGACGAACTGCAGTCAGGTCGAGACCCCGATGAGGACGACGAGCATGCAGATGAGCTTCCCTGAGACAGTTTCTGACAGTTTGTGCAGAAATTATTTGTTTATGCAAACCCATTGTTGCAGCAGCTGTCCGGGTGGCTGGTCTCAGACGACCTTGGAGGTGAAGATGCTGTATGTGGAGGTCCCGGGCTTGTGTGATTATACATGGTCTGCGGTTGTGAGGCCAGTTGGATGTACTGCCAAATTCTCTGAAACGCCTTTGGAGACGGCTTATGGTAGAGAAATGAACATTCAGTTTATGGGCAATAGCTCTGGTGGATATTCCTGAAGTCAGCATGCCAATTGCACGCTCCCTCAAAACTTGCAACATCTTTAGCATTGTGCTGTGTGATAAAACTGCACATTTTAGAGTGGCCTTTTATTGTGGCCAGCCTAAGGCACACCTGTGCAATAATCATGCTGTCCAATCAGCATCTTGATATGCCACACATTTGAGGTGGATGGATTAACGCGGCAAAGGTGAAGTACTGTTAGCATACTTTGTGTGCAGGAGGGTTGCTTGCTTGGCTTTCTGCTGCTGTGCCTGAGGCTGATGGTTCCCAGTGTGGGGTCTGCAGCAGCTCACTCTTGTGCTTCTTTCCACCTTGCTGCCTGTGTGGCTCCCCTCCCTCCCTCATGGCACTCTCTATATAAGCTGGGAGGAAGTGACAGGCTCTCACTTCCTTACAGCCTGCTGAGATTACAAGGGCTCAGTAGTGCTCTTAAAGGGCCCTTATTCAGCAGCACCGATCAGGTGGCCCTAAATGCAAGTGCCCTCACAGTTGCCGCTGGCCCAATGCTAACTTGTTACACCCTTGATTTATAGACTTAAAACATTTATTAATGTGAATGTAATTATACATGCCTCCAAACCGTCCCGATTCTGGTGGGACAGTCACAATTTACAGGTCCTGTCCCATTGTCTCACCATATTTCCCTGGTGTCTCACTTTTGGAGAACTGTCCCCAAGAAGGATAGTGCTAATCAGTGCTCCATGCACGTTCTGCCTTCACTACTTCCTGTTTCAGGTGAAACAGTACTCCATGCATGTTCCATACAAAATGATGTTTGACACTTTGGAGTCAAGAAAGTATGTTTTCCCACAAGCATAGATGTATGAAAGTTCTGGACTCCAGTCTTTTTGCAATCCAAATAACTATGTAACTATACATGTCTCTAGCAATGTTTTTGAGCCTGTAGCATAGCGCATTAATGTGCATGTTTCTGCCTTGCGATAAAAGTGCTATAAACTCTTGAAAATTAGTTTGTAGTAAGTCCTGCTAAATGGTCTATCTAATGTTCTGCTTTTCACAGCTCATTAACACAAAATCAAGAAAATGTAAAGGTTAACGTGTTAAGGGAATTATATATGTGGCACGAGATATCACCTGTTTTTTGCCATTTCATACTATCACCTTGGTAGCCTAAGTCTAAAATTACTAAATATATGCCATAAATGTAACTGAGAAAACACACAAGCATGTTTTTTATGATAAAATAAAATGTAGATGGCTCAAAACACATTTGCACAGCTTAAAATATATAAACCCCTTGGCTAACAAGCAAATATGGAAACACAATTAATGAACATTCAAACCCGTAGCTTTCTATGGGGAAAAAAAATACACACATTTCTCAAAGCCTGGTGGCTAGATTTTTTGCACTGACTCGTGCACTAAAACAGGTATGGTTATTGACATATACATTTTAAACTTTACTCTTTCTAGTAAATATATGAGGGGTTATTTGTTAAACTGAGAATTGACCAGAAATAATCACTATTTAAGGTCAAATTACACATTCATTTCCAGTTTAGTAGACACTATAAGCACTGCAGACTCCATGAACCTCCGCTGCTGGGCTGGGGTTTCGCTATCTGCTATCCACCCTGGACCTCTGACCAGGCTCCAGGTTCCAGTTGGTGAACCTCTTCCTTCTGTAGAGCGAAGCAGGATCAGGAACAAGAGCTCTTACAAGAGCTCAGTAGCTAAGGGAGTATGCAGAGCATAGCAATCCCTGTAGTGATTATAGCTGTCCCCTACAAACATGAGTCGAGGCTGCAAGTTAGAGGGTCAAGTAGTTCTGTTTAATTGGCACCAAAGGGCCTTCTTTTATGGAGGTCTTACACATACAGGACCGCCCACAGGGTTTTGCAGAACAACCAATAAACACGTAACATACAGTAAAAACACACCCATCAATAACACACAAATCCTCCCCTCTGCCTGTGATATAATAACTGAACACAATGGGTTAAAGTAATTATCACAGGCAGGAAAAATACACTTTTTATACATACACTGTAACTTTAAAAATATACGTCCAATCTTCATAAAAATCATATTCAAACATATTCAGAATCAGCATACTTTAAATATAAACATAACCAAAAATCACACAAATCCCTCCAGTAGATAAAAAGTTAGACGGAAGTCCTTTATGACCGACCGCAAGCACATTTTCCTGCCCAAAACAGTTCCATAGATTTGGGCTGTGCGGTCGGTCTATTTCAGGCAAAAAAATCACTAAGTCACATTCGAATGCACGAACGAGGTCGTTTGTGCATTTAGCTTAGTATAGCAGTGAGTTCAAACTGCCGAACAGGACTTAGTCTCTGTGGCTTCAAACTTAGTGTAGGAGAAGGTAAGGGTCAGCGGTGTTCGTTGAAATGTGTAGCCGATTTCAGTTCTATGAATTTGGCTACACATACCGCTGACCTCGTTCTCCGGTCCATAGTCATGAGGAAAGAGGCTGGCAATTAGGCTTCTCCATAATACAGAGAAGCAGGGCAATTTGTCACTTAAAGAGACAGTTACGAAAGGCATTTTGTAACATATGTAATAATGAATGTGCTCATTGAACTACTATTTACTAAATCCATCAGTGCTTTATATATATATATATATATATATATATATATATCGAGGATGTATATACAGAAAGGAAATTGGAATGTCATTCAGACTTGATAAGTGTGGGCAGAAGTTAATGGTCAGGACAGAATGAGTTCAAGTACCAGAAGGCCAAATAGGAGATGTGGAGAACAACTACAAGTACCTGGGGGTACCACAAACACATGGCAACCATGGAGAAGAGGAAAAGTGGATACCAACATCCAAGTACCTCCAGAGAGTCAGACAGGTCCTTAAGTGTAAACTCAATGGCAAGTCAAGATCCAAGCATTCAACACATATGTCATACTAGTCATCAGGTACCCAGCCTGTAATAATTGCAAGATTGCACTCATAACCAAGAGAAGAGTTAATCACCATGGATGTCAAAACCTGGAAACTACTCACTATGAATGGAGGATTCCACCTGAAATCCAGCACCTAGAGACTATACACCAGCCGAAAGGAACAAGGTCAAGTACTGATGAGTGTCAAGGCCACAGTCCTGGATGAAATACAGAAAATCCACAAGTACATCATAAAGATGGTGCCCAAATATGAACTAAGGGAATGTCTGAGACAACAGATAGAGGATGCAAAAAAGGAGGAGGTTCCATGGCAATTCAAACCTCTCAACGGGTTGTACCACCAGCAGATAGTGGATGTGGCTCACATTACAAAATCCTACCAGTGGTTGGAAAATACAGGACTGAAAGACAGAACTAATCCTAGCACCACAGGAAAAGGCACAGGCACTCAGCACCAGATCAATAGAAGCAGGGATCTACCACATGAGGCAAGACCCCAGGTGCAGATTGTGCAAAGAGGTCTCTCAGACAATCCAGCACTTGTGTCCTCTGCACTGGAAATTTTGTTTACATGAGTCTTCTTTTATTCTTTTTAGCTACTCTATCCATCTCTGCTGTATTGTAAAGAGGACATCCTTGCCTTTCCAGTGATATGCTGGGATGCTGGGAACGTCCTTTTCCTTTTCATCAAAAATGTATGGCATATTGGAAGACATTTATTTCCTCGATTCCCAGGAGGTTAAAATACAGTGTAGTAGTACATATACTGCAGAGTTAGCTTTTTCACAGAAAGCTATGATGAAGTTGTTACGAGAATTGGGAACATGCATATTGTTCATGTGCCATACAATTGTTTATTATGGCCAGGAGAATCTAGGTTTGCAACGGTAGTGATGTTTTCAAAGTGGTAACTTGGAGAAGGGAGACAAGGAAATGGGCCATCTTGCACTTAGCAAATATGTTTTAATGGCAAAATATTTTTGTGCATTTCCTTAGCACCAGGAGGAAATGAAGCTGGATTTTTTTTTTATACATAAAGTAAAGTTTCAGAACAATAGGAAGATATATAAAAAACTACTGCGATTAGAAAAGTAGGTTAAACATAAAAAGCTTTGCACTCACAAATAGGATATCCCTGCTGGCTGAACTGGTTTCCATGGTAATTGCACCACTTTTCTGAGCACTACACTTTTCTAAATCTCTGTTTCATATTTGTATAATACATACGTACATGCCATGATCATATTCATTTCTATAAATATCCAATTCATTTCAGAGTGCGGATGATGATTTTCAGAGTTTTTCACTAAAGTGTAATTCATCTAGCATTCAAAGGGAATTTAAGGTGACAAATGAAATATAAGGCAAAATAGCTGAACAAAAAAAATGTCTCCAGTTAACGCTTTAAAAATCGTCTATAACCCGTGGTAGCCTTTTCCATGTGATACTCAAGTTTATTTTATATTTCTATTAAAGATTTAGCGATTTACATCATAATCTAGTTTATTTCAGGCACAGCCAGGCAAACATGTAAATGAGGAGGATAAATAGAAACATTGTTTAATTTCTTCTCTTCTCTGTATGCTTTCTCTATGCTGATTGCCAGGTGCTTCTAACAATGATTAACAGGTAGCCATGGCTGTGTTAAGAGCCCATTGGGCCTGGTGCTGTCAATTAAGATGGGTCTAATTACAGAATCTTATCGACAAAAAAACCCAAAAATGTATACCTCCTAAGCGTCATGTGTCTGGTGGAGGTGGTGGTAGAAGGAAACGTACAGGATATAGCTATCAGAAAACACATACCTTATGCTAATCTATCGCTTTCTTCTATTTAGTAAGTACATACCCCCTAACAGCAGTGTCCGGTGAAGCAGTATTTTGGTGAGCGGGGTAAAAGGGTGGGCCACTGATGTAAATCACGTAATCTGAACCACACAAATGGACAAACATGCCCAAAAAGGGGGCTAGTCTGCACGAAGAATTCAAAGGTCAGCCTGGTGTGAATGCTCTTCAGGATGCCTTCCAATCATATAGGATGACCAACCAAGGGCATACTTTGCAGACGGCACCCTGAGCTTAGCATAAATGCATCTAATGATGTGCAAACTCTACCTTTCTAAGGACTGTCCCCTAGTCACTAGTCCACTCCTCTCCTAACCTTCTTACTAGCAGACAGAAGCTCCTGTCATACAGTCTGGGACAGAGAAAAAGCATATGTAGTGAGAGTGTAGAAGAAAGGATACATGCCACAGTGTTAGAGAGACAGAAGCAGCAAGAGCAATTGCATAGTTCACAAAGTCAGTTTTACCTTAATTAATTTTAATGTCAGCCAGTCCACACCAACTTTGTTCACCTACATCCCTCAATTTCCATACTTAAGCAAGAGCATGTGAAGAGTAGCTAAAAAAATAAATAAATGGGCCTGGAGCTGCAGCTCCATCAGCCCCTATTTTAATCCAGCCCTGCAGGTAGATGGATGCACTCGGTTACAAGGTAGTGTAAATTTGGAAACATTTTTAAATTCTATTTATTTTTATTTTTTTTACACCTCAAAAATATATATTTGTTAAATGTAGAGAAAAATAAACAAAATAAAAATAATTAGATTTTCTAACTTCTATTTTTACTGTGTATATTCGTGAAAAAGAGGAGACACCATTCTCTAATCATATAATAATGCTGACAAGCATACTCGGTGAGAGAGAAGACAAAATATTGCAAAGGATGAATGACAAAACAGAGAACACCCACAATTATATTTCACTAAAAATGCTGTCACTTATTCTTAGGTCCCAGCACCACATGCTCAGAGGAATCTTGTGGAAATCTTGGAGTTTGTCTCCAGCAGTGGGACGGTTTTACATGTGACTGCACGATGACCTCGTACGGTGGACCAGTCTGCAATGATCGTAAGTGAAATTCAGAGACATTAGTCTTTATACTCGTTAAAGCAATCACTTCAAATTACCTTCATGAGTCTATAACACTTTCATACATTCTGAAATGTATTTGTCTCACTCCTTACATAAAATGAAAGAAACACCTTAACATTTAAATCTACAGTTCATATTTGTGCACTGCAAATTACACATAACTTCATATGTTTAAATTAACTGCTTTGTGTTTTATATTACTGACTCCTTTCACTATCTACCAGTTAAAAGACAGCTGTCACGACCAAGCTATGTTTAATACAATAATTATTTTACCAAGTTATGAAAGTAAATGGATTTTTTTAATGAAGTATATTTGAAAAGATTAGGAAAACCCATCCCTAACTTTAGTATATGACTGAAGTACCTTCAGCCTTATACATGCACCTACAGTCAGACAGTGTTTAAAAGTCACCAGTTAGTCTCGATAGTATTCCCTGAATCTGCACAGGGAGTGAGGAAGGAAGAGACTATCTGTTGGCTTACAAACACTATCTGACCCAAGGTGTATGTACATGGCTGAATGGTCATGTCATATCCTAAAGCTAGGTATGAGTTTGTCTTATATTGTTTTTCATATACTTCTTTAAAAATAAAAATAAATAAACCTATTTCCTTCAAAAGCTTAAAGGACCACTATAGTGCCAGGAAAACATAATCGTTTTCCTGGCACTATAGTGCCCTGAGGGTGCCCCCACCCTCAGGGTCCCCCTCCCGCCCGGCTCTGGAAGGGGGAAAGGGTTAAAAACTTACCTTTTTCCAGCGCTGGGCGGAGAGCTCTCCTCCTTCTCTCCTCCTCCGTTCCTCCTCCTGGGTTGAATGCGCACGCGCGGCAAGAGCTGCGCGCACATTCAGCCCGTCGCATAGGAAAGCATTTACAATGCTTTCCTATGGACGCTTGCGTGCTCTCACTGTGAAAATCACAGTGAGAAGCACGCAAGCGCCTCTAGTGGTTGTCAATGAGACAGCCACTAGAGGGAATAGGGGGAAGGCTTAACCCATTGATAAATATAGCAGTTTCTCTGAAACTGTTATGTTTATTAAAAAATGGGTTAACCCTAGCTGGACCAGGCACCCAGACCACTTCATTAAGCTGAAGTGGTCTGGGTGCCTAGAGTGGTCCTTTAATGAAAGGATTATTACATTTATTACATAAAAAAATGTTTTGAGGTGACAGTTGTCTTTTACTACTCTAACAGTTAGAATATTAAAGGATAAATGTCTGTCTCCATGGACAGAACATAATGTATGCAAAATACTTCACATTGAAATTAATAGACAATCCTTACATATGCTATATCTCTCAATGGAATTTTATAACTTTCGCTAGAACACAGTTGTAGATGGTTCGCTCATTTTTATAGAGTAAAAAAAGTGTGTTTTTTTTACTGCTAGAGGTCTGAAAAATTAAAACACAGTATTCTATCAATATCCATGTGCGGCAAGTTAATTGCAGGGTTCTGTTGTACAAACATTCAATATATTCAAGCCGAAAACAAAACCCCAAATTAACTTAAACCAGCTACTATAAAAAATAAAAAAAATACAACCAAAATGATTTTATTTCTTGATTAATTGCTGATGATGCCTTAGAGGTACTTTATCAGAGACTATCATTCTTCTAAAAAAGAATTAAATAGTTGGAGTTCTACGGAAGAGAACCCTACATTCTCAGTTCTAATTTCACATTTAAAACATTTTGTTCCTGTTTAGCTCTAATGAAAAATGATGTTCATCTACTTGCCTTATAGGTCAATCCCTTTCCAGTCTATCCCACCATTTACAAAATGCTTTGCTCAGACCAGTCCTTTGCAAACCAACAGCATTCGTCCCCCATTCTGCTGTGCTTATATTCACAAGCTAATTCTTAGTTATAGAACATTTTCTGTGATATTACTGAATAACAAACAGGACATCTAAAGGATTAAAGAAAGAGGGTGAAACTGTGATCCCAATTCACAGATGTCCCCTTGGATCCAAGATAATTATTGGTAGATATGAGATATAAATGATGAAAATCTCTAGGCAAGCTGTTGTTTAAAGTTCTAAAGTATAATGTTTCTAAAAGAAAATTCTAATTAATGCAAGAAAATCAATAGAATAGACTGACTTAATTTAATATTGTTTAAGGCTACATTATCATTATGTTAAAACATTTTACATAAAACCATGAAGGCATTGTACAAGGATGCAGATGCTATACAATGGCAGCTGCATACAAATAAGTAAATATAATAGAGATGTACTAAACCTTGTTATGGGAGAAAAAGCTCAATAGCCTGACATGAATGAAAATTCTTAAAGTATAGACATGTGATAATATACACACAATGAGGCTTCTTTCCTGGGTCAAACCCAGTATTAAACCAAATTCATTAATTGTAGCACAGACTGGCAGCACATTCACTAATTATAATCACTATATTATTAATAAAGAAAAAAAGGGAACAATGGTAAAATTCTAAATTACCTAAGTACAGTGGATAAAAGAAGGAACGTGCACAAGAGCAAGAGAAGATGGTAGTGATGGCAGAGAACTCTGTCTCTGGTATTTTCTGGAGGGATCGCTGAGGGATCAGCCTTTTCGTTTTCCTTTACCTTCTTGAATCATTACCAAGTAATGATCTGAGTACCTAAGGCAGTTGTAGAAACCATTAACACTCCAGATGCTGTTGACTACAGCTCCCATAATGCTCTTAATAGTAGCATAATAAAGCAACATGGGAGATGTAGTCCACGGCATCTGGAGTGCTGAAGGTTGCGTACCTTGGCCTAAGATGACTTGAAGGTCTACTAAAGGGGCAGTCTGAGCACCATAAGTACTTATTCTAGTAGTTATATAGCTATTAGACTGCATGCTCTATTCCCTAGTTTTGTGTCAAACTGTCTTTGTGCGGTTTGATAACCTACGGGTCCCTTATTTATCCATAGCTTGGTCCCATGCTTAGCTATTGCTACTGCAGAAATTCTATTTTTACATTAGCTACATCAATTTCATACATATTTAGATAACATTGATTTGCTGCACATGGGGACAACTTGTTTCAATAAAGCGGCTTAAAAATGTCTTTACCCAGAAACTTTGGGCGATACCTTATAGCACCGTAACCACTACAATTATATGTATTAGTTATGGCAGTTATGGTTATTGTGGTTATGGTACTTAAACGGCCCTTTTAAATATATTCATTGCTCATTATGTTTTTGAAGTTTCAACCCAATTAGAGGTAAGGCAGTCCATGCATAATATGCATGAAGATCATGGGGCAGTCAAATATGTACCATCTTGCTATCCCTGTTAAGGGGTCTTTACTTCACAGCAAGCGGCAGAGACTGTCAACTGGCAGGTTGCAGTATCTGGACTGGAAATGACAACAAAGGTAGGCATGTGTCCCTCTTCTACAGAGAACTGGTTGACTTCAGAAACGTACTACCGCCGCTCCACTGCCACGTGAAATCAAAGTTTAGACACTTGTTAAATGTAAGTCCAAAAAATGTTGGTGAAAGGGCTTTTACAAGTCATGTGTGACCTTTTACGTAGAGTCTCAATAGAAAACACAGTAATATGTATTAAGGTGACTAATCATATTTTTATTTTATTTTATATGTTTACTTTTTTTATTTTCGGCTACTTTCTATTTAACTTGAGATACAGGAAAAAAACATATCATTTAGTTGTTTAAGGGAAACGGTCATCATAAAAAATTAAAAAACAAACGAATAAAATAAAAACACATTTCCTATACTGAAATGACAATTACCACTTTATGCATTGGGGAATGGCGGACACATGATCCAGATTGTGCAATCACAGTGTAGACCAATGCAACCAACATATATATGTATAAATTGAACATTTATTGTAGTGCATGACCTGTATAATTCATAAAAAAGTCTGCCTTTGGCACAGTAATTCTTTGGAATCACGTATCCTCAATTTTCAGCTTCATCTGCAAATGAGGCATAATTTTCTCAGACTTTCATTCTTTTAGTTTTGTAGATACCCTTAGTAATGGAGCAGTGTTTTAAACAGTGTTTTAAAACAAAGCATGTGTAAAAGGTACTGCTGCATACACTAATGTGTGTATATATATATATATATATATATATATATATGTATATATATATATATATATGTATATATATATATATATATATATATATATATATATATATATATATATATATATATATATATATATATATATATATATATATATATATAAATATATACACTGCAATTTAGCTTTCAACCAACAGATGACAGCACTGTTTCAATTTCATGAGCACACTGTAGAATCAGGGTACAACACTATAACCCCAGTGATCTTAAATAAACTGCACTGAGGCACAAATGCATTATTCCTCCTCACCATGGTTGTAGTGCTTCTCTGTTGAGAACTCTGAACCATGACAAGGATTTTGAAATTTGCATTAGGGATAGGAAGCAAAATTGCCAAACCGAAGTGCAACTCTATTGTATGGTTTATCATCTAAATAGTGCATTTTTTACATTGGTTAATCGTCAGCGCGTACCACTCTCTGGCATAAAATGTATTCTTTCAATTTGTATCTAATCTGTGAACTCTATTGAATGTTTACAATATTTCAAAAGTGGCTTATTTCCTAAATGCTGCATGTATTCAGGGTAATTCTTAGTCCTATTGTGCACATGAATTGTGTTTTAATTTAAAAGGAAGCCCTTAATCAAATGTTCGGCATAAAAAAACCTTTACATCAAAGATTACTAACTCCCGCTCTGTCTGTTTCACCATTACATTTCAATGCGATTTTTATTATTATAGGGCTACACTTGTAAGTAGATGTTTAATAAATATATGTTATGCGTCATTTTGTCTATACCTCCCAATTCAACATATAAAGGCTTGTCATGAAATGGAAATAAAGACAGAAATGCCTTTAATTGTCAAAAGAATTAGAATTGTATTTTTTTTTTTATTGGAGTTTCAATAGACATTGGTAATAGATGGCCATTTGAAATTTGAAAAGTATAGTATAACTTGGAACAAAGTATTCTTCTGACATATTTGGCTAGTTTATTAACATAAAAGGATGAATTAAAGTGGGCAACTAACAATTAAAACAAAATGCCTAAATGTTACCTAATCTTGTTTATATTCACAGATATCCCAGCTGTCCTGATTTCATTGGGACAGTTCTGATTATCAGACCATATTCTGCTGTCCTGACTTTTTTCCCTGGTGTCCCACTTTTGGCGACATCAGGTCAGTGGGATCCTGAAGAGAGCATTGACACAGGCTGTCCTACTTGATTGGTGGGCAGGTCTATTTAATTGGCAGGCAGCCTGACGTGCATTCACACCAGGCTGACCTGTCAATTCTATAGGCAGACCTTTCTGGGCACGTCCATCCACATTGGGTAGACCCCCTTTTAAACCTTCCCACATGCTTCTCAGGTTGCCGAAATTGTGAGTTATGTATTTATATGTATACTTATTTAGCATTCCACAAATGCTAATTTGTTAGGCTACCTACCTAGTACATTTAAAACTACCTGAAAAGGAAGTTCAGTCAAAATAGTCCCATATGGATAATGGCGAAAGTGAAAATTCAATAAGATATATATAGGGGCAAAAAGAAAAAGAAATGTAAATTCAGATATCAACACATTCCCATGAGTCCACATTTATTTCAATAAAACGGTATTGTGAATGTGAACCTGTGTTTATGTGCAAACTTAATAAATGAAGTGGGTACAAGTTATGCACATGTTAGTAGCCTGCTAATGGCCTGCATCCTAGTGTTCTAGCTAGTTTCTAGGTGGTGGCTATAGAGTACACATGTCAGTGGTCATACTTCCTCTAAATGTTATCAATAGTTTTGATTTTAATAAGTTCACTTAATTCAATCTACAGGTTAATTAAAATGGCGATTAAATAGTATAAATACAAGAATTGGTAAGAAAGTGTATTATAGTTATTGATATAATTTTAAATTAGTGAGGTTTATCTCTAATTTCACCATAGGTTTAATCAATGTTTTTATAATATGTACTGTAAGTAGTAAAGGGATCATCCTAAACATATTAGAGCTTATTGTATTGAACTAAAAACTTGCAAAATTCTATCGCAGCTTTGCTACTTTAGCCTGTACTCTGCAGTTCCATTTTCAATTATTTGTTTTGTAAACAACCCTGATTGTGTATATGACATTTTCAGAACTTACTTATTTAATATTTAGCTGCTTTTCTTTATTAAAAAGGTTTTTGTAGTAATTATCAAATATTAATTCTGTGCCCTATTTGCATTAAGACAAAACAGTTCAACTCTCAATCAAAAGGAATCTACAAATGTATGCTCCTTCTGCAGTGTAACATTCAATTCCCACAAGCAACCCTAGATTAAGGTGACTTACCCAAGTCTAGCAGTAAAAGGACACGGTACTCACCATAACTGCTTCTTCATTTCATTGAAGTGTCTTTAGCTTTTAAGCTCATGGTCAGGGTCGGCAACCTTTTGTATTGGTCTGTTTATAATGAATTGTCTCTTTCTTACTTGTACAGTGCTGCTGAATATGTTGGCGCTTTATAGATGCCAGTAAAAAAATAAATAAAAAATAAGTGGTTACAGTGTCTGGAGTTCCGTGGTGCTGTTATACTGGTCAGCATTAAACCATGTTCATTGTTCTAATGCTAAAACGAGTCCACAGCAGATCATACCCTCTGTGTTGCTCGGGCTAATGAGGAAGCATTAGCCTGAAAAGCAGTGAGCGGCTGTGATTGGCTGAAAGTATCAGCTGATCGTATTCAGCATGTCACATTGCTGTTGCAGTTATGGATTGGTATGGCTTCAAGGAAGTGTACAATCTCTGCCATATCCATACTTTCAGTAGAGGTGGGGCTATGGGAAGCCAGGGATGCTCATTCAGTTGTGCTCAAAAAAGTATTAACACTGAATAGAAGCACAGTGCCAGAGGATGAGATAAAATGTTTATGATGCCTACAGTGCCCCTTTAATGTGATCATGACCATTTTAATTCATGAAAAATCATTCATTAGAAACGTAGCCAACAAGGAGTAATTTTGACAATAAAGAAAACTATTTAGATAGATTAAAAACATGGATTTAGCAAAGTAGATCCTTAGGATTCTTTTGTAAAGCCAAATACATGCTGATAACATGAATCTTTGCTTGTTTGCTATTGACAGTCTTTTGATAAATGATGTAGAGTATACAGACATACAAAATATGGAAGAAAATAGGTTACAGCTTGTGTAATGCGCACAAGCTCAGTACAAAGGCAATGATTTATTATTTGCTTTTAATGATTTTCTTTGTACTCATATTCTGAACTGTCACAGTACATATCTTTGTATTGCAGCAACCAATTAAACTGGTTTTAAGGTCAATATATTAACAGTTGAGAAAAGGTGTGCAGTCGAAACTCCACAACTAGCTGATCATACTATTACTTTTTCTGAATATAATATTGAAGGTTAATGTAGAGCCAACACATCATGAATGTACATAGATAAATGTACATTTCCTTCTTAAATGTAAATATCCTAACATTAACCTTTAATTACCAGTTGCCAAGAGGCTAAATGTTCAATCAGTTTTAACGTGTTGTTGTCTATGTGCAATTAACATGTAAAAAATATCAAGTTTTCTGAAGTTGACCAAAACTTGCTTCCAGACTCTAGGACAAGGGTAGACCTTGTAGACCTTTTGGTAATTCTGTGTCAAAACAAACTTTGAAGTCCCCATGGCTTGCCTGTCATGCGCTGTTTCTGTTATGGAAGGGGGCAGCAATAGCTTTGCAAAGTTGTATTTGTTTATTTATAGGCAGTGTTATAATGTGTGTGCTTGAGAGCAGTTTATGATATTGTGATATTTTAGATATCCCTGCAATGTACACTGTCAGGGTACACATTTACATATTGTCACATATACTGCTAGACTCACATACAATACTACACACAAACACACACAATCATGCTGCAAGACACCCGTACTGTAACACACTAGTATGCCCACACATAACAATATATGGTCATCTAGCCAATCTCTACGGGTTGGGTAGGAACAGGGCAAAGGTAGGCACTTCAGCAGTCTGCTTTTCTCCTGCACAGTTCCTCCTTCATAAGAAAGATCAGTTCCTCCCAGTGCTACGACAAGTGAATTGAGGGCTGCCCTCACTGCTTGTAACAGTTGGGCACCAGTAGGCATCTGAAGATGTCCTACTAGGAAGTCTGACAGGGCTGCTCCGGGGGAGAATCTCAGATTTTCCCAACCTGTTTGGATTTAACAACCTTGCTTACCATGAAAAGGGACAAATATTTTATACATCTGCCTGATTCCACAGTGATTATCTAATTGCTGTTGCATGCTCATTTTCATATTGTCATATATTTAGCAATATTGATGGTGATTAGCTGTCTGGGGTGAAACACTTGATTCTGCTCCATCTTTTTAATTGATGAGACTGATGGAGATTGACTGACTTTCCTTCTCGGGAAGCAAATGTGACGAAGTGCCATCAGTAGAACTGGATGCTCACTTTCACAAAACTAACACGGTAAATGCAAAATGTAAGTGAGATTTAAACATTTAGTTATTTAAATAGTCAGACTCTAAACAGTTTACAGAATAAGCACATTCTATAATATCCTCTTCCTGTTAGAAGGAAAAATGAAGTTAACACTATGCAGGGGTCACAGACTCCTGGCCAATACTTTATAGTAATTAAGTTAGGTTTACACAGTCTCTCCCAACTATATCCCTGTGGGTTCATCAAGAAAGATGTTATGGTATTTTGGATCAGGTCCTGATTCTGATCCCTGATAAATTATGAATGGTAATGTAACACTTCTGGTGCCACTAAGACTTTAGAAGTCTTTATATATTTCTATATATTATTGGGGTGTGGCATAAGATGTACAATTTGGTAGGTTTGCTCATGAATATTAGAACTGGCTAAACTTGTGCAGAGTAGTTGTTTTCATTTGACATATCTGTTTTCAATGACAGATATGAAAAAAAATCCAACATATTGAACATCCAATAATTACGGATTCTGTGTATAATAAAAAAAATTGTAAGCGCAGCATATAAACCAATATCCTTGCAAATGTTTGGCAGTTTTTCAAACCTGCAGTCGAAATCATAAATCCCATTTATATTTGAAAAACATTAAAACTAAGAGAGTCAAACATTTAAACAGTCAATAAAACAAACAAACAAACAAACAAAAAAATAGATACTAATTATTACAGAAAAAAAATATATATATTTTTTTTTACCTTATATTCACTAAACAACGAACTGTGACACAATAACAATCAAAATGTTGCCCCCAAAATAGCTGCAATGCAAAATAATGGCATAGCTATTATTTTATTTTACAATTTTCTACAATAGTGAACAAATCAGTGGTTTTGTAACAATTAGATTGCAACCCAAAAAGGAGTACCAAGCTAACTTCACTGGGTCCATGTGCTGACTTCAACAGTCAGTCAATAATTCTAAACAAGGTGTTTTCCAGAAATGATGTGATATATATAACAAATATTGTATAGTTTAACACAACTGTAACATTAAAGATTGGCTCACAACGGCGGTGTGATATATATATAATTGGAGTCTCTGTTAAAAAGCATTTAAAATAAACTCCTGAAATAAACCAATTGCAGTTTCAATGACATCTCATATCACAATGGCTTTTTAATTTGTGTTTGGTTAATAATTAGCTTGTGTTATATTCTAATTATATGCAATCTGCTTTTTACGTTCCCTGGTGGCTTTGCATGTTCTCGACACAGGTTCCGGACACAGGTTCTCATGCACTGTAGATGATAAGGAGAAAAGGGTCTCATATATAACCACAAAGGCAAACTGGGTATGCAAGAAAAGCAGTTTGGCCTGCCTGAATTGGCTTGTAACATTTCATATAATCTATGATAAATATTATATTTGCTATACACTCACACATTGTACTTCCCATTCACATACTATTTAATTCTATATAAGAGCCACTTGTATTTCTATTTCCATTTAAATGCAATTTACTTTTTGCCATACATATTTATCTGTTACACTTACAAATTCTTGGACGGATATTGCTTTTATTTTGCACTGAATCAAATAATCCTCTACGTGCCTAACATTCATATTCTTTCTATATTTCATTTCATTTCTTTGACTTTCCTCTCATATTACATATGACAAACTACGGTAATTTCTGTGTTGCCTGTGCCGCTACATAGCTTTCAGTTTTACCCATTTGTTTGCGTCTCATTGTCATTCATACACATTTTATATCTCTATTCTAACAAATCCATTCTGTTGGATACATGTTAGTCTGCTTAGTCACAAACCAGAAAGGTCTATTTAGTAAAGGAAACAGTATTTTATTATTTTCCTTTTTTTTCTTTTTACAAAACATTTTAAATTTTCTGTTCCATTCAAGTTCTTCAAGTTAAGATTAAAAAAAATGCCCAAATATCGACTCTAAAGTTCTAGAGATAATTCCCCCGTATGCACACACTCCCACATTTAAGTTATATCTTGTGTCTATGTCCAAAATACAAAACATGGATCTAAAAATAAATCTTAATTAAAAAAAATTAATATATAGAAAATATAGAAAAACATCATGTTATGTTATCTTCTCTGTACCTTAATTTTACCAAATTTTTCTCCTATTTATGCTGTTGTGGTATGACATTCACGCACTTATATTGCTCTGTACTGTCTCGTTAATGACTTATGCAGAGAATACACTTAATTTCACACTACTCTGTATTGATAGTTTGCAGCTGTCAAATGAATGCTCTGAAGGGTAAATTTATTTTACTGTTCACAATGTGGCAATTCAATAAAGCCAATTCAGCTGCAGTTTCCTTAGCTAGATTTGTAGCCAAATAACCATTTTGTAGTTAACAAAATTGTAGCTGAATTCCCATTGATCTGCCATAGTCATTAAATGTGCTGACAAATGAATTATAAATTGAAGGAAAAATTTGTTAAGTGAATCCATTAACATCATTTCACGGGTAAAGGTCTGTGAATGCAGCGTTCATATTATGCAGGGCAGCTTTCTTCTAATTCTGTAACACTAATTTAGCTTCCAATTCATTTACCAAGTTGGACCTATTTGCAACTTTCCAATAATATTACAGTCTTCTTAAATTCAACAAGAAACTTGATTGTTGAATTCAATAATTTACTTTGTGTTTCTCACTGATATTAAAAATGGATGGCTGCCATATTCATTCTACGTAATTTTGCCAAATTAGCAGATCCGTTACAGCACCTGACTAGTGCTGCCATCATCAACTAAGATCTATGATCTCCTTTGTTACTTGTACAGAATTTTATATGGTTAGTTACAAATTTGATTTGCTATACTGATCATTATTTACTTCTTTGCTTATGTCTGCCATTTCCAGTTTTCTTTTAACTATAAACACATGTGTAAACCCTATTATGGCATTTTGTATTTACACTTACTTTACATGTTTAGTTGATCCATCTTTTATTAGCAAAGTTACAAGGTTATGCCATAAAATTAAGGACAAAGGGTAAAGTTAAATTTTTAATAAATGCAATATTAAAATGCATTTGTGTTTATTTTATTTTGCTTTTTGTGTCGGAATTGCATTCACATTCCTGCTATTTTATCTGTTTTATTATACTTGCAAAAATATAATATTCAGGGATATAATTTTTAATTAGTGGGGTAATATATTCTTGATCCAAGGAGGTATCTGACTGCCATTCTTGGCTCAAGAAGGAATTTTAACCTAGTATGTTGCAAAAATGGAAGTGCTTAAAACTGGGTTTTATGCCTTCTTTCAGATCAACAGCAACAACAAAAAATGTGAGAAAGGCTAAATTTGATGGACACATTTCTCTTTTCAACTATGTAAATATGAACCCAGGCTATCTCAGGTATACAATATGTGGAATCAATCATATATTTTTTTTTTAAAAGTAGCTCATCCATTGTCAAATCATATGAAAGGAGAACAAAATGTTTTCACGCAACATAATCAAATAGCACTTATTGTTTGGCTTTATCACCAGAGATTGCTTCATCTTACGTATATAAAGATTTCTTGCTAACCTGAAATTCTTACAGACACATTCAGTATCATCTGAGTTCATGTAAACATGTTCTTGCTAAGTAGAATGGTGAAAACTATTCAGCTCAATACTGCAAATTCACTGATTCTGATTAGAGCCAACATTACATATTGTCTGATATCTATATCTATATAGATATATATACACACACACTGTTTCTGGCACTCTTCCCATATAAACAAAAAATATACCTTTAAATGAACCAAGAAGCTATCCCAGCGCGATATGTAACATCCAAAAAACGAGAGCACTCACTGGATTTTGTGAATCAATTCAAGTTATTGTATTTACAGTTGCATAAATTCGATCAAATTTATGCAACTGTAAATACAATCACTTGAATTGATTCACAAAATCCAGTGAGTGCTCTCGTTTTTTGCATGTTTTGTATATGTATGTATATATATATATATATATATATATATATATATATATATATATATATATATATATATATATATATATATATATATATATATATATATATATATATATATATAACATTTCAAGATCTTGAAAAAGACCCGCCAGGGTCGAAATGTCGATTCAGCTAGAAACGGCAGAGACAAAGTCATGACGGAAGAGGGCAGAAGAGAGATCAGGAGAAGACTTGATTTGCATCAAGTTAAAGGCTATACTGGATATCAAATAAATGGATGTGTCTTTCAAATAAAAAGGTAGTATAGATTGTGAACAGGACAGTGAATGAAATCTTGGGGAACTCCAACAGAGAAGAGTTGGGAGGATACACCAGGAAAGGAGAAACTGAAAGAGAGGAAGCAGAAAAGCCACTAAATATATGGATTAAGTTTATGAAGTTTGAGATAAGGGGTTGAAGTTCAACAGTGTTGAAAACAGCAGAAAATTGGGAAAAATTTGATGAGTAATAGCTTTTAGATTTTGCATCAGGTAGGACATTGTTCTCTTTAATCAATAGAATGATAAGAGTTGGAACCTGTGTAAAGTAGATCAATCATTGAATTAGATTTAAAGAGGATAATGTCTGGTATACACAACTCTCTAAAGGAGTTTGGAGCCAACTAGTAGTAAGTCTAATGGTTGGCTGGGATTTTTGGTCAAATCTGGGCTTTATTATGATTGCAATTGAGGTTAGATGCTTGAAGGTAGTAGAAGTCACCAGAGTAGAGGGAGAGACTGAATATGACAAAACACAAATATGTGATAGAGTACAAATACGATAAGGGGAAATAGGGATATGCAAACAGCTGGTAAGTGAAATAGCAGACATGTCTTGTGCAGTGGGTAGAATAGTACAAACAAGAGTGGGGAAAGGAAAGAATGTTGCATTTGTGTAGCTTCGACATATTCCAAAGCGCATTACAATTATAGAAATGAGATATTTAGAGATGAAGAAGGCCCTGCTGAAACAAGAATACAACCTTTGAGGATTTGAGGTAAGCAGATATACATTGTTAAGTGTCTTGACCAAGGTCACTTACTAACCAAGTAACAATACCACTGCTCTAACCAGCCGATGGCATTGGTGTAAAGCCGTGTGGTGAAAGTGTGAAAGAGGCATTTGGGATCCAAAAAAAGTGTATGTTTAAGGGAATAGAAATAATTTTCTCTGTCAATGGAGAGGGCCAACCTATAACATAAATTTTAATGGAAGAATTCTGGTGTAAAATTAGACTTTCTTCAGCTATATTCTAGTGTGTTTTTGTAAGTAGTGGCCTAACTTACACACTAAAGACTGCAGTAAGTACAGTATCTCCAAGTGTACAACCTGGAATAAATGATAAGAAATATATAGTGCAGACTATCTGATAACACTGAAATAGAGATACAGTAGTGTGTCTGGGAGAAAACTCACATGTACCAAAGCCTTATCACCCCTGGCTTTGGGTTTGAATAGCTCCACTCAAGAGGGATATTTCCCACAGCTTTATAGGAGGAAAGATGTCTCCATTCAATCAGATGGATATCTGGTGCTTCTGTGCAATATAAGAGGGATAGAGAGGCAAGGACCACAAATGGAATAGTATCTTTAAACAATTTATTAACATAAAAGGTTAAAAACTCTTACTTAGGTAGTGGGTTTGCCAGCAATAAACTATGCACGCAATTCAGACAACTCAGCAAGCAAAAGTCAATATACAAAAATGGCAGTAGCCTGCAGTCACTTCCAGGTTTCGGCACTTCTCCGATCATGTGACAATCTGGGTCCCCTTCTCTATGATGTCCTACGTGACGCATTTCAACCGCCTCCCCAGGCTTCTTCCGACGACTTCCTGATGCCCAACCCGTCCTTTTAAGTGCCTGGCGCCTCCCCTTTCTTCCTCCTATTGGTCGCGGGGCGTGGTGTTTTTCCCTAAAGCCTCCCCTACTCGTTCCCATTTGTCGGGGGGGTTGGATTTTTCATCACAACCTGCACTTAGTCCTTCCACCCTCTGAGGTTTCGTTCTAGGGCTGATACTTATCAAAATTGATATACATCCTCTTATACTAAGCACAATATATACTTGTAGCTAGCAATATTGCAAATGAGTCTTTACTAAGCCCCAAAGAAAGTGACCATCCTTTATTTTATAGTTCCAAAGAGCCATTCTTTAAAGTGCGTTTTAAGGGAGCTACTATACATATCTTATTTAACAGTATATTTGCTAAATAACACAATTGCTTGTATATGCTAAATTCCTACTAGGTATTATATAAAACATATGTGTAACATTATTTTGAAAAAAAGAATATCTACCAAATATTTATATATTTGTTTAGGTACATAGTTGCTTTATATATATTTCCCATACGAAGTGGATTATCTACTAAATCAAAAATTCTAATAATCCAATTGTTTCCACCAATCTTTTTTTGGGGTGGTTAGTGGCCAACTTGCAGTATACAGCTATCCATATTCTCATAATCAAGAGAGAGAGAGACAGAGAGATATACATTGTTAGGAATGCAGGAGATCCCATATATTCTAGTCCAGAGGAAAGGCTAGAGTTATGCAGGTAATTTGTTGAACTGGGACATAAATTAGAACTTGAAGATTGGTGGAGAATTGATGTAGGTCAAGACACTGTAGCTGTAAGGGTTATGTAAATGGGGTCAGGATGGTTATAAAGCAGTAAATAAATGTTGGAGAATGTAGATATATAGCCATTATTACTGAATATAAGACAGAGAGTGTTACCAGTTATGTGAGCAAATGAATTAGGCCAAAGGAGGAGATCATAAAAAGGGGTCTGGTGTCATCAGAGCTGCTGGAGAATTTGATAGATACATTTAAGTTTCCAAGAATGAGATGAGTGCTAGAAGACAGGAAGCAAGGATGAAAAGTGTCCAAGAAATAGGCCAATTAGCCTATTAAATAAATTACTACAATTCTTAGAGCAGTAGATATGAATGAGCAGATAGTGAACTTAAAAAATGACTGAAAGGGGAAAGAGCTGGATAACTATAACACCTCTTCTACGGTTATCACATCTGAGGGAGTAGCCCACCCAGGCAGAGTAAAGCAGGACTAGCAATATTAGAGGGGTGCAGCCAGGGCCTTAGTTCCCAATGGGTTCATGGCCCCAGGTGGCACTTTGACAGGGGCAGCATTTTGCAATTGAATGTAAGTTGCTTCTTTTGGTTGTATTACCTAATTGCATGCACTGAGAAGTGTGTTTTTATAATAGTAATGATTAAAAAGGAAAACAAGTGATTTTCTTAAACAGATGCACAACTTTTCCAATGTGCAATAAAAGTCAAGCTTCTTATCAAAATTAAAGGTTGGTGTTTTGTAGCATATTCATACATATAATGTTTTGCTATATTCAATATTTATCCATAAGGCTTCAACAATTTCACATATCTCATTATATATATTTTCTTTAATACCAGGCCTTAGGCCACATTTGACCAATAAACATGCCCCACTTCCTATTTTTTTATACTCTTTCCAAATAATAAAACCCATTTAAATTAGCTGACCAGTCATGAATTTCATTTTACCATGTTTCAATAATACCCGCTATGTATTACTATTTATCAAATGCCAATAACCATAGTTTATCCATTTTGCTAATCAGATTCCTTGCACTAGCAAGCATACATCTAATATAATCCTTTTTATTTAATTTATTTAACATTTAATAACAAACCTCTTTATTCTCTATGATGATCTCTCCTCAGTCCCATCTCTCGCCCACCTATTCATAGTTTAAATTATCCTCCAATAATATAAGATCCTCTTCCTAAGCTCACCAGACCCTTTTCCTTTCGGGCGCAATCTATTGAGGATTTAACTTTTGTATCTCTACAAAATCAGCCTAGTGCTCTAATAAACTTAAAGCGGCACTGTCATGGCCGAATCCCGTTTTTTTTTAACCCCCCTCCCGCCTCCACTACATCTAACTGACCCCCTAGTCACCCCCAAATGCCCCTAAGCCCCCCATATTACCTATTTTTTATCTTTATTTTCTGCCCTGATCTACATTCAGGGCGCCGCCATCTTTGTGTGGGTAGAGGAAGTCCCTGTGGGACACGTCACCTGCCCACACTAGACAAACTGTGAGATTCCCGCACATGCCCAGTTAAACACTTGGGCATGCGAACGGGAATTTCATCTATTCATCCATTCGTCAGAAAGACGAATAAATGAGTAGCATTGTCAGACGAACAAACACTGAATATCAGTGTTCGTTTGTTCGTTCAGTTTATTACAAGGAGGGAGCTACTGGCGCGCAGCTCCCTCCTTGTAATATGTAAAGATAGAAGCATCAGGGAGCAGTGCTCCCCGCCACTTCATAAGCCCCCCAGGTCCCCCCTCACTCTATGGATTAGATTAAAATCTCCTCAATGCCCCTACTCGCTATACTGCAAGTAGGGGCATGTTCACTAAACAGTAAGCAGCTTGTGGCTCTTCACTGTTTAAAAAAAAAACTACTAAATAACAATAAGGAGGGGGGACCTACTGTCCTCCCTCACTGACCCCCGCCCCTGAGCGGTGGGTGGGGGCCCTAAAAAACAATAAGGGGGGGGGACCTACTGTCCTACCCCCGGCCCCCACCCCTGAGCGGTGGGTGGAGGCTCTAAAAAACAATAAGGGGGGACCTACAGTCCTCCCCCCTGCCCCCACCCCTGAACGGTGGGTGGGGGCCCTATATAAGAATGCTGGGGGGGGACCTACTGTCCTCCCCCCCTGGCCCCCACCCCTGAGCGGTGGGTGAGGGCCCTAAATAAAAATTCACCCCCCCAATTGAGGTGACTAGGGGTCCCAAGCCCCTAGTCACCCACCCAAATAAAACTATCCCCTACCTATCCCCCCTCACCCTAAAAATAGCGAGGGGGAATAAAATAACTAACCTGTAAACAAAAATTAAAGTTACCATTTGATGTCTTCTTTTTTCTAAAATCTTAATTTTTCAGCCCCAAAAAAGGCCAAATAAAAAGCCATCATATCCGTCGAACTTAAAATAAAATAGAAAACCTGAGTGCCAAAAAAAATCCAGACGTAAAAGAAAAAACCCAACGCTAAAAAAATTAATCCATCTTCACCCATGGAGGGCTCTGCGCAGACTGAGCTCTGCAGGGTGGGGGAAGGCTTATAAAGCCTTGCCCTGCCTTGCAATTTGGCTAAGAACACTCTGATTGGTTGGTTTAAGCCAATCAGAGTGCTCTTTGTCATTTTACACAGCGTGGGGAAATTCCAGCAGGATGCTCACTGTTTAATAGACATGCCCCTACTCGCGGTATAGCGAGTAGGGGCAGAATTTACCAATACTATGTAATCTTTACTTAGTATTAGTAAAGTTGACTGAAAGACCAATTTAGGTCTTTCAGCATTTTAGTAGATAGCCCCCTAATACCGTGGGAATTAGGGAGTTATCTCCTAAGCGGCTGCAAGATGCAGTCACAGCATGAATAGGATCGGAGTTTCATTCATTCGAATGAAATTGCGATCCGAACAAAGTCCTGAATTGCATCCTAACACGAATGGAGAAACTGTTCTCATTCTGTTAGGATGCAATTCGGCAGTTTTGTCCGCGTTCTGTCTAAGTGACAGGACGTTCGGCATTACTTACAGGAAGCATCGTGGGAACAGAGAGGAAAGCTCAGGATCATGGGAAAATTGCTCTGACCAGCGGAAATGAAGTACACTTTGCTCCTCCGCTGGTCAAGCGGAGGAAACCTCCATAAGGCAAAGAGTCCCTACTTTGTCTTATGATTTTTAAAGAAAACTAAAGAAGACAGGAAGAAAAGAAGAACAGATCCTGAGAGAGGGTGAGAAGAGGAAGAGATTGAGGAAAGGTTAGTTCAACATGATAGTGCTGCTTTAAATCCTCCTTCTTCCACAACAATTTTAGTCACTTTTTGAACTCCTTGATGTAGTGCTACCTCTCCATTGTGTAACTTGACTTCGATAGAATCTGAGATTATTGAATCTAAGACTCGTTCTTTAGGAATCTCCTTCTTCTACTGACTTTGTCGTTGGTATCATTAGATATTAACAGCTGGGGCATCTCCAGGATCTCTTTACGATCTTTTCATGCCAAACTCTAGCACCTGGGAGACAACTAAGTATTCTGTTGAAGCTGAGTGGCAGATTACTCTAACTATTCTGTTAATAACAAGGTTCCACTGGGAACTGACTAAGCTTTCATGTTCCCCTTTGATAGAAGGAGGGGTATTGCACTTTTGGTTCCTGGAATGACCCTTAATGAACTATTGATTGATATATTTCATATACATGCTACCAAAATGTTTTTTTAGAAATTAATATGGTTCTTTAACATTTATTTGCAAGCCTTGAAACGTATCCTTCACCGTTATCACTTAGTATAAAGTGCGCACAGCACAGCCAGAGGTTGCCAGTAATGACACATATAGTACTTAGCTTCCTTCAATCGGCTGATCTTGCATTTGGAATACATGCTGTGTTTCTTATACAGCAGCAATAATCTAAAAGAAAATATATTAAAGTCGAGAGAACCAAAAAGGGATGCATTTATTGTTATTACTCAGAAATTCATCTCTAGTGTAAACACATGTACAGCAAGTAGAATGCATCCTTTTCACTTATTATAGAAAAACTCTGAGGAATTTCTGTATTTTAAATTGCCAAGCCTAAAAGCAGGTGGAATTTGGATTAAAAAGAAAATAGATAAAGTAAATCAGTTTTATTTGTATAACATTAAACTGGAAAATCTAATTCTTGTATATTTATATATAGATTCCCACTTCCTATCCTTTTTTTTTTTTTGGTTTACATTTCTATCTAAAAAATACAGTAAATGTAATGACAATATTCTCTGGTTTTCATTTTCATTAGCTGCTCTGCTTTTATGGAACATGTGGTGGAATGTATGATGTCTACATCCCACTTATTCTGGGTTCCTTCAGAGATTAAATAATATTTAAATTCCGGAAAATGTTCAGTATGCAGAGCTGGTTGGCAAACTGCACTTCGATTTAGGAAACATATTGGCAGAGTGGCTGTGCTCTTTTAGACAAGTACTGGTAATATGCACTGAATATGCATACCTCAGTTAAAGCGCTGCTTCATGTTTGTGTTTAGGTATTACTTTTATAGGCAGGATTGAAATGGAAGTATATTTTAGTAAAATCAAATTGTATAAATTTGGCACAAACCTTAAAGTAACACTCCAATTACCATAACAGCTTCATTACACCGCAAAGATTATGGTTCCAGGAGTGCCTGGTACCCTCCTGCCCACTGTAAGTAGAAAAAAAAAAACATTTTAGAGTTGTTTGATTCCTTACTTGGGATTCCTCTTCTCCACTACAGTTGACAGAGAATTGGATGCTCTCTGTCTTAGTTCTCTGCAGCGGTGTAGGTCTTATCTCATTGGCTGAGAGCAATCAGCTGAGTCTCTCATACTGCAGGGCTTATCAGCTGGCTCTATGTCAGCTGTAGTGGAGGTGGGGAGCAGCACTTGGTGGACTCCAAGTAAGAAATCTGTCTAAAACAGTTTTGCAACTTACAGTGGAGGTGTAAGGGCACTCCTGGCACCATAAGTATACGAGAGCGCTTTAAGGGTTATGGGGTACGGAATGTTCATTTAAGGCTGACTTAGCATCATAGGGATAACAGACCTATTACAGTTAGGTGTATTATTTGGCTTCCCATACTGAGATATGGAAAAAAATTGCCCTTGGTACTCCAAAGTTTGCACTCTTTGTTTCCCTCTCTTCTTCCATTTGATACAAACATACAAGAAAATAAAACACTATTAAAAATATGTGGTAAAAAATCTACAAAAATGGCCACCAAAAACAAAGCTTTCAACAAGGCTCAATGATTGGCTTAAAAGCTCTAGCCCAATCACACTTCACCTCATTTAATTGACTACTGATAATGGAACAGGCATCATTACTTTTATTTATGTACTAACCTCCCACCCCAGACTATGGATGGGAGGATAAAAGATAGATACCTCTTATATTGATATTCACTTCCATAGTAGACTGGGCTATGTGACGACTGGTATTGTTATCACATTTATAACCCTTGTACTGCTGATGTTTTTTTTTAACCATTTGACTTCTAGCTTCTGAATAGTACCTGGAAAGGAGCAAAGCCAATGGACATTTGGATTTTAGTGAATAACTTTGGGATTTTAGTGAATAACTTTGGGATTTTAGTGGATAATTTTGTGTGTTTGGAAAGGAAGATTGTAGCAAGAGAGCTACAAACAATGCCAGATTTTATTAAATTAAAAAGGTTGATCTTTAGCTACTAGGCAACAACAATTGTAGACAAATTTTAGATCAAAGTAGACTCTGTGTATACAGATATAGATTCAAACAACGAATACTATACAAATAAACTGCTACTCAAACAGCACTGCAAGCATTGAGATAATGCTAGTGCTGAGTGGGAAATAATTCAAACAGGAAGACAATCTGGTCTTGCTATTAGCAGCCCTTCTTTTCTAGAACAGAGCCAGGAGGGAAGTGAAACCAAACCTTACCATTTCACACTAGAATCATGTGGCAGCTTGAACAGGAACTGTGAGCACCTTTTAGCAAAATTACCAGTTGCTACAGAAGGCCTTTTTTTGTTTGCACGATGTAATAGAAGGCTATTAACTGATTAATTCTAATGTTCCCACCTGACCAAGTAATTGAAGAGCCACACATGTTAGGTAAAAAAAAAAAATGTCTGAGTATTTTTTTCTTTTTAAATATAAGTTGTTTAAGCTCTTGACATTACAAGTTGTAGAGGGAGCATTACCACAACTAAAAATGTGATTAAAGAATGTGACAGAGCGGCCCTTGCCTTTTCTGTCTGATTTTGGAAACTGACAGGGACTAGTGATGTCCCGAACTGTTCGCGAACTGTTCGCCACGATCGGTTCGCCAAGAACTCCGGTCAGCAGACACATTCCAGCCAATCAGCAGCAGACCCTCCCTCCCAGACCCTCCCAACTCCTGGACAGCATCCATTTTGAAGCTGTATTCTTAGTGAGCTGTCCAGGAGGTGGGAGGGTCTGGGAGGGAGGGTCTGCTGCTGATTGGCTGGAATGTGTCTGCTGACCGGAGTTCGCGGCGAACCGTTCGTGGCGAACAGTTCGGGACATCACTAACACATGAGCTTGGTCTAAAACAACACAAAATAGACTTCCTTGATTTCACACTATTTTAATAAAAACTTGGAGCCTAAAATAGATTTCAAGAGTTTTAAAGACAAAAATTAAAATTTACAATGCATGTTCTATGTTCTTTAAGATGTGCTGACCCCAGCTGTCCTACAACCCTAATGGCCTTGTACACATGGACTCCATCTTTAGATGAAATGAGAAAGCCAGGTGTGACTGCTTCTGTGCTCTAGCCAGCTGGCTACCAAAGAGAGCGACTCATAACAACATCTTATCTTTTTTCTTTTGATGGGTTATTTTCCCACCTGTCTTTGTCTTTTTTGCAACTTGCCCTTCAGCCTTCTTCTGATCAGACTCTGACTCCCTGGCAGGGACGTTTCTAGCTTCTAGAAAACCCTGCAGTTTGGTTATGCCTACTCTAAGTCTCCAACCTAGGATATATATTACTGCCTCTTGACAAGAAGTGTATCGGGATGTCAATAAAAAGAAAAAAGAATATGCTGCAATTACTAATATGCAATCCTACCAAGACACACTACCAAATAATAGGAAAGCAGTACAGCTCAGCTTCTATACACAGCACCAATCTCCTATCTCATGGAGTGGGCCATGCATAATGCTTAATGTTTTATGTTGTTTTGTGAGTTAATGTCTGTCTGATATAAAAAACAACAACAACAAAAAACAACACACTTGTATCTTAAAGCCCCTATACCAACTTGAGCCCCCTAAATGCCCTAGCAATGCATCTTACCCTTGGGCTATTTAATCCTAGAAAAAAAAAAAGAGGTAAGGGAAGAAATAATTAGAATACTCCCCTAGCCACTCATGCACTCAATCCATTTACAGCAGGTGGGGGATACAACAACAGGTGTCCCTCCATTAACACACCTGAACATTCTATTTTCCTTGGCTTGTGGTAAAAAATAGATACCAAGCAGAGGGATTCTCAGTCCTTTAGTATGGTTGTGCCAGGAGATGCATAGTTCTCTTCTGTCTTCTCCTTATGTCCTAAGTTACTTAGAACCCAGTGAATTGTCCTTTTGTCACCTTCACTATGGGATAGTTCAATAATATATTATTCTAGCTGTAATAGAACTGAAATGTTCATTATAATGAGAGCAGCTCAACAAATACAGTTCTGGGTATACAGTTTGGCAACCCCTGCTACTGCTACTGCAAAAAAGTTGTACTCCCCCAATATTGTAAGCTGATGCCGTTAATTAAAATCTTTGAACATACTTTCTTCCCTTAAAATAACTTAATCTGCAGAATTTGTTGTGGGACTTGGAATCCATGGGCATCTGGGCAATTGAGAATCACTGGTCACCAATGACAGGATAAAACTGATGCTCTCAGCCTAACACTGGCTGCCAATTGCGAGTGCAGTACCCATGGGGAATTCACTAATCTACAGTTGGAAATGTGAGGCATGCATATAAGTCCCAATCTGAAATAGGAAAGGGAGATGCTATTTAGGAGGGACAGTCCCTATTTTAGGCCCAAATCCTTGTGTCACTCTTTTCTATCATAATGTCCCTATTTTCTAGTATCTTAATATTGTTGGTGTGTATAACAGAGCTCCACAGCAATAATATTTATAGTAAGTGTCTTTAAACTACAAAATGGTATTAAAAATCAATTAGTGTAAATCAGATATATTGCTCTTATTGTCAATGAAATTATAGGCAAGAATTGCTATTAGTAAGCCACCTAGAATTTCTCAGAAAACCATACTCCTAACCAGGTCCTAACTCACACTCCTGAAATTAACATATCCCTCTTCAACTGTTTGAAATGGTGGGTGGTATTTTAAGGGTCAATGCGTACTTTCATCTAAAATGTTCAAATTTTTGAAGACAACTGTGGACCACAAAAGGTTAACACAATGGGAAAAAAGTAAATTTTTCAAAGGGGTATTTTATGTCATGTGGCAGTAAAGAGTTAATTACCTCCATGTTTTACGGTTTGAAATGCCAGTATGGCCAACCACGAGTGCACCTTTCACTGAATGCCCTTCTGAAACACATTGCTACACTTCATAGTTACATAGTTACATAGTTACATAACTGAAAAGAGACTTGCGTCCATCAAGTTCAGCCTTCCTCACATATGTTTTTTGCTGTTGATCCAAAAGAAGGCAAAAAAACCCAGTTTGAAGCACAATTTTGCAACAAGCTAGGAAAAAAATTCCTTCTTGACCCCAGAATGGCAGTCAGATTTATCCTTGGATCAAGCAGTTATTACCCTACATTGAAAGATTATATCCTTGAATATTCTGTTCTTGCAAGTATGCATCTAGTAGCCGTTTGAACATCTGTATGGACTCTGATAAAACCACTTCCTCAGGCAGAGAATTCCACATCCTGATTGTTCTTACAGTAAAAAAACCTTTCCTTTGCCTTAGGCGAAATCTTCTTTCTTCCAGTCTAAACGCATGGCCTCGTGTCCTATGTAAAGTCCGGCTTGTGAATAGATTTCCACACAATGGTTTGTATTGGCCCAAAGAGTTTTAAAAGGGAGCTACCCAGCCTTGTAGCACAGGATCAGGGCAGCAAAGTCACAATTGTCCACTGACATTACTGTGCATGCTGATGTGCTCACACGTTTTAGTGACAATAGTACTTGAGCTTTGCAAAGTATATAGCTTATGATGTAAGTTAACAAAGGGTATCTTTAAATTACAATTAGCTCACTTATCTTACTTCTCTCATACACTTAAAGGAATTAACTACCCTTTTCTCAGCATAGTCCAGACATTCTTGCTAAGTACTTGGACTGATTCCCACCAGGCCCGTATTTGCCACCGGCCAAACCATGCAAATGCTTGGTGGGCTGCGATTGCCATGGGCCGAGGCTGACAGTGAAGATCAGAGGAAGATCTCCTTTTGGCCGGCGGTATCCATGTGACAGTCCTACTATGTGCCACGAGGGTCAGTAGGGAGATCATGGATCTCACTCATTGGCCCTCAGGAACTTAACTGTGATGGAAGAAGCCTCTAGCCTGCAGTTCCGTTGGGTTCCTCTTGGAAACACTACACAACTGAAACTGATCTATTCACAAAAAACACACTACCACAATCAGCTCACACTACACACACAATCCCACAAACAGGTCCCAAACAAATGCACACTATGCTTTTCTGGACAAGTGTCCCACTTATAGACACTAGAGTCAAGTCACAAGCAAACACAACACAAGCATGTTAAGATATTTGCTTGCTCTGTGCAGAACAAATACATGGCCCTTTTCTTATGCTAGAGCTCTTCTACATGGGCTGCCCTGGAAGAGCATTGAACTAACATGCTCACAAGCAAGAGGGCGTGCTTGTCATTGGTGATGGCAAAACACCCTTCTCTGGCCTTGTCCCTTTCTCAGTGGGTTGCTGTGATTTAAAAATGCCCAGGCCAAATGTTTTTCCCAGTCCGGCCCTGGTTCCCACTGTGTCAATATAGTCACTAACAGGTTCGTCTCCCCTTTATATAACATGCTGGACTGTGTAAATATCCTACCTATCGTCCCTTCATTAAACCTTGACCAATATGTGGGTTGGGAAAGCTATTTATTTATTTATCACTGAAGAAACTCAGACTGCAGGGCAAGTAGTTCTGATGTACTAGATTGCTGCGGTAGCTATTGGAGGTTTCTGGTGGTACAGAGAAGTCATGGATACAGTAGCAGTTTCACATCAGGAACATGGAAGATCAGGCTGTTAACAAATTAATTCTAAATTTCCATGACAAACTAATTTTTTTAAAAATCACACATTTTAGCTAAACAACTTTTTTTTAAAAAAAATCTGACTATTTTTCTTTTTAAACATAAGTTATTTAAACACTTGGCATCACTTCTGAAATGCATTAATACAAAAAAAAAGATTAAAAAAGTAAGAGTGGAGCTGATTTTTGTCTGGGACACAACAGCAAAATCTGAAGCAAAAACAAAACAAAACAAAAAATAGAATTTCTTACTGTCACGCTGATTTGGAGTACTACAAGAAGTCTAAAGGAAGAAAGGTTTATGGATAGCTTTTCAAATTATTTCATATTTTGAAAAATATTTCATATTTCAGTATTTTTATATATTTTGAAATGATATGCTTTTCGATATTTTAATATTTAAAAAAAAAAAGGGAAAGCTTATCCAAAATATTAAACCGAGGATTACATTTCTGCATTATCCTGCATTTTTACTTACTTTCCTCAAGGATGCAGGTGTATATGTCTTAAATAGGGCAAATATGTAGCATTATTCCTTCCAGACAACCTAAACAAGGTATTGTGTTTTTTTGACGTTAGAAGGATTTTAACATAGAAGACATAAACATCATTAAGTAGTTAGAAATATTACAAAGGCTACACAAAATCCATAATGCATGTACAGTGACAGCAAGCATGTAATTATTATCTATAATCAATGGTTGATAATGCATGGAGTACCTCTTTGCAGTCTGGGTGCCCTGATCTTGGGCACAGCACAGAAATGCATGTCAAGGACTGCCTGAGAGTGGGAGTTTTACTCCTGAATGGCAAGGTGAAATAGCTGCACAGGGCACTGTAACTCCAATTAAATATAACCCTGTGATATATAAATCCTAGTGCAGCCCTTACAGTAGTCCCCCTCCCCCTTAACTCCAACACTGCACTAACACACTTCCTTGACGCTATAATAAGGCATAACGGGATTATTCTGTCAAGAATGTGCTTCCCTTAAAGATCCATAATGAAATTATTGAGTCGTGTTTTGTTACCAGCAATTTCTGTTTCACTACTGGTAACAGGGGAACCTGGGGCCCCCCTCTGTCAGCTGAGGCTAGAATTCGTGGCCCAACGCTGACCGATGAGCTACAAGCAGTGATCAAAGCGAGCATTACACTCAGCTCTTCAAGTCTCTTTTCATACCAGGGAGATCCAGGTATTACCTAGTACCTGGGATTTCTCGCTGTCAGCTGGGGCCACACTTAATGGCTCCAGACTGACCGATGGGATCTATGCATCGCTCAAAGTGAACTCTGCATACAGCCCTTTAATCCAGTTGAAATCACTGTGGCTAAGTGATAGTTGTCAGTCAATGTAATTCTGGGATTCATGGCTTTAAACATGTCAATGATTATTATTTATTATTATTATTATTATTATTATTATTATTTATAAAGCGCCAACAAGTTCTGTAGTGCTGTACAATGGGTGGACTAACAGACACATATTTTTAACCAGACAATTTGGACACACAGGAACAGAGGGATTGAGGGTCCTGCTCAATGAGTTTATATGCTAGAGGGAGTGGGGTAATGTGACACAAAAGGTAAGGGTAGGGTAGAAAAGTAGGTTGTTAGGATAGTATTCACTAAGGGCTTAGGGTTTTGTTTTGGTGACAGTTGCAGGAGCGGAATTAGGGTGCGGGGAGGTAAAGCTGTTCACAGTTTAATTGATATGCTTTCCTAAAGAAGTACGTTTTCAAAAAATTTTTTAAAGAGTGGAGATTGGGTGACAGCCTAACAGAGATGGGAAGGGTGTTACATAGGAACGGTGCAGCCCTAGAGAAGTCTTTAAGGTGAGCCTCAGAGGTAGGAGTACGAACAGAAGCTAGACCTACGGTAGCGCGTAGGGGCCTAGATGGGACATATTTGTGTATTAGTGAGGATAAGTTGGTCGGAGCAGCACTGATATTAGCAGAAGAAAAACTATAAAATTAGGATTATATTGAGGATTAGAATTAGGTTTAAGATTAGTATTAGGTTTTGTATTAGTTTTTTTATGGGATTAGGTTTAGAATTATACTATGGATCAGGATTTGTATTAGGATTAAAGCCAACAAGGGATCACTCTGTCAAAATCAGCAAGATAATTCCTCTGCGAAATCATTCTAACACAATTGCTAAAGGTAGGATTAATATTAGGTTTAAGGTTAGGTTTAGGATTATTATTAGGAATAAGCATAGGAGACAAATTTGGGTTAGGATTAGGGTTCGCTTTAGGATTAGGGTTAAATTTAGATTTAGAATTAGTTTTTTATTTAGGTCAGATTAGGCATAGAATTAATATTGATAGTTTGCAAAGGTATAAATATGGGCTATTGTTATACTCAGGAGATGTTGCTGAGTACAGTTAAGATATTTGTTACAGGGAAAAATATGTGTATATAAAAATAAAATAAATAAAAATGAATACC